>OZ024830.1:95624011-96159011 GCA_964016985.1 Anodontia alba | reverse complement strand
TTTTAGTTCAGAATGACATCCTTTGGAGGTGTAATAATTCACCTTAATAATTACCAGATGTGACTAAACTTAGTGTTTTAAGTACATGGTTATCAGTTCTTATAAGAATTTATTGGTGGTTAGTTTAGACAGGTTTATGAAACGGACACACTCACGATTGCTTGTCAATTTATCTAAATCTGAATGGAGAAAACTACACGTTATCAGCCGACTAATGCACCGAGTCATGAGAAAAAGCGCCTTATAGTGTAACAATGAAGACATTGATCACCCTGTGCATCCTTGTAGTCTGGTCTAAATATGATCTCTTATCAATTTATGTAAGAAGTTCGACTGATAATGTGACAGCGATGGTCCTGACAGATGCACATATTGATCTGTGTCTTCACTGTACACCGAAGGCATGCTATACTTTTTCTCGTGATCAGACGCAATCCTGTTCTGTTCGAATCGTATCTGTATCTGACTAATTTTGAGAAAAATCGACCTTGTGACATAAGCGACCGGCGTAGACCCAGATCAGTCTGCGTATCCGCACAGTCTGATCAGCGTCTGCGCTATTCGCATAAACATTCTTTAAAATCCGTACATTATGTCAGTGATGTGAATAGACTCTGATCAGACTGCGCGTTGGTACAGGCGGGCCCGTCTACTTTGGGTCGCATAAGTCACAAGGTCGTTTTCAGTTTGGAGGTTATCTCAACCGTGCTGTTAGAAAACCAGATTGGTGTCATTGAGAAATAGTGTCTCCTGACTCAGCTCAAATCGATGTTTGCGATTAAAAGTCGATAAAATTCTAAGAGTGCGTGCGCGAACATCAGTTGCATTCAACAAGCATTGCGCATGCGCAATTATATCAGGTACGCGTTGTTCGGATATGACATAATACGAGTCTTTACTGCCTTTTCATGATGAGGTCAACGGTGAGGGTCAACGTTTAAGGGGACTGAATAAACTTAGTAAATTTTCCGCGATTTTTACAAGGGAGACAACTTTTATGACTTCCTGTTTGGTTTCCTCCATATGAAACCCTTTCTGAAAAGGAGTCTACTCTAAAAGGAAAGAATTTGCTCCCAACGGGAGCAAATTCTTTCCTTTTAGAGTAGATCCCTTTTCAGGAAGGAGCCAAAAACAATTTTGACAGTTACCTCCCTTGAAAGTGTATCCATTCCCCTTTGACAAAGAAAAGTTTGATTGAGACGGAACATGAGAAAAGTGCCATTATTCCATACGCGAACAGCGAAGATCTTGACCAGCCTGCGCATTCACGCAGTATTACCAGGGCCTTCGCTGCCCGTCGATATATTCTACAGTACCTATCGATTCTGCAAGCAGAAAAGGAAGACCCTTGTCAGACTGTGCTAATGTGCAGGTCGATTTGGGTCTCCGCTGTTTGCTCATGCGAGAAGGTATCTTTTCGTATGAAAATTGCTCTCGTGGGATCTACCATTTTACTGATATGCAGAACTTGAGAAGCGTGGTTTTGGATTGTGATCAATTTTGCTGTACCTGCCATCGACATTGAAGCGAGATTGGAAAAAAATCGATCATGGATTTTGCTGTCGGAACCTGGAATTTGACAGGATCAGAGAATTTTGATGAATACATGAAAACTATCGGTAATATAGTTTATTTCATAAATTATCTTTATCCCTTAATTTGCTATTCACAACTGCAGCAGCCTGTGTGACGATGTTTTTTGTTGTTGTTTTTTTCCCGTATTTTTTAGGAGAAAATAAAACTTGGCGTGTCATGTGAATCGTCTGCCCAGCAGGCGATTCACATGAAATACCAAGTCTTATTTTCTCTGAAAAATGACAAAAAAGAATTTCGTCTGCTCTAATTTAGCTGCTTAACCTTTAACACTGGGCTAATTCAGCAGACGACAAATTAGTGATATATATATTTTTTTGTTTCCCCAGAAAACAGGATTTGACATTTCACACAAATTGTCTCCAACGGAGACAACTTGCATGAATTGTGGGAAAAAATAAGAACAGTATAATCAATTTATCGTCTGCTGAATTCACTCATAGTACTGCGAGTGTTAACACAAATATTCATTTCTCAGCATACATTGCTTCTGTTACAGGAACAAAGCCATCTCTCCAGATGAGCTATTTTTACAAACTAAATGTATTGATATTTTTTTCTTATTTCTCCACGTAAACATATGTTGTGGGTACTCATTAGAAGCGCGGAGGCGCTTCTAATGAGTACTCACAACATATGTTTTCATGGAGAAATAAGAAAAATACTTATCTGGAAATCCCTCCTATCTGGCGCTATGTTAAGCATAACATTTCGATTATTATAATGCGAAGAAAAGAAGGAAAATTGGTTACTGAGTACATTATGACATATTGTTGCAATATAAAAGATTCACAGAAATAACTAAAGAAACTAAAATCAGATTTAAAAACTGGAAAAAAAAATTAGCTTAAACTGTATACCGCTGTTTGTTTGTTTGTGTTGAGATTTTACGGCCCAGTCAACCCAATGGGGTCATGTCGAGCGCGGTCAGTTTACCTAACCACACGTTTACTGGACAGGCTTAGTCCTCTAAGCGGTTATTGTGCACATTCTTTCGGCAAAAACAGACAACTGTCCTTCTTGAATCAGCGGAAGGGAAAGAATGACCGCAGAAAATATTTCATGATCTATCTCCAAGAAAGAATGTTGCCGACCTCGGCGGGGGTTGAACCCGTGACCTCCTGGTCTCCAGTCGGACGTATCTAACTGAGCCACCGAGGCCGACATATATACCACTGTATTCCCCTATTTACATTGTATACCATGCATTGGTAGCGGGGTGGGGACTTAAACATCCCTAAGTTATCCCCCTTTGCCTCCTGACTTGGTGCTATGATTAACCCTCAGTGGCTCGAACCCCTTATCTAGAACAAATTTCCATGGTCCCGTTCGAGTCATTGAAGTTCACTTAAGTGAAAATTTAATCCATTTGATTTTCTACGATGTAGGGGTTGGTTTGGTGACTAGAAAGATGGGAAATACGCTGAAGCCAACTCAAATTATCGCCTTAGACGGTGACAAGTGGACTATTAAGACAGTGTCGACCTTCAAGAGTTCAGAAATTAACTTCGTCTTAGGTGAAGAATTCGATGAGAATACTATAGATGGCAGGAAAGCAAAGGTAACATTATTCAACCATTAAAGCGCCAAGCAAAATCTTAATTTTTTTTTTTATTTTACAGACAAAAAAAAAAAAAAAAAAGGCTTGAAATTTCATGAGAATCGTCTGCCATACCAGACGATTCACATGAAATGTCTTTTTTCTCTAAAAAGTAGTAAAATCAACTTTAGAATATCGTCGCTAGAAATCTACTCAGCGCTGTAACCCATTTATGCCTATAAAAGGGACATTGACAAACAGTGTAGACTCAGATCAGACAGGGTCTACACTGTTTGCATTAAATACAGGATTTTTTTTTATAAAATATGGTAATAATAAAAAGTAGTGAGACACCCTTCCTATTGGAAATGGACCAGTCCGAAGAGTGAAGGTAGAAGAATCCACTCGGCGTAAATGGGTTAAGGATTAAGATGATCTTGTGTTTGTTTACATATCAAGAGACTATAAGACTCACTTACTTCACTCTTTGCACAGGTTCTTTTTCATCTAAAGGGGTTGGAAGTTTTTGGGGGGTGGGGGGTGGGGGGGTCTGGTTTAGTTTGTTTTTATTATTCCTTTTATAGAAATTCGTTTAATGCAATCAGTGTATACCCTGAACAGCCACCACGTTCTGTAGCGTCGGATCTGGGTCTATACTGTTTTTACCTATGTTTATTTTTTGGTTAGATTGTATAGGGTTAGCCTAGTTAGGGAAGAAATAAAACTAATTTGCCAAAAGGAGAATATGTTAATACAAAATTCCTTCTACAGTCGAATCTCAATAACTGGAACATCTTTGGGAGCATGTAAATTTGTTTTAGACATGGGTAATTCAAGCCACTGATAACGACAGGTCAGGAGGCAAATAGATATAATTTAGGGATGTCATCGATCTTCTATATAATAATGGTATATTGAGTGTACTCATTAGAATCGCATCGATGAGGCGATTCTAATGAGTACACACAGCATATATTTCATGCTAAAATAAGAAAATGTCCCAAAAATATCCATAAATATTTGCTTTTTTGGGCTATCATGAAAATTTCCTAGGGACTCAAAAACAAATTCGAATTAGCCATGGTAAACGAACCATCGGTGTTCGAGTCATTGATAGTTTACTGTAATTTTGTCATTTTTGTCTCCATTACCCAACTGTATTTCCCATATTTATACTAAGTATTCGCACACTTTAGCTACTTACATATTTGAGGGTCCTTATCGGGGGTAGGGTGGGGTGGTTGGAAATCCTCTAAGTACTCATTCAGATCGGTACGTTTACTGGCGAGTCCTTATTCCAGGAAAGAAATCTCTATAGGATAAACGCGCCGTTTCTGAGACAAAAAAAAAAAAAAAAAAAAATCATTAGCGGGCCATACTGCAAAACCATAATGCAAACTGCAATAAAAAAAATTTGGTTAACGCTTAGCAGTCTGCGTAAAAATTTCAACAGACGACATATTGAAATATTTTTCTTATTTTTCCCAGAAAACAGAATTAGACATTTCATGCAGATTGTTTCAAAATCCTGTTTTATGCGAAAAAAAAAAAAAAAAAAAAAAAATCACCAATTTGTTGTCTGCTGAATTAGCCAAGAGAGTGATAAAGATTAAGGTGTCCGATGTTTGGTCCGAATCTTTCAGTCTGTGATGACCCTAGATGGTAAGAAATTGACGTGTATACAGAAGAGTGAACCGATGTCGACAATAACACGAGAATGGGACGGCGACACAATGACAATGGTGAGCTTCCATATTAAAGGACATGAGCCTCGTAGCGAGAAAAAGCTCTTCAGACTTTCTGTGGAATCAATCTTTCAGTGCGCATGCTCAATCCCTTAGCGAGGCCAAAATGTCTACATCACGAAAACATGCCTATATAAGTTTTGACCCCTCTTAAACCTCACTTTTATATAGTAAAACTGGGTTTACATGGGTGTACATTATTTTACTTATTTTTGCTCGAAAACATAGATTGTGGGTACTCGTTAGAACCGCCTCGCCGAGGCGGTTCTAACGAGTACCCACAATCAACGTTTTGAACAGAAATATGAAAATATCTTTTTTTTTTTATCTGATAATTTTCAATTTTTGCAGGTGAAATTTTCTGTATATTTGAATAGGCGTGTTTTTGTACTGAGTTCTTTGGCCGAGGTTTTCCATTGGTCTGCCGGTGATGTGAGCAAACAGCCTAGGGTCTGGCGGGAATGCGCGGATGCCCAGCCTCGACTGAACCTTTGTCGTTCGCACATGCTATAACGGCACTTTTCCCATGACAAGGCTCATATTCATTTATTTCATTTATATTTTTGCATTTATTTGTATGTTTAACCTTTAGTACTCTCTTGACAAAGAGCACAGAAAACTGTGACGATATCACATTCAGAGCACAGAAAACAGTGGTGATATCACATTCAGAGCACAGAAAACAGTGACGATATCACATTCAGAGCACAGAAAACTAGTGATATCAGTATTGAGAACAGGGCACCCTCCAGCACACACGTAGAACGATGCAACATGATAGCATCTAAATGTCATTTGAAACTGAATACTAGTTTTAATGATAATCAGCCACCTTCAGAATATTTGTTATGTTAAATAACAACCTTCAGCACATTTATTAGGATGTTAAATAACAACTTTCAGAACATTTGTTATGTTATTAAATACCAGTTTGGGGTTTATTACTATTTATAACATGATAAACTAAATATTGAAGAAATTGAAATGTGAATGTGTTGAATCCGTGTGACGCGATGGATTGGTAAATTCAGTGGCAAAACCTGGTTTTATTAGAAAAGTATACCAATGTTAATTTATTTGAAAATTCCCGTGTATATTGGGTCCAAGGAAAATTGAAGAAATATCTCAGATGCTTGTTAATTTTGATAAAATAAGTTAGAAAGTAAAGCTGTATATTACAAAGATTTTTTCCTACTATTTTCAGAAGCTCACAGCTAATGACGTAACATGTACAAGGATATATACAAGACAGAAGTAGAACTATGGGCGGCTTTCTATCACCACAGTGCCATAGAGTAAAAGAACACAATGCATCGTCCGTAGTGCATTCTCAGGGTTACAACGTTCCCAACCTTTAGGGGCACATTCAGCAGACGACGACTTGGTGATATTCCTGTTTTCCCCTTAAAGTAGACTTTGACATTTCATGCAAATTTTTCATACAGATTGTCTCCTAAGGAGACAATTTGCATGAAATGTCTGTTTATTTTCTTGGCAAAATAAGAAAATTCAAAATGTTGTCTGCTGAGTTCAACAGACAACAAATTGGTGATATTCTTCCTATTTTTTCCTGGAAAATAGACGTTGACATTTCATGCAAATTGTCTTCAAAAGAGATGATTAGCATAAAATATCAAGGCAATTTTCAGGGAAAAATAAGAAAAATATTTCAAAATGCCGTCTGCTGAATATTGTACCCAGCATGCTAAACGCTAAGCAAATTAAATGAGTGAACGAACAGACTTCGCATAGTTGTTAGGTGTGTCAATTATCTGAGTCACTGAGGAAGAACTTTATTGTGTGTGTGTGTGTATGTGTGTGTGGCGTTCCCTCGCTAGCTGGCTTGAAGATATTGTATTCGCGGACAGAGTGTAAGTTTACACGGCCGTAATCTGGGCACTACTGACCAACTTCCAGTTCTCAAAATTAACCAATCTTCAAGCGACTCTTCCATTGTGAAAGTTGGAAAGGTCCATTATCTACTACAGGGATGCTTTTTGGAAACCAACACCGTATTTATTCTAAATATGGGATACCTTACCATCTTTGTCCTAAAATTTGAAAAACACTTTACCACCTATTAATGTTTCTAAACACTGCTGGATGAGTAAACAGTGTAGGCCATGATCGTAATGCATCTGATCTGGGTCTAAGGGTAGGAGTGTGCTGCCAGGAGCCCAGGACACCTACCCCTTTCCAGACATGATTGAGACCCCTTTCCAGACAAATAAAGTAAGACAAACATATACCCCCATTGTAGACAAACAATATATACTCATTTGCTCAGTCAGGTAACTTAACAAGGATTTACTTGCTATTGTCAATATTAAGTACAACAAGAATCATACAATATCAATAACTTAGATATATACAATGTTTTGATTATTACCAAATTACCAATGACTAGCATACATGCCAGGCCCATACGAGATGCCAAATTCTGTGGCTGATCTTGCTCTACTCTGTTTGAATTTGCCCATTTTATTTGAATTTGCCCATTTTACGGAACGCTGGGCATTAATAGTAAATTTTATATTCGTAGAATAACATATACAGACAATTTGAATATGAGCCAGGGCAAAGTATTTCCTACAAGATTGCATGCATATATGCCCAGCTCAGACTCAGTTCAGCTGCTCATCAAGCTCACCAGAATCTTAGCTGTCTGTCTGAAGATGCTTTGGATCAATAGCTACCCACAAAGTGCTCTGAAAAGACTCTGATCAGACTGTGCAGAAGTGCAGGCTGATCGGAGTCTTTGCTAGGATCACATGAATCTTGTAGGAAATGATGTGCTGTGATCTGAGTCTTCGGTGGGATCACATGCAATATTGTAGGAAATGCTGTGATGTGATGTGAGTCTTTGCTGGGATCACATGCAATCTCGGAAATGATGTGCTGTGATATGAGTCTTTGGTGGGATCACATGCAATCTTGAAGGAAATGATGTGCTGTGATCTGAGTCTTTGGTGGGATCACATGCAATATTGTAGGAAATGCTGTGCTTTGATATGAGTCTTCGGTGGGATCACATGCAATATTGTAGGAAATGCTGTGCTTTGATCTGCGTCTTTGGTGGGATCACATGCAATATTGTAGGAAATGATGTGCTGTGATCTGAGTCTGGTGGGATCACATGCAATCTTGAAGGAAATGCTGTGCTTTGATCTGAGTCTTCAGTGGGAGCACATGCAATATTGTAGGAAATGCTGTGCTTTGATCTGCGTCTTCGGTGGGATCACATGCAATATTGTAGGAAATGATGTGCTGTGATCTGAGTCTTTGGTGGGATCACATGCAATCTTGAAGGAAATGCTGTGCTGTGATCTGAGTCTTCGGTGGGAGCACATACAATATTGTAGGAAATGCTGTGCTGTGGTCTGAGTCTTCACTGAGAGCACATGCAATCTTGAAGGAAATGCTGTGCTGTGATCTGTCTTCACTGAGAGCACATGCAATCTTGAAGGAAATGCTGTGCTGTGATCTAAGTCTTCACTGCGAGAACATACAATCTTGAAGGACATGCTGTGCTGTGATCTGTCTTCACTGAGAGCACATGCAGTCTTGAAGGAAATGCTGTGCATTGGGGTATACATTATTAAGCATTTTTTGTTCTTGAGTTTTTAAATCTAATGAAAACACTATAAATATATTATTGTACAACCATAATATATTTATAGTTTTCATATTTGTCCACGAAAACATGTTGTGGGTACTCAGTCCATGAAAACATGTTGTGGGAACTCTTTAGAAGTGCTTCTGTGAGGCGCTTCTAATGCGTACCCACAACATAAGTTTTCATTGAGATATTAAATTTGTTTTTATTATTTGGGTTTTATGGCCCTTTCAAGAATATTTCACCTATATCGAGCCGATCGTTCATCAAAGGTGGGAGAAACCGGGGAAAAAACACTTGACCATGGAGAAATTAGAAAAATGTTTGTCTGGACATCTCTCTTACCTAGAACTATGCAAGTTACAGCTTTTCCTTTCTATACAATGGAGAAATTGAGGATAAAATTGAGAAAATTTGGGATACTAAGTACATTGACCTTTACCACTCTCTGTGCGAATTCAGCAGATCACAGATTGGTGATATTGTTCTTATTTTTCCCAGAAAACAAGATTTGACTTTGCATGAAGTGTCAGATCCTATTTTCTAGGAAAAATAAGAAATATATCATCAGCCTGTCGTCTGCTGAATCTGCCCATAGCGTGTCAAGTGTTAATGAATACCTCCTTTTTCTGGGGAAAAATATTTCAAATGGTCCTCTGCTGAAAATTTTACCCAGAGTGCTAAGAGTAAAGAGACTGACAGGAATAAGAGAATCAGGGTCTCCATTGTTTGCAAATGCAAAAATGTAATTTAGCCATTTTCTCATGTAATATCTAAATTACATAGCCTGACATACCTAAAATTGAAATTTGACTCTTCCAATATATAGTGTGGGAGTTTATTCAGTCTAAAATGGGTTCAAAACTAAAACATTAAATAAAAATGCTTAATTATGTATACCCCTATTTATACTATCACATAAGGCAGTGCAAGGTCATCACGGTGAATGTCCTAAAAATTCGAACTCCAAAGTTTCTGATAAAATGACATATGCAAACAGTGCAGACCCAGATCAGAATGCTCCTTCAGAAGCAGTCTGATCAGGGTCTACACTGTTTGCCATTCCACTAAGTATTTTAAGAAACAAGTGCATAAGAAGCATAATTTAGGCCAGAATAGTAGAGAATAAAGTGTTCGAAATTTTAGGACATTTACCGTAAATCCTATGATTTTTTCTCCTACCAATCATATAAGGCAGTGCAAGATCATTAAATCCTGTGATCTTTTCTCCTACCAATCATATAAGGCAGTGCAAGATCATTAAATCCTGCGATCTTTTCTCCTACCAATCATATAAGGCAGTGCAAGATCATTAAATCCTGTGATCTTTTCTCCTACCAATCATATAAGGCAGCAAGGTCATTAAATCCTGTGATCTTTTCTCCTACCAATCATATAAGGCAGTGCAAGATCATTAAATCCTGTGATCTTTTCTCCTACCAATCATATAAGGCAGTGCAAGATCATTAAATCCTCTGATCTTTTCTCCTACCAGTCATATAAGGCAATGCAAGATCATTAAATCCTGTGATCTTTTCTCCTACCAATCATATAAGGCAGTGCAAGGTCATTAAATCCTGTGATCTTTTCTCCTACCAGTCTTTTGCAGTAAACTCACAGCCAAAGGATTCTACCCATTGTTTGAAATAGTCTTTGTTGTTTCATAATCTTCAAATTAACCAGGATTTCAAAATATATCTCTGCATTCTCTTTCTATTGGGTCAAACTTGCACTACATATTTTGCCTGTTTGATTCTATTTTTACACATCTGTTAGCTAGAAATGTCAGGCCAAGATGATGATGGTTTGGTGCTTTCTGTCCCTCTCAACATTGTTTAAGTCATATACAGATGAAGGAAGGATAATAATGAAAGTCTCTGTGCAATGAAATGCTATAGTCATGAGATGAATTCTGCCTCTAGTTGGGGTTTGAACCTGGTGCCTTATGATCTGAAGTCGGGACCCCTAACCAATTGGCCACCCACTCTTTTTCAGACCAAGATCATGAGATTTGGTGGCATCTTATTTTTTTTCTGCAATTGTGGTATTCCCTGCTTTGCTAAAACTGTACTCGTCTCACTATTCATGGGTACAGATCAATGGTGGATACATGGCTTACTAAAGTTTGCTTTAGTTTTTCATGACTGCATCCAAATGAGTCACCAAGGCCAGCAACATAGACAGGATGTAAAAGTACATAAAACAACTCTGTTTTCAAAATGTTTCAGCAATTTAATGCCTTCTTCAGTTAAACAAATTCATCTTTTACTACATCTTTATCATTTTCCAAAGCGGCAGTCATTACCTTTCATACAAACAGGAAATGATGTCACTCAATGCTTAGCACTCTGGTTAAAATTTTCAACAGACTACATACTGAAACATTTTTCTTACTTTTTTTTTCCCAGAAAACAGGTTTTGACATTTCATGCAAATTGTCTCCAATGGAGACAATTTGCATGAAATGTCAAATCCTGTTTTCTGGGAAAAATAAGAAATGTATCATCAATTTGTCATCTACTGAATTACCCCAGAGAGTAGTAAGGTTAACATGTTTGCTCAATGTGTCGTGAAATTTTACTCAAGGCCAAACGTCAAGCAGCATTTTCTGATGTCAAAGTTGTACATTTATAAATCACACCCATCATTGTAAATTTAAAATTACGTATGTACGTACACACATACACACACACACACTGAATATACAAATTAGTTGCTAATTAAAAAAATAAATGAATAAATAGATAAATAAGTACACTGTACAAAATAGATCTGAAATAAAAAAATAAATAAATAATTGGAAAAATAAATGAATAAACAAGTTCATAAAAAGTAGATTTATATTTGGTGTGATTTATAATTGCAGGTTAATAGTTGTTTTGTACAAAGACCGTTTCTGGAATTTTAGGAGTTCAAAAAACTCAGAATGGTATAAAAGTATTTAGGTAAGGGGTCAGTTTGGTTGGTAGATCAAGCACATCAAACAGATGGCCAAAACAGAGGACTTAATGCTTCTGCTGATTCCTTTAAGACTATGATAAAGTTCATCAGGGCTCAGATGTTCAAAGCTAACAATGTCGTTAGTTAACAATTCGTTAAAATTTACATCGAGTGATACGCAAATATGCTGAAATTTTTTGCTGAAAAAATAATGTGCAAAAGCTACTCACTTTTTTTCAGCTAAATATCAGAATATTGTATATTGAATCCACTAAAACAGTTAATGAAATGACCCTTAACGAGCTTGTTAAGCTAACGACGCTTTGAACAACTGGGCCCAGGCCTTTATACTTTAATTTTCTTCAGACCTTCCTCCAAAACCTTAACTCTGTCATCCCTGAGTTTCTGAAGTGGACTCTTCTGTCTTTGAATTTGTACATGTCCAGTACTGAAAACTGCGTAGTTAGTTGAAAATCAAAACAGGATCACACACAGTGTAGATCCTGATGAGACGGCTCATTATGAGCCGACTCATCTGGATCTACACTGTTTGCACAGGTATCTGTTTTGGTCTGCAGAGCTGAAAGTCTTAATATCCTCCAAGAAAGGGGCTAACCAACTATAGAGGGGAACTTGGCTATGTTTATTCTTATAGAACACATTCTTGAACTTGCCATTAAGTTAGTCCGATTGTTCCAGTTCTGATTCAGCAACACCACTTTCATTTGAGCCGCAACTTCAGAAAACATGATGATGATGAGTACAGGTTTAACGACACTTCAACTCATGAGGGTCATTTGCGTCAAAGACTAAAATTAATTTATTTTGATATTGAAACGTCTATAGTAATAAGTCAAGTATGCATGAAAATATAAAACTAGAACCAGTTTAAGAATTAACAAGAGCTGTCGTAGGACAGCGAGCTCGCCTGCTGGGTACATTTTATATTGTAACATTTTTATCGTTAAGCCATATAATATAGGTCACACTGACCTAGATGTATTTGTATGTAAATCATTTTGTCACATAGATATAATAATCCAGGTATGACAATTCTCCATGAAATAGTAATAAAAATAAAAGGCAAAATCACTGAAGCATGAAATATAGGTCACAATGACCTAGATATACTAAGTGGTCATTCACTGGGTCACATGGAACTAATATCCCAGGTGTGACATTTATCCAACAAATAGTATTCAAGATATAAGGCAAAATCACTGAACCATGAAATATAGGTCACACCAACAGAGATATATTTTGATGTCAATAATTGGGTCACAAGGAACTAATATCCCAGGTGTGACATTTATCCAACAAATAGTATTCAAGATATAAGGCAAAATCACTGAACCATGAAATATAGGTCACAATGACCTAGATATAGTAAGTGGTCATTCATTGGGTCACATGGAAGTAATATCCCAGGTGTGACATTTATCCAACAAAAAGTATTCAAGATATAAGGCAAAATCACTGAACCATGAAATATAGGTCACACCAACAGAGATATATTTTGACGTCAATAATTGGGTCACAAGGAACTAATATCCCAGGTGTGACATTTATCCAACAAATAGTATTCAAGATATAAGGCAAAATCACTGAACCATGAAATACAGGTCACACCAACAGAGATATATTTTGACGTCAATAATCGGGTCACAAGGAACTAATATCCCAGGTGTGACATTTATCCAACAAATAGTATTCAAGATATAAGGCAAAATCACTGAACCATGAAATATAGGTCACAATGACCTAGATATAGTAAGTGGTCATTCATTGGGTCACATGGAACTAATATCCCAGGTGTGACATTTATCCAACAAATAGTATTCAAGATATAAGGCAAAATCACTGAACCATGAAATATAGGTCACACCAACAGAGATATATTTTGACGTCAATAATCGGGTCACAAGGAACTAATATCCCAGGTGTGACATTTATCTAACAAATAGTATTCAAGATATAAGGCAAAATCACTGAACCATGAAATATAGGTCACAATGACCTAGATATAGTAAGTGGTCATTCATTGGGTCACATGGAAGTAATACCCCAGGTGTGACATTTATCCAACAAATAGTATTCAAGATATAAGGCAAAATCACTGAACCATGAAAATATAGGTCACACCAAAAGAGATATATTTTGACGTCAATAATCGGGTCACAAGGAACTAATATCCCAGGTGTGACATTTATCCAACAAATAGTATTCAAGATATAAGGCAAAATCACTGAACCATGAAATATAGGTCACACCAACAGAGATATATTTTGACGTCAATAATCGGGTCACAAGGAACTAATGTCCCAGGTGTGACATTTATCCAACAAATAGTATTCAAGATATAAGGCAAAATCACTGAACCATGAAATATAGGTCACAATGACCTAGATATAGTAAGTGGTCATTCATTGGGTCACATGGAAGTAATATCCCAGGTTTGACATTTATCCAACAAATAGTATTCAAGATATACGGCAAAATCACTGAACCATGAAATATAGGTCACACCAACAGAGATAATTTTGACGTCAATAATCGGGTCACAAGGAACTAATATCCCAGGTGTGACATTTATCCAACAAATAGTATTCAAGATATAAGGCAAAATCACTGAACCATGAAATATAGGTCACAATGACCTAGATATAGTAAGTGGTCATTCATTGGGTCACATGGAAGTAATATCCCAGGTGTGACATTTATCCAACAAATAGTATTCAAGATATAAGGCAAAATCACTGGACCGTGAAATCTAGGTGACCTTGACCGTAAAATGTAGGTCACCATGACCTTCACTCTCTTACACTTAAACCGATGTCACATAGTTAGCTGATGTATAACCAGTTGTGTCTATAACCTGTAGGCATATAAGATTTTACAAATGTGTCCTAGATTTTGACCCCTAGCCCCACTCCAAGGCCCACCCTAAGGTATGAATCCAGGGGTATGTTCTTTTGGAATCTCAGAAGACTCCTCCAGGTACCCAAATTCTAAATATGAATGCTCTATGAGGAGTGAAAGTCAAGATATAAGAATTTGAAAAACTTTAACACAGTATTACAAAGGTGTCCTAGATTCTGACCCCTAGCCCCACCCAGGGGCATGAACCCAGGGGTTTATTCTCTTGGAATCTCAGAAGACCCTCCAAGGTACCTAAGTTCCAAATTTGATGCCTCTGTGAGGAGTGACTGTTGAGATATAAGCATTTGAAAAACTTTAACGCAGTGTGACGGGAACGGGAACGCAAACGCAAACGTGGACGACCGGGGTGACTACAATAGCTCTCCTTGTACTTCGTACAGGCGAGCTAAAAATAGTTATATTTTGTTAACCTTTACCACCCCCTTGGCTAATTTAGCAGACGACAAATTGTTGATATTTTTCTTATTTTTCCCAGAAAACAGAATTTGTAATTTCATGCAAATTGTCTCCACACTGGAGACAATTTGCATAAAATTTCAAAGCCTGTTTTCTGGGAAAACAAGAAAAATATTTCAACTTGTCGTCTGCTGAAATTTTTACCCAGAGTGCTAAGTGTTAAAAAGATTAACTTTTTAAAAACGATAGAGCATCCAGAAACATACCATCATTGCAACAGATAAGGCGCTTTTTTCATCCGAAAAATGCTGATATCTTTCTTATTTCTAAACAAATATTATGTTGTGGGTACTCATTAGAAGCGCCTTGGCGAGGCACTTCTAATGAGTACCCACAACATATGTTTTCGTCGAGAAATAAGAAAAATATTATGTGGATACCCCCTCTTATCTGTAGCTATGCCTTCTGACGTGCACCCAGTGAAGACTCATATCAGCGTGCACATATCAGCATGCACATATCAGCGTGCACATATCAGCGTGCACATCAGAGTGCACATATCAGCGTGCAAATATCAGAGTGCCCATATCAGAGTGCACATCTGTGCAGTCAGACCAGATTTTGTTGTCCCTATGCAGAAACTTTGCATCCTTGGTTATCCAAAATGCACCTAGTAAAGATTCTGATCAGACTGCACAATGTGCAGTCTGATCTGAATCTTTGCTGGGTGCACATGTTCAAGGTACGGTTTCTGATGTTGTGACTTACTCAGGCCTCCTAGTGGCCCACTTTGAAAATATAGGTTTTTATACAGGTTCTTCTTCCTCAAAATATAGGTTATTTACAGGTTTTTCAATAAAAAATATAGGTTAAAGAAAGGTTCTTCCAAACTCACAATTAGATTTAAAACTGAAGAAAAAATATTCAATGAATTTTTGGGCCAAAATTATTTAGATAAGGTTGATCTGAATTTTACAAAGTCCGAGCGAGCGAGGAAAAAAATTACAATTTCTTGACAGTTTTCATCATCATCACGAAAACATACCTATAATATTTTGACCCCCTTAAACCCCACTTTTAAATAGTAAAACTGGGGTTTACAGGGGTATACATTATTTTTCTTATTTCTGCTCAGAAACATAGATTATGGGTACTCGTTAGAACCATCTCGCCGAGGTGGTTCTAACGGGTACCCACAATCTATGTTTTGAGCAGAAATATGAAAAATATCAGAGTTTTTTATCTGAAAATTTTCAATATTTGGAGGTGAAATTTTCTATATATTTGAATAGGCGTGTTTTCGTAATGATTTTTTTGGTACTAAAAAGTAAAAAGAGTAGGGCATTTTGAAGAAAAGTTAGGGGTGAGTCGCGAGAAGGTTCAAAAAGTGAAAAATATAGGTTTTTTCATGAAAATACAGGCTTTTCATAAGATTTATGAACAAAATAAAGGTTTTATAGGTTTGACACAAAATTATAGGTTATTATAGGTTTTATAGGTTTTGCTAGGAGGCCTGCTTACTTCTTTTCTTAAGGGCAGGAATACCTTGGGAGACTCTGGTTCTGCCTTTCAAAACTATTTTTGCACATCAAATTCTTATATGACCAACAATTATGACCTACGGACCCACCCAGTCTATAATGAATATCTAAAAATAGGGGTATAGGCAGAGGCAGCCTAAAATATTTATTCATTGTCCAGTTTCAAAACTCTGGCTCCAAACTAAGGGCTTACAGTGTGATCAAAGTTGTTCAAAGCTAACGACATCGTTAGTTAACGATTCGTTAAAATTTAAATTGAGTGATACGCAAATATGCCGAAATTTTTTGCTGAAAAAATGTGAGTAGCTTTTGCAGTGCAAAAGCTACTCACATTTTTTCAGCAAAAAATATCAGATTATTGTATATTGGATCCGCTAAAACAGTTAACGAAATGACCCTTAACGAGCTCGTTAAGCTAACGACACTTTGAACAACTGGGCCCTGAACTAAAGCTGGTTACTGCTTAGTTAAGAGCTGTCTATCTTAAAAAAAAAAAAGAACACATAGAGACAAGCGTTTCTGACAGTAAAAAATTCATCAAATCTGATCGTCAGTTGGTTTGGAGTTTAATGGCCCAGTCAACATTGTTAAGATCATGTCATGCCTGTCAGTTTACCTAATCACACTTATCCTGGGCAGGCTTAGTCCTCTAAGCAGTTAATCAGTACTTGTGGACATTCTTTGGCAAGAAACTGACATCTGCACTTCTTGAATTAGCGAGAGAGAATGACCATATTTCATGATCAATCTCCACGAAAGAGTGTTACTGGACCCAAAGGGATCAAACCCAGGACCTTCCGATCACAACTTGGAAGCGCATCTGACAGAGCCACCAAGGCTGGTGTCAAATCGGATGAATTATAACAAAGTTATGCTTTTATTAATTAATAATGCTACAAATGAAGGCTTGCATGGGTACATAAGTGGTTTTTCAATTTCCAGTGCTGTCTAAGAACAGGCCCATTAAAACTGAATCTGGTATCTTCACATCTTATGTGATTCCTTGCTTCAAAAGGATTTCCATTTCAGAATATATTTGTTTATAAGTCTGAAACTTTCTGGCGAAAGAATGTGCACAATACTGGCTAACCGCTTAGAGGACTAAGCCTCCCCAGTAAACGTGTGTTTAGGTAAACTGACTGCGTTTGACATGACCCCATTGGGTTGACTGGGCCGTAAAACCTCAACACAAAAAAAAAGTCTGAAACAGTCAGATATGGCACCATTTTTTTTTACTTTTGCAAGAAAATAATTTTTCATAGCAGATACAAACTTTCATTGAAAACGTTGTCTTGTGTGTCCTGGTTAGGCAAAACTACAATTAACATTCATTTGTTCATACTTCTAACCTCTTCCAGTAACCCATGTCAAGAAGGGGTACGGACACGACAAAAGAATTTCTAACATGGGCCGTCAAGTGAAAGCCAAACTTCGAACATGTACAAAATTCACACATTCAGATCATCATGTACATGCATAAAGTATGATCTGTCTTTGCTCTGCATTCATACATTCTAAACTACATGTATTCAATGATTCTGTTAGCAGATAGAGACCACCCTGATCAGAATACAAAGATATGCAGGCTGACCTGGGCATTCGCTGTCTGCATATGCCCAAATACACGTTTTGCATGGCACATCCCACATGTAAATCTAAATGAATTTCATTATAAAACATTCCTCTATTTTTATACAATTAACCGGATATAAATGTCATTTCAGACTCCGATAATCGATAGTACACTACAACCTCTTTATAACACGGTTTGTTATAACACGGTTTTGGATATAACACGGTTCAAAGATGGATCCCAAAAATGTATAGATTACATTGAAAAATGACCATAAATGGTCATTTTTCAATATAATCTATACATTTTTATTTGGAAATAACACAGTTGTTTAACTAACACGGTTTATGCTATGGACACCAACAATAGTGTTATAAAGAGGTTGTGGTGTACTTTCAAAAAACCAGTTTACTTTGTTGCATATTAATGTCATTTTTCTGATACTAGTAAAGGACTAGATGATGATTGATTTGGAGTTTAACAGCCCAGTTAACAAAATTAAGGTCATATTGAGCCAGTCAGTTTACCAAACCACACTTTTCTTAGGCAGGCTTAGTCCTCTCAGTTAACCAGCCAACAATACTTATGCACATTCTTTCACCAGAGACTGACAATTGCCCTTCTTGAATCAGCAAGAGAAATAATGATCATAGAAAATATTTCGTGATAAATATCCAAAAAAGAATGTTGCAGGATCCGAGCGGGGATCCAACCCGAGACCTCCAGATTACCAGTCCGACGCGCAACTAAATGTTTGCATACAGATGTACAGATGATGAACTGAATGTATTTGTTCATTTATGTTTGTTTTTTAAACCCCCATCTTTTCTATACAGAATCATCAGCATCATATATATTGGGTGATACATACTTGATTTAAGTTATTATGGGCAGAGTAAATGTCCAATAATTTTGAACACTTAATTCCATACTTTCTTGGCCTAATTTTTTTTTGAGCACTTGTTTCTTAAAATACTTTAATAGTGCAATAACCAATAGTGTAGATCTGGATCAGACTGCTCCTTCATTTGATCTGGGTCTGCACTGTATGTCTGCATATGCATATTTTGTCAGAAACTTTGGTGTACGAAATTTTTTAAGATGTTTACTGTATTCATGACACTGTCAATATGAAAATACTGTTCAAGGCCTTCAAACATGACACTACCTGCAAGCTTTCTTGTTTGGCACAGTTTTTCTACAACTGACCAATATGCACAGTAAAGCAAGTACCTGTTACTGGTTATACATGACTATCTGAAAACAATGGTCTTGTCCTTGAAACAAGGTTTGTTTGTTTGTTTGTGTTGAGGTTTATGGCCCAGTCAACCCAATGGGGTTATGTTGAGCGTGGTCAGTTTACCTAACCACACTTTTACTGGGCAGGCTTAGTCCTCTAAACGGAAACTAGTATTGTGCACATTCTTTCACCAAAAACTGACAACTGCCCTTCTTGAATCAGCGGAAAGGAGAGAATGACTGTAGAAAATATTTCATGCTCAATCTCCATGAAAGAATGTTGCTGACCTGGTGGGGGTCCAACCCGCAACCTCCTGATCACCAGTTGGATGCGCATCCAACTGAGCCACCGAGGCCAGCTTGAAACATGGTATTGTCTATCTGCAAGAAAATATTTTCCTTGTTATACCTCTGGCATACAAAGTACAGTCAAACCTGTCTTAAAGACCACCTGTATTAAGCTATCACCTGTCATCAAAGGCCACTTTTTATGATTCCACTAATGGTAATGATGTGTAAATTTACCTGTATTAAGCAAGCACCTGTCTTAAGCAACCACTTTTTGACTTTCCTGTAGGTGCTTGATTAACACAGGTTTGACTGTATGCTGAAAGAGTATATAGTCTTTGTTGGTTCTGTTTGTCCGTCCATGATTCCAGCCATTAACACCTCCTATAGCAAAGCTTTAAGTCGAAGTTTTTTGATTACTTGTACCTCAATTTGGTATGTGGGTGCCTGGGAGGGTCCTCTTCTATTTTATAACTCCTAGCACCTGGGTTCATGCCACAGAGTGGGGCTAGAGGTCGAAAATCTAGAACAACTTAATAAAGTAGTCTGCTGCATTTATTTGATGCAAATGGCTATATATGCATTGTGAGGAGATTTACACTGAAAAGAAAACAGAGGGGCAGATCAGTACATGCTTATGCAGTTTCTGTCAACGTACATCTTTTGAGCTATAAAGCCATTGTCCCCACTGTGGATCAGCTGACAGAAACAGCACAAATTAAGTCCACTCACTATGCATATATGAGCCCCATCGTCAGAAAACATACCTTTGTACATGTGCGCCCAGCAAAGATTCATATCAGCCTGCATTTTGGCCCAGTCATCAGAATTTTCACACATTCTGGATAGGCAAGGATGCAAATTTTCTTTCATGTGGATAATGAACACTGATCAGACTGCACGGATGCACAGACAGATTTGAGTCTTCGTTAGACACCCATGTCAGAAGGTACGTCTTCTCACATTGCCGCTTATATAGTGATTAACCTTAGCAGACGACAAATTGGGCTAATTCAGCGGACGACAAACTGATGATATTTTTCTGATTTTTGCAAGAAAACAGGATTTGACATTTCATGCAAATTGTCTCCATTGGAGACAATTTGCATGAAATGTCAAATCCTTTTTCCAGAAAAAAATAAGAAAAATATTTCACAATGTCTTATTCTGAAAATATTACTCAGAGTGCTAAGCAGTAACAAAATATATGAAATTGTAAGGACTGTCTGATTTTTGGTACAGATCAGCTGACGTCAAGCCTTTCTTTATTATGCACAGTTAAACTTCAATAACTTGAATACTGATGACTCATTGACATTGGTTGATACGAACTTGTTTTTGGGTCCCTGGGAACTTCTTGCAATAGCCCAAGAAAACAAATAAATAAGGATACTTAGGTAAATTCAAGAAAATGTGTGTACTCATTAGAATCACCTCATTGAAGCTATTCTAATAAGTACACTCCAACATACCATTATTTCACGGAAGATCCCTAACTTATCCTTATTTGTTGCTGGCCTGGTGCTATGATTCAAAACTATGCATGTCAATGGCTCAAAACTATGCATGTCTAGAACAAATTTCAATGGTCTCACAGATGTTCGTACCATTAAAGTTCAACTGTAATAGATTTTACGCAAGTAACAGCACATTCTCACCAATAAGAGATAAAGGATATCACTTTATTTAATTTAATATTATTTTAAAAATTTTCAGACATTTTTTGCATTTACTTTTGACATAACAGGAGCACAGAAACAACAATAAGCTGTCAACAAAAGGGCCATAACTCCAGATATGAAGGGGGATCCACATTATAGTTTTTTTCTTATTTCTCTATGAAAACATATGTTGTGGATACTCATTAGAAGGGCCTCGGTGAGGCCCTTCTAATGAGTATCCACAACATATATTTCCGTAGAGATATAAGAAAAAAATATCAGTATTTTTCGGTTGATAAAAGTGCCTTATCTGGAGCTATCAAAGCCACTCCAGCAACAACTGAGGTAACGCCATGGCAACCACTATCAACAAGCGAGGCTCAAAGCCTTCTTGCTACCGTATTTACCCCAAGTATTGGGACACCTTATCTACTTACCATACTTGTCCTAAAATTTGAAATAGTACATTCTACTACCTGTTGTTGCATTTAAAATATCGTTGTTTGTATGTATGGCAAACAGTGTAGACCCTGATCAGATGCTGCATTCTGCAGCATCTGATCTGGGTCTACACTGTTTGCAAAGGCCTATCTGTACCAATACATAGGGTTATTATTATGGTATACCTCCTAATGTGGCAACACCTCAGAGGATGGTACTCTGCAAAACTTTAGACCGGTAACCAGGCCATGCATCATCTTGATCCATTAAAAGCTTCTAGAGTTGTTTGACTTAGAGTTGGCCCAGTCAACACTGTTATTTATTACATAGCAACAGATAAGGCGCTTTTTTTCAACCAAAAAATGTTGATATCTTTCTTATTTCTCCACAAAAACATATGTTGTGGGTACTCATTAGAAGCGCCTTGCCCACAACATATGTTTTCGTGGAGAAATAAGAAAAATATTATGTGGATACCCCCTCTTATCTGTAGCTATGCTGTTACGGTCATGTCGAGCCAGTCAATTAACCTATTCGCACCATTTCTGGGCAGATTATGCAGCTACACAAACTAGTTCCCTGCATATGAAGAGCATTAATAAAACCAAGTCTCCGATTTTTGTTCTTTTGTGTGTTCTTCCAAAGGCAACCTTTATGATTCTTATTTAAGTCCTCTTAGCAGTTAGCCGGTATTTGTGTACATACTGTCACCAGTAACTGACAAATACCCTTCATGAATCAGCAGAAGGGGGAGAATGACCATAGAAATGATTTCATGATCAATCTCTATGTCGCTGAGCTGGGATTTGAACTTGTGATTCCTGGATCTATAGAAGCACTACCAACTGTGCTATTAAGCGCGGCATAAGCTTCTAGAAATTTTAACCAAAACTTAAAAACATAATTTTTTTATGTCCGTGAACTTGACCCCAAGGTTATGCAGGTTAGAAATTTTAACCAAAAACTTAAAACATAATTTCTTATAACCCCAAGCTTACAGAGGCACCTGGTAAAACTAGACCAAGCCCCGAGGCTTTAAAACTTTTTTCATGCTCAACTCAGTTGAGCATGAATTTTTCTCTGTTAATAAATATGAAAATGCCAACAATAGTTGGCATTTTCATATTTATAAGCAGAGAACATTTCATGCTCAGCTATTTATTGCAATAAAGACTTTGCAAATGTTAGTAATTTGTGGTTTCCTAGCAGGACAAATTTCAAGCTCAGCTGAGTTGAGCATGAAAAAAGTTTTATAACCTTGGGGCCAGTATCCAACATCAGGCCATGTATTAAAATAATTTACTAGATCCATTTAAAGCTTCAGGAACTAAAGGCTGTTAAATCCATTACCAATGGCATCAGTTTTACCTAAGTGACCTTGGGATTGGGGTACTGAAAAAATTGGTTTAAAAAATTTTGATTAGTTTCTCCTGAACCCATTCATGGACCTGATCTGGTTGATACATTCTACAATGATGATGATTTGGCATTTTACATCCCTTCCAACATTGTTTAAGTCAGATTAAGCCAAAAGACAGGGTGATAATGAAAGGCTATGTGCTATAAAGAGCCGTACAATCATGAGATGAATTCTGCCTCCAGACAGATTCGAACCCGGGACCTCATGATCTGAAGTTGGAAGCACTAACCACTAGGCCATCCGGACGCTTAATCTTTTCAATAACGTTAAGACATTGTTCCAAAGTTTTACACAGTACCTGCCCCACCCTCATGTAGTGACCTTGAGATCAATGTCACATGCTTAAAAAATTTAGGTTGAAGTTTTTGGCTAGAGATTTTAAAAGTCTGTATATCCCGAGCATATGCATGGATCCAGTTCATACTTACAGTAATGTTAGGCCCTGACCTAAAGTTTTACAAAAGTATGGTAAACGTCCTAAAACTTTGAACTAATGGTCTGACAAAATGGCATATGCAAACAGTGTAGACCCAGATCAGACTGCTCCTTCAGGAGCAGTCTGATCAGGGTCTACTCTGTTTGCCACTCCACTAAGTATTTTAAAAAACAACTGCATAAAAAGCAGTATTTAGACCAAAAAAGTATGGGATGAAGTGTTCTAAATTTTAGGATATTTACAATATATCTCCTGAGCCTATGCAGGGATCCAGTTGATACGTTCAGTAATATTAGACACAAGTCCAAGTATTACATTGTATCATACCCATCCCCTCCACCAAATCAGTGACCCTGGGTCAAGGTAATGGACTTTATGTTAAAATTCTGCATAAAATTTTTATAAATTATTTCTCCATAGGGAAAATTTAAACACAATAGTCTATGAATGAATAAAAACACTCTACTTTCAAATTAAGCCATAGGCTGAAAATTTGAAAATGGAGTGATTTTTAATTCATGGACTAAAATTTTTAAAATTGGGTAATGTCAACTCTAAATGGAGTTGAGTCAAGAGAAAAGGTGTCCAAAAATGCACAAAATTACAACTTTAACACTTTGCACTTTGGGTAAAATTTTTAGCAGACTACATTTTGTAATTTTTTCTTATTGCTCCCAGGAAACATGATCTAAAATTTCAGGCAAATTGTCTCCAATATGCATAAAATGTCAAATACTGTTTTCTAGAAAACAAGAAAAATATCACCAATTTGTTGTCTGCTGAATTAGTCCAGAGAGAGGTAAAGGTTAAAGAGACATATGACATATTAGGATCTCCTCTCCAAAACAAATTATACCTTATCTCATATCCTAAAAGGCAGATCTAGCTCAGACAGCAAAAATTGGAGCAGTCTGATTGGCATTTATATTGTTCAATCTTGTACAACTATTAACTATTGAGTCATTAAATATGATTAAATTTAGTGATATCTACTGAAGAATATCAATATTGACCGAGGCCATAACCGAGGTCAATATTGGTATTCTCCAGTGGGTATCACATCATATTCAATGACTCGATAGTCAACAATTGTTATATTATATAACAAATGAATATTCACGTGACCTTCTAATTTTAGGTACACATACTCAATGAGAAAAAAACCCCGAGCCAGTGAACATCAGAAATATTCACTGGGGTGAAAACAGTTCTTATCAAATGAAAGACAGTCTATTTTTAGATTATATAATAAACATGTTTGTTCAAGTAACTCCACCATAGGTCCAGATATGATGCTTTTTTTGGAGCCAAGAAGTACTGATATTTTCTTATTTCCCGACAAAAATGCACACTGTCGGTGCTCATTGGAATCTCCTTGATGTGAAGATTTCAATGAGTAGCACACTGTATACATGCATTCTGTGTACTCTCATTGAATTGCCTCAATGTGGTGATTCCAACAAGTACCTACAATGTAGATATTTGTTGAGAAAACAAAGTACTTATTTGAATATTCCTCTTATGTGGTTCTGGGCCCAGTTGTTCAAAATTTAATAAAGTTGTTATCTAACCTGATGTTAAAAATTTCTTTCTTGAAATATAGCATATACAGTGATAGTTTTTGCTGAAAAAAATGTGAGTAGCTTTTGCATACTCACATTCTTGCGCAAAAATATCAATGTATTTGAAAATATCTTAGCTACAACATTTAATGAGTTTGTCATTAATGAGCTCATTAAGTTAATCATACTTTGAACAAATGGGCCCTGGTCTATTTACAAAGCACAAACCATGATCCTTTGCCCCAGATAAGGCACTTTTTTCAACCAGATTTTTTTTTATTTCTCCATGAAAACGTGTTGTAGGTACTCATTAGAAGTGCCTCAGTAAAGCACTTCTTCTAAATACCCACAACATATGTTTTCGTGGAGAATTAAAAAAAAAAAAAAAATTCTTTATACCCTCTCTTACCTAGAGCAATCATGATCGGACTTAAGATATGTAGGCGGAATGAATTCTTAGGTTCTTCCAGTATGATCAGATCCTGTTCTCCAGTTGTGGTTCCTATGTACCTGCTATTCGAAATATCACACTGTGGCTATAATCCCATTTTTTCACAATTTTTTCACAATTGTCCACATTCAAAATGCACGTGAAGTGATTAAACTTTGCAATAACTTGTTATAAATTGAGTCACATAATGAGAATAATCATCTTATGGCATATACAAACAGTGAAGGCCAAGATAAGCCAATGCATCTGTTTGCACAGGGCTTACAATTACTCAGCCGCAAGCTTATGAAAATTTACTTAGAATAAGTGTGCCCCGCAAAAGCTCCAATCTGCTTGCACATTCAGACTGCCTGATCAGTCTTTCCTGGAAACTGCGACAATGTTTCTTCAGGTGGGTAGTCAGAGCTCCAGAAACGAGAAATATCCAGATATTTTTCTTATTTCTCGACCATAGGTCTAGATAAGGGAGGGTATCTGGTAAATATTTTTCTTATTTCTCCACAAAATGTATGTTGTGGGTACACATTAGAAGTGCCTCAGTGAGGCGCTTCTAATGAGTATCCACAACATATGTTTTCGTGGAGAAATAAGAAAAATATCAATACTTTCTGACCTTAACTAGTGCTATGCTCCATGAAAACATATGTTGTTGTACTCATTAGAAGCACCTCAGCAAGGTGCTTCTAATGAGTACCCACAACATATGTTTTTTTTTTGACATAAGAAAAATATCATTTCTTATTTCTCAATGAAAACACATCTTATAGGTACACATTATAAGCCTCAATGAGGTGCTTTTAATGAGTACCACAATATGTTTTCATTGAGAAATAAGAAAAACAACATTAATTTTTTGGCTGTTAAAGAAGTCTTATCTGGAGCTATGCATGGAAACTGTTTGTACGAGTTGAGGTTTAACGGTACAGTAAACCCAAAGGGTCATGTCGAGCATGGTCAGTTTACCTAACCATACTTTTACTGGGAAGGCTTAGTCCTCTAAGCGGTTAACTAGTATTGTGCACATTCTTTCATCAGAGACTGACGACTGCCCTTCTTGAATCGGGAAGGGAGAGACTGACCGAAGAAAATATATCATGATCAATCTCCCGAAAGAATGTTGATCCGGCCGGGGTCGAAACAGCAACCGAGCCACAGAGGCTGGCTGGGTGGAGACTGACTGTAGTGCATGGATACACAGGCTGATCCGAGTCTTCTCTGATACACACATAACAGGTAAATTTTCTCACAATGTTGCTGAATTTTTCTCAAAGGTTAATGTAATGAATTCTTTACAGTAATTCACTATAAATTGATAAAGCCATGGTGCAGATAGGCTAGGGTTCTTTATTCCAGAAATACAATATTTTTCTTATTTCCCCATTAAAACCATGTTGCCATACTCGTTAAAACTGTATTGGTGAGATCATTCATTAAAATATAATTCCATTTTCCAACCAAAAAAATTGATATAATTCTTGTTTCTTGAAGGCTCCATACTCCTCAAAAATAGACATTATTTTATCCAAGAATGGTTCAATAAATTGATATATGATATTAATATGATAATTAAATGTGTTAGCTGACAGTCTGTAAAATTTTAATTAGTTTCTCGTTTTTGAACTGGATAAAAAAAAAATATTTTTTAACATATCTTTGAATTAATGTTGGCAACATCAATTCAGAGATATGATAAAAAAATCATTTCATTTTTGATCCAGTTCAAGAATGAGAGACTTAAACTGAAATTTTACAGGCTGATTGCATTAATACCATAAATCAATTTATTTAAACTTTCCTGGATAATAAAATGTCTATTTTTGAGAAATGTAGAGCCTTTAATGAAAACATATGCTGTGGTACTCACTAGAAGCACCTCGCTGAGGCGCTGCTAATGCTTACCCACAACATATGTTTTTGTGGGGAAATAGGAAAAATAAATTACAGTTCTTGATAAGATGCTTTTTCAATCCAAAAGTATTGTTATTTTTTTTTATTTCTCCATGAAAACATATGTTGTGGGTACTCATTAGAAGCGCCTCGGCGAGGCACTTCTAATGAGTACCCACAACATATGTTTTCATGCAGAAATAAGAAAAATATTTACCTGATACCCACTTTTATCTAGACTTATGAATATTCATCAGGATACTCCTTTTACCTAAAGCTCTAAAAAATGTTGGTACTCATTAGAACTGCCCTAAAGAAGTGATTCTTATGAATGCTCACAATACATGTTTTCACAGAGAAATATGAAAAAAAAAAATTATCTGGGCACCCGCTTATCTGTGCCGCTGCATAAAGCTATGAATATATCCGTGTGTAAAGGCAATAAAATCTTATGAAGTGTGTAATGAATCTGCACTCCGTGATAATAGGTGAATAGGATGGGAAGGGCTTCTCTGAAATGGTTTCCGTGGCAATCGTTCCATGACTTTTAATAACTGGCTAAAACTTGGTCTGTCGGCCGGCTTGTATGCCCAGCACATTATTAAAAGATCCTGAAAAAAAGAAAAGAAAATGCAAAGTGGAACTGATACATTCTAAAGGGAGGAAAATCTGTCAAAAGTTTACATGATTAAAAGATTAAAAGAAATATGGTAAAGTGGAATTGAAACAACTAGTGACCATGTTTTGAGAGAAAACAGATGTCCCCCACCATGAATTTTCAGTTTTTTTCTAATGCTGTGACCTTGAAAATTAGGTCAAGGTCACCAAAATCTTATCAGTTCTTTGTTCTGTCCCAATTATATTATCCATAAAAATTTGGTAAGTATCCAACCACTGGTTCACGAGATTTGTGCAGGCAAGAAAGTGTGATGCAACAACATAAGGGATCTGCACCAAAAATATGTCCCCCTCCCCGAAGGTTGGGGATATAATTTCTAGCGAGGCAACTCTGTAAAATTGTTTTGCATCCCTTCTAATGGGGGCCACTCTAAAAGGAAAGAACTTGCTCCCCTTGGGAGCAAATTCTTTCCTTTTAAAGTGGACCCCTTATCAGAAGGGATCTGGTGTACATGAATGCAAACAGAAAGTCATAAAAGTTTTCTCAAAATGTCAAAAATGGAGGAAGATGTACCACCTCCAAAAAATAATTTAGACATGGATACACTGGATCCCTTTTCAATGGCAAATTGTTTCAACTGTAGCACCCACTCCTGAAAGATAAGGTACAAACTTTGCAAATTCTCTTTTTCTGAAACTACTAAATCCATCAACAGGCCTTGACAATATAATGTCTTAAAAACTTTGAACCAGATGTCCACTAACGTTACAGAAGGACAAACAAACATACATACAGAATAACCTCAATGGCTCGAACCCAGATGGCTCGTTTACCGTGGATAATTCGAACTCTTTTTTTCAGTCCCTTCAAAACCCTTCAAATAGCTCAAGAAAACAAAAATATTCGGGAGTTTTTTTCTGATTTTATCATGGAATTGTATGTTGTGTGTACTCATTAGAATTGCCTCATCATTGTGTAGAAAATTGAAAAGATTTCCCTAAATTATCGCTATTTGCTTCATGAACTGGTGCCATGATTAACCCTCAGTGCCTCGAACTGCCCATGTCTCAAACAAATTTCCATGGTCCCAAAGATGTTCGAGCCATTGAAGTTCGACTGTAATTATGTATTGACAAATGGATGAACGGAAAAGCGATCATGATCTGTAATATTTGCCACTCATCCAGCTATTTTCAGCCAGAACAAGTAGTGAAAAGGGTGTACTCAAATTTTAGGGTAAGTATTGTAATGGGAAAAGGTATCTGAATACTTTGTGTAAATATGGTATGCAATGTTAATAAAAATAGTGTTGACTATTACTAAACAAAGAACATGACGATGGTGTTTTACGTCCTTTCGACATTAAGTCATACGAAGACTATGGAAGGTTGATGAATGAAGTGCTGTACAGTCACAAGCTGAATTTTGCCTTCAGCAGGAATCGATCTCGGGACCTGATCTGAAGTTAACTACTTCGCTACCCGGATGCTTCTATTATAACAAAGAACATACATCAGGGCCCAGTTGTTCAAAACTAACGATGTAGTTATTAACTAACGATGTCGTTAGTTAACGTATCGTTAAAATTTTCATCATTAAATATGGGCTATATGCTAATATTTTTGCTGGAAAAAAAATGTGAGTAGCTTTTGCATTTGCAAAAGCTACCCACATTTTTTCAGCAAAAATACCTGTGAATTAGATATTGTATTTACTAGAACAGTTACCATTTTGACATCTAAGGAGCTTGTTAAGCTAAAGATGCTTTGAACAACTGGGCCCAGATAACTTATAAAGGAGTAATTGGCAATAATTCTAGGATAATTTTCTCCACTTCTCCATACAAAGATACATTGGCAGCACCCATTAGATATCTAATTACCTCACTGAGGTGAAAATTATCCCAGAATTATCATCACATACTCCTCCTTTGTTTGTTTGTGTTGATGTTTTACGGCCCAGTCAACCCAATGGGGTCATGTCGAGCGTGGTCAGTTTACCTAACCACACGTTTACTGGGCAGGCTTAGTCCTCTAAGCGGTTAACCAGTATTGTGCACATTCTTTCGCCAGAAACTGACATCTGCCCTTCTTGAATCAGCGGAAGGGAGAGAATGACCGTAGAAAATATTTCATGATCAATCTCCACGAAAGAATGTTGCTGACCTCGGCGGGGTTTGAACCTGCGACCTCCTGGTCTCCAACTGAGCCACCGAGGCCGGCTACTCCTTTAATAAGTCCTCCAATACATCTATCTAGAATTATAAATGACTTACTTTGACTTCTTTAGAACCTCTAATACTGCCCAGTGACTGTTTTATACCATGACCGACCTGCCATATAATGCTCTCAGGAGGTTGTGATTCAAATGGCCAACAGCCGTTTAACAACTCGTACCATACAGTTCTGCAAACAGATTAGAAATGCGTGTATGAATGGTTTGTTTAGTCCAAGCGAATTAACCCTTAATGCTTTCACCCCTTATTTATGAAATGGATTCTTCTGTCTCCTAATTTGGTCAAATTCATTTTTGCAAATAGGGGTTTCAGTCAAAAATCAATAACAGAATGGCAAACAGTGCAGATCCAGATGAGATGGCTCATTATGAGCCATCTCATCTAGATCTGCACTGTTTGCAAAAGGTATATGTATTAGTCTGCAGGGATGAAACAGTTTAACCCTTAAAATGCCACGAAAACCTGCATCTGAAAATGTCTGTTTATGTCATCTGCTGAATATTCTTGCAAACTTTTCAAACCTATTTTTGCATATAGGCAAACAGTGTGGACCCTGATCAGACTGCTCCTAGAGGAGCAGGATGATCTGGGTCCACACTATTTGCAAAAATGACTTTAAAAATCACAAGCAGATGACAAAGCAGACGACAATTGTTGTGACTGGCAGTTTAAGGGTTAAATGCTAATCACAACTGCAGCAGACAACATTCTGATTTTTTTTTTTGTGTGTGTATTTTTCAGAGAAAATAAGTCTTGATATTCCATGCGAATCATCTGCCTAGCATATAGGCTTATAAAAACTTTAACCCCAACATAAAACCTTTTAAGTAAATGACCTTGGCCCCAATGGTCAGTGAATGGGGTGGGGATAGTACAGCATAAAATTTTAGACCAGTCCCTTACATCAACTCCATCAATAAATAGCTTAACCTTTACTACACTCTAGGCTATTTCAGCAGACGACAAATTGGTCATATTTTTCTTTTTTTTTTTTTTTTTTTTTTTTTGCAGAAAACAGGATTTGACATTGGAGAGAATTTGCATGAAATGTCAAATCCTGTTTTTTTGGAGAAAAATATAAAAAAAAATGTTTCCATGTCGTCAGCTGAAACTTTTAAAAAGACTGCTAAGCCTTAATTAGGACATAGAGGCTTTCCAACATGATCAGGGCATATGCAAGAAATGGGCACCGCACTTCTGCAATGGCTGTTTTTTTTCTTATTTTTCCAGAAAAAAAGGTCTCACATTTTATCTAAATTGCATGAAATGTCATGCCCAATTTTTTGTGAAAAACAAGAAAAAATATCTCAAAATGAACGGTAATGTGGCAATGGCTGTTTTTTTTTCTTATTTTTCCAGAAAAAAAGGTCTCACATTTTATCTAAATTGCATGAAATGTCATAATGTCATGCCCAGTTTTTTGTGAAAAACAAGAAAAAAATATCTCAAAATGAACGGTAGTGTGCTTTTTTTTTTTTTTTTTCTAGAAACTAGAAGCATAACATGTCATGTATTCCTCCTAACAGTTTGCTTGAAAAGTCATGCATTATGTTGTATTTCAAGGGAAAATCAGAAAAAATTATATTTAACAAGTTGTTTGCTAATATTAAAATTCAGTATTTAACCCTTGTCCTGCTGAATAAAGATGCCACGCCCACTTCTAATTTTCAGCCAATCAGGTTACTTGATCCAGATTGTTGCTATAAATTTGCATACTTGATGGCAAACAGTGCAGATCCAGATCAGTTGGCTTCTTCAGAAGCCAACTGATCTGGATCTACGCTGTTTGCAAAACAGAGTATATCAGGGTTCAGCAGGACAAGGGTTAAATAGCTAAAGAACTTACCCAAATGCATAAACATCTGACATTTCTGAGAAAGGAAGGTCCGTTTGGGCATACGCCGCTCCTGCCTGCAGTGAGCGTATTATTTCTGGGGAGAGGTAGCACAACCAACCAGGAGGAATCTGAAGACGATCCACGTGTCTGAAAACAAAAATGTTTAATACCATATTTACCCAGAGGCCTAGATAAGAGTGGATATCTGGTAAATATTTTTCTTATTTCTCGACGAAAACATATGTTGTGGGTACTCATTAGAAGCGCCTTGCCGAGGCGCTTCTAATAAGTACCCACAACATATGTTTTTGTCGAGAAATAAGAAAAATATAGATACTTTTTGGTTAGAAAAAGCACCTTATCAAGAGCTATGTTACCGTAAAAGCTCCATATTCCTCAAAAATAGAAATTTTATTATCCAAGAAAGATCAACTAAACTGATATATGATCATAAAATGTGGCATTTGACAGCGTGTAAAATTTCAATTTGTCACTTGTTCTTGAACTGGATAAAAAATGAAATGATTTTTTACCGTATCTCTGAATTATGTTGCCAACATTAAATCTGAGATACATTAAAAAATCATTTCATTTTTGATCCAGTTCAAAAACGACAGACTAACTGAAATTTTACAGGCTGTAAGATGCCAATTTTATGATCATATTAACACCATAGATCAATTTATTAAACCTTTCTGGGATAAAAAAAGTCTCTTTTTTGAAGAATATTGAGCCTTTAAATCGGGGTGAGAATTGTCGCTAATAATTAATCCTGATATCTAAAAATTCAGTCCAAAAATTGAATATTTTCTTATTTCTCAATAAACAAATATGTTGTGGGTACTCAATTGAAGCACCTCGGAGAACGTATGTTGTGGGTACTAATTTGAAGTGCCTCTCTGAGGTTTTTCTAATAAGTACCCACAACATATGTTTTTATTGAGAAATTAGAAAATTATGTGGATCCTCTTACCTGGAGCTATACAATAAGGCGCTTCTAATGAGTGCCCACAACGTATGTTTTCATGGAGAAATAAGATAAATGTTTACCCGATAGTCCCCTCTTAACTAGAGCTATGTAGATTCTAAAAGAAATGACCTTTGAGCACAATGAACACATTCAAACATCAATTATTAAAATACTTTTCTACTGAAAAAATGCCTTATCAGGAGCTTTGTGAATGTCCTAAAATTTTGTACACGAGAGTTCCTAACAATATGGCATATGCAAACAATGCAGACCCTGATCAGACTGCTTCTGAAGGAGCAGTCTGATCAGGGTCTACACTGTTTGCCATTCCACTAAGTATTTAAAGAAACAACTGCACAAAAAAAAAAAAAAAAAAAAAAAAATATAGGCAAAACAAGTACAGAATAGGGTGTTCAAAATTTTAGGACATTTACTGTAGTCATTTGAGCCGCAACATAAAAAAATGTACCTATGGACATGTGGCCAAGCAAAAATTCAGATCAGCCTGTGCATTCATGTAGTCTCAGACTCTTCTCCAGGCACATTTTGGATAGTTGATTGTTGGGGTTTAAGGACATGTCAACCACTGTGGGTCATTTTGTGTTGTCACATTTTGGATAGCAAGGATGCAAAGTTTCTTCATGTGGACAACATTGACGTGCAGGCTGATCTGAGTCTCCACTGAGGACACATGTCAGAAGGTAGGTTTTCTCACAATGCTTCTCATTTGTCACTGGATTTGGAGTTGCTAGTAGCACTACTACTATTACCTGTTTGCATCACATAACTTGGTGACGTTAAACAGACCGAAGTCAGTAATCACAACTTTATCTCGGTCAAAGAAGATATTTTTAGTCTTCAAGTCTTTGTGTATAATTCTCTTAGCATGAAGATAGCCCATGCCCTGAAAAGAAATAATATAATATTATCAGTGAAGTAATTTCGTACTGGCCAAATTACAAGTCCTAGATTGGCTGTATTGGCAAGAGGGCTTCTACCTGTAACTTGCCCAATAGGAAATTAATTGATTAATATTCGGCCTTGGGCCAATACAGCCGACCCAGAACCAGTACTTTATACTAAATGTCAATGTATCTGAAAGTGCTGGATGAATAAATAGTGAACAATGGAGACCCTGATCAGACGCCACTTAGGGTTGAGCTACATCTTGATCTATACTGTTTTATTTTGGCTTGTCTGTCTCAAAACATTAACTAGTTTTTGAAAGTTATGGAAAGATATGCATGGTTGTTAATCCAATCATGATTGATAACTTTACTCCCATCTTTATTTGCACAACAAAGAGTCAGCTCTTAGACTAAATAATAGCTCCTTCCTCAACCGGTTTCAAAAGGTTGGCCCCTGACTATCAATGTCTGGTCGGGACCATCAAGGCCCTGTTTGTGTTTTTTCTTGTATTCTGGCTTCAAACTGTCATGGAGCCCTTTGCTTTATTTCACCATGGCCCAGTTGTTCAAAACTAACCATGTCGTTAGTTAATGTATCGTTAAAACTTTTATCATTAAATATGGCATAAACGTTAATTTTTTTGCTGAAAAAAATGAGTAGATTTTGCATTTGCAAAAGCTACTCATTTTTTTTATTTTTTTTTTTTATTTGGGTTTTACGACCCTTTCAAGAATATTTCACTTATATCGAGCTGATCCTTCATCAAAGGTGGGCGAAAACCGGAGAACCCGGGAAAAACCACCTGACCATCCGTAAGCAGAACTTGACTTTCCCACGTGACCCGAGCGAGGCTCAAACCACAGCTGTGAGAAACCTAATGGATGAAGAGTCAGCTCTCTTATCCACTAGGCTATGGGGGCCCGCTATTTGTGCCTCAGTGGTTTCATATATTGCATTTCTTTTGTGATTGTATGTTCCTCAACTCTTCTTCTTTCATTACCTCAGGAAGACTAGGCTTTGTAATTGTGACATTTCCTGGGTTGTAATTGTGGCATTTCTTTGGTTGTAATTGTGGCATTTCCTGGGTTGTAATTGTGGCATTTCCTGGGTTGTAATTGTGGCATTTCCTTGGTTGTAATTGTGGCATTTCTTTGGTTTTAATTGTGGCATTTCCTGGGTTTTAATTGTGGCATTTCCTGGGTTGTAATTGTGGCATTTCCTGGGTTGTAATTGTGGCATTTCCTGGGTTGCAATTGTGGCATTTCCTTGGTTGCAATTGTGGCATTTCCTTGGTTGTAACTGTGGCATTTCCTGGGTTGTAACTGTGGCATTTCCTGGGTTGTAATTGTGGCATTTCTTTGATAGTAATTGTGGCATTTCCTGGGTTGTAACTGTGGCATTTCCTGGGTTGTAATTGTGGCATTTCTTTGATAGTAATTGTGGCATTTCCTGGGTTGTAATTGTGGCATTTCCTGGGTTGTAATTGTGGCATTTCCTGGGTTGTAATTGTGGCATTTCCTGTGTATCTTCACTTGTAGTTTTGTAAGGTAACTGTTCCAAAAACGGGTTTTTATCTTGGGAAGTTGTTTGTGTGTGTTTAGGTTTTATGGCCCAGTCAACCCAATGGGGTCATGTCGAGCGCAGTCAGTTTACCTTACCACACGTTTACAGGGCAGGCTTAGTCCTCCAAGCGGTTAACCAGTATTGTGCACATAATTCTGCCAGAAACTGACAACTGCCCTTCTTGAATCAGCGGAAGGGAGAAAATGACCAGAAATAATACTGGGCCCAGTTGTTCAAAGCTAATGACATCGATAGTTAACGATTCGTTAAAATTTTAATCGAGTGATACGCAAATATGCTGAAATTTTTTGCTGAAAAAATGCAGTGCAAAAGCTACTCACATTTTTTCAGCAAAAAATATCAGAATATTGTATATTCAATCCGCTAAAACAGTTAACGAAATAACCCTTAACAAGCTCGTTAAGTTAACGACGCTTTGAACAACTGGGCCCAGATTTATAAACTTGGATAGGTCTGGAGTAAATAGCATCAGCATCAGGTAACGTCTCTTCAGACATGTGTGTCCAGCAAAGATTCAGATCAGCCTGTGCATTTTGCAGTCTGATCGGAATCTTCACACGGCGCATTTCGGACAGCCAAGGATGGAGTTTCTCATGTGGACAATGAAGACTCGGATCAGACAGCAAGGATGCACAGGCTGATTCGAGGCTTCGGTGAGCGAAGGTACGTATTCTGACGCTGCAGCTCAAATCTGTTTGTACTCACCTGTGATACCTGCTGTGCTATGATGATTGTTTTACTCATAGGGAATTTCTCTTTTCTAACATGAAGTAGATGGAATAACGAACTGCCTCTGCATAAACTGCAAAATACAAAGAAACAAACGCTTTGTAATACGCTTTAAAATAGTATGCTGTGTATTGTTTGTGTTGAGGTTTTACGGCCCAGTCTACCCAATGGGGTCATGTCGAGCGCGGTCAGTTTACCTAACCACACGTTTACTGGGCAAGCTTAGTCCTCTAAGCGGTTAACCAGTACTGTGCACATTCCTTCGCCAGAAACTGACAACTGCCCTTCTTGAATCAGCGGAAGGGAGAGAATGACCGTAGAAAATATTTCATGATCAATCTCCACGAAAGAATGTTGCCGACCTCGGCGGGGGTTGAACCCGCGAGCTCCTGGTCTCCAGTCGGACGGCGCATCCAACTGAGCCACCGAGGCCGGCTAGTATGCTGTGTAAAAATTGCAGCAAATGACATTTTGAAATATTTTGCTTATTTTTCTGAGAAAATAGGCTTTGGCTTTCATCAATTTGTCTCCAGTTTGCATGAAAGGTCAAAGCCTATTTTCTCAGAAAATGTCATCTGCTGAATTCAATTCTCTAGGTAGACAACAAACTGTCACTATGTTTCTTATTTTTCCCAGAAAAAAAGGTTTTAATATTTTAAGCAAATCATCTCCTTTGGAAATGGCAAAGCCTGTTTTCTCTGAAAAATATTTTAAAATATAGTCTGCTGAATTTTTTACCCAGCATAGTAAGCATTTGAAAAGAATGGGGACAATTATAACAACTTGTGTACTTAATTTCAAATTAACAATATATGTCTATGCTGGTCATACATCTCAAAAGGTAAATTTCTGTCCTTGTTTATTTGATTTTGGGTTTTAGGGCCCAGTCAAGACAATTATGGTCATGTTAAGTTGGTCAGTTAACCTACGCACACATTTTTTGGGGCAGGCTTACTTCTCAAAGTGGTTAACAACCAGGGCCCAGTTGTTCAAAGCTAACGACGTAGTTAGTTAACGATTCGTTAAAATTTACATCGAGTGATACGCAAATATGCTGAAATTTTTTGCTGAAAAAATGTGAGTAGCTTTTGCAGTGCAAAAGCTACTCACATTTTTTCAGCAAAAAATATCAGAATATTGTATATTGACTCCACTAAAACACTAAATGAAATGACCCTTAACGAGCTCGTTAAGCTAACGACGCTTTGAACAACTGGGCCCTGTACTACAATGCATACACATTTGCGAAAAACTGACAACTGCCATTCTTGAATCAGTGGAAGGGGAAGAAAGACAGTAGAAATGATTTCATGATCACATGACAAATATATGTGATGGAGCTGGGATTCGAACTTGCGACCTCTGGATATGCTGTCTGATTCACTGAAATGTGAATACCGTGTCCCCACACTTTTCCCTAAAAAGTTGGGGGAAAGTTTTAGTCACTGGTCTACTTAACCCTAGTCCTGCTGAACCTGGATATGTCCTGCCTTTGCAAACAGTGAAGATCCAGATCAGTTGGTTTCTGAAGAAGCCAATTGATCTGGCTTTGCATTGTTTATCATTAAGTATGCGAATTTGTATCAACAACTTGGATCAAGTAATCTGATAGGCTGAAAATTAGAAGTAGGAGTGGCTTCTTAATCTATTCAGCAAGACAAGGGTTAATTTGAACGTAACAATCTGTGTCCAGCTGATCACATGTCATAAGGCAGATTTCTGTTTGGAAGGGCTTATATGCACGATCCGTTCACCTACCTGGTAACTATGGCTAAACGTGGAGGTTTCATACATGCACCCATAAACAAGACAAGATTTTCATGCCGTGTCTTTCTCAACATTGCAACCTGCAAAACAAAACAATCATACAGGTATAGGCTGACCAAATAGACCTGCGGCTTTGATCTTTTGAATATAATATTTATAAGTTTACTATGTAAACAGGTATGCCTTTAATAGTTGGAATTGTAAGAAATGAATTTCATGGACTTTATAGCATTGATAAAATTCACAAGAAAGAAATGCATTCCTATAATTTAGTTTTCAAGGAAAAACACAGAAGAACAAGTCAACTGACCACTTTCTTTGTGGAGAAGCTCTGGTTACACAGCATCAGCTCTAACACTTTCACCCCTATCTTTCTGAAATGAACTCTTCCATATTTGAATTTGTTCCAAATATATGTGTACATAAAACCCAAGAATAAAATGGCAAACAGCACAGATCCTGATGAGATGGCTCCTGATGAGCCATCTCATCAGGATCTACACTGTTTGCAAAGGTATCTATTTTGATCAGCCAGGCTGGAAGAGTTAAATCAATCCAAGAATTTGAAAACTTACCTCTAGTTTAAAAGCTGACAACTGTGCTGCGTTATCTGTATCTGGGTCCATGTTTAACATTTTTATGGCTACGTCTCCATGCCACTGGCCCCTGAAATATTGTAACAAAACAAGTTTTAGCATCACATACGCATAGCAACAGATAAGGCGCTTTTTTCATCCGAAAAATGCTGATATCTTTCTTATTTCTCCACGAAAACATGTTGTGGGCACGAAAACATATGTTGTGGGTACTCATTAGAAGCACATGGAGAAATAAGATAAGAAAAATAATATGTGGATACCCCTCTTATCTGTAGCTATGCCATACGTCAACTATCTGAAACACCAGGGCTCAGTTGTTCAAAACTAACGACGTCGTTAGTTAACGTCTCATTAAAACTTTGATCATTAAATATGGCATATACGCTAATATTTTTGCTGAAAAAATGTGTGTAGCTTTTGCATTTGCAAAAGCTACTCACATTTTTTCAGCAAAAATAACTATGAATTAGATATTGTACTTACTAGAACAGTTAACATTTTGATCACTAATGAGCTCGTTAAGCTAATGATGCTTTGAACAACTGGACCTAGGAAAAGAAGGCTCACAAGACATAGTTTGCTGATTGATTTGTTAAGCCTTTACCTCAATTTGGGCAAAATCTGTGGACAACAAATTGATGAATTTTTCTATTTCCTTAAAAATAGGCTTTGACAATTCATGCAATATGTCTCCTTAGGAGATGTATGTTCATATATCGAATAGCCTTCAGGCTATAGGAGAAATCGCTGGAGCATGAAACATAGGATACATGGACCTACATTGTATATATTACATTATACAGCTAGTCTTAAGAGTCACATGGAACTATAATATCTAAAGTATGAAGATCGTTTTAAACAAGAAATTCGCTGAACAGCTATGTTGTGACAGCTGGTAGTGTTCAAGAAATGGAGCTAAATGTACAGATAAAATATTGTTCAGCCAAGCATGAAAAGTAGGGCAAGGTCAGTAACAGTAGACGGCCATGGGCAGGGTGCATCATGTCAGATGTGTGTATGAAGTTTCATTAGCCTAGAACCTTAATGTTTGAGAAATAGAGCTAAACCCACAGACTTAACATTGTTGACATTGACAATATCAATGCCGGAAAGTGATCCATATCTTGCTCCTGCTTGCTAAGGCAACTGTGACAATACCAGATAACCCGTTTATTGGAAATGGACTAGTCCAAAGAGTTGAGACAGAAGAGTCCACTAGACATAACTGGATAAAGGATTACGGTACTTACTTGTACACAGTACCAAATCTCCCTGTACCTAACGGTTCTTCCTGTATCAATTCCTCATATGGTATATCCCACTCTTTCAATGCAACAGATAACTGAAATATACATGTAGTAATTTAACCCTTGTCCTGCTGAACCCGGATATACCCTGCCTTTGCAAACAGTGTAGATCCAGATCAGTTGGTTTCTAAGAAGCCAACTGATCTGGATCTGCACTGTTTGCAATTCAGTATGTGAATTTATATCAACAATCTGGATCAAGTAATCTGATTGGCTGAAAATTTGAGAAGGGTGTGGCATCTTAATTTATTCAACAGGACAAGGGTTAAAATCCAATAATTGAAAATGCTTGATAACTCAACATGATTCTGTTACAGGTAAAAAAATTCTCATCACCCATACAGCTGTCCAAGATCGAACATGGGCTGCCTGCATAATAAGTGAACACTCTACCATGTTGCTATAAAAGCCAGCTTGTACTGCATGTGTATCATAAACCTATCACTAGTACATATTCATACCCAAATCTAAATTTGAGCAACTACTCAATACCAGGGCCCAGTTGTTCAAAGCGTCGTTAGCTTAACAAGCTCGTTAAGGGTCATTTCGTTAACTGTTTTAGCGGATTCAATATACAATATTCTGATAATTTTTGCTGAAAAATGTGAGTAGCTACTGCAAAAGCTACTCACATTTTTTCAGCAAAAAATTCCAGCATATTTGCGTATCACTCGATGTAAATTTTAACGAATCGTTAACTAACGACATCGTTTGAACAACTGGGCCCTGGCCGCCAAACCCATCAAACACTTGACAAACAGGGGCAATTACTTCGGGTGCCAGATTTCCACAGTATTTTCAATACAGCTCTAACTTCAGGAGTCAAATTATACATTAATTTGTGAAATGTAGTAGTTCAATTTATTTTTTCTTCAATTCTGCAAATCTGATATGTTAAGGGATGGATATCTCGAAGTATTTCAGAGGGTCCCTTGGACTTCAAGGTAAGTACATTGACTATTTATTTAGAATCATTATCAAGGCATGTAGTAAGTGAGGTGCATTATAAAGGGTGTCCTACTTACACTATTATTTCTATTCCAGCTATGCCCAAGGGAGTCGTCTTGGCTATCAACAGAGTCAACTCTGTCCAGCAGAGTTACTTCTGATGTATTACTCTGAAACAACAAAATTTTACAGTCACACGATAGCTCCATATTAAGTGCCTTTTTTTTTTCAACCTAAAAGTACTGATATTTTTCTGATTTCTTCGCAAAAACTTATGTGGTGGGTACTCATTAGAAGCGCCTCTGCACAACATAAGTTTTTGTGAATACCCTGTCTTATCTGAAACTATTATAGCTCTGGACAAAGCACTTTTTTTTTTCACCACAAAAGTACTGATATTTTTCTTAATTCTCCATGAAAACATATGTTGTTGGTACTCATTAGAAGTGCCTCTGTGAGGCACTTCTAATGAGTACCCACAACATATGTTTTTGTGTAGATATAAGAAAAATATTTTGTAGATACCCGCTCTTATCTGAAGCTATCATATCTCCAGAAAAAGCATTCTTTTTTCAACTGAAAAGTATTGATATTTTTTTAACGTCTCAATGGAAATGTTTGTTGCTTTTGTTTGTTTGAGCTGAGATTTTACAGCCTATTCAACCTATAAGGGTCATGTCAAGAATGGTCAGTTAACCTACCTACACTGTACCTGGGCAGGTTTAGTCCTCTAACCGATTAACCAGTACTTGTGCATGTACTTTTGCTAGTAACTGACATCTGCCCTTCTTGATTCAGGGGAAGAAGAATAGCTGTAGGAATTATTTGAGCCAGTGCAGGACAAAACCTACAATAAGACTTGTACGACTAGTGAAGACTCAGCTCAGCCTGTGCATCCACACAGTCTGATCAGTCTTTGCTGATCGCATGTGCCTTCTACAGCCTCTGGGCTATCCAAAGAGAGATAAACGAGAACCCTTGACATACTGGGTGGATGTACAGTCTGATCTGAGTCTTTGCTGGTTACACAGGTCTTATTGTAGGTTTTGTCATGCGCTGGCTCATTTCATGATCAATCTCCACAAAACTTATATGGCAGAGCTGGGATCTGCGCCATGGAGCCCGGCACAACATATGATGTGGGAACTCATTAGAAGCACCTATGTTTGGATACTTGTTAGACCTGTAATTCTGATTGTAACCAGAAATTTTACTACTTTTATCATACATTGTAAGTTTCAACCATGCCTTTTAATACTTCTGAGAACATGATTGTTCAGCATTTTCCGAATACAAATGTATAGGGAAACAAATCTGATTAACCTAGAATCATAACTTGAACAAGCTTGGTAGCTCGAGTTCCTGATGCTATATACCCAGATTAAGCCTCACAGCGTTCTTGCTTCTGGAGGATTTTAAGTGTCTTAACCATATATGGGCATGGCTGTCATCTTGTTCAATGTTGCGGAACCATTTGAATAAATTCTCAATATCCCTCCAATAGAATTGAAGGCCCAACATGAAATTTGGTAAAACTGGTTTCAAAGGAGAAGTTCGTTACAGACTACAATTTTACAGCAACGAGGTATGGACAGATAAATCCCTGGGGTCAAAATTTATAACTAAAATAACTAAAAGGCTTTAGTACTTTTGAACATACATTGTAAGGTTCAAATATGTCTTTAATACATTTAAAATGATTTTTCAACATTTTCCCCATACAAATAAATGAATAGGGATATAGATAATTTGACTGTAAAAAAGGTCAATGGTAAATCTAGGATCATCATTTGTCCCCAATGCTATATACCAAGATTCAGCCTCAAAAGCTTTCTTGGTGTATAATAAAGATGGCATATACTTACATCTACTATTGTTTTATCACTGTCATTTGATGTATTTGTACTGACTACATCTCTGCAAGAAACAAATAAAACACAGTGTCTGAGAAACTTGTCATCAGGAAAACATGCCTATATAATTTTGACCTCCTTAAACCCCACTTTTATATAGTAAAACTGGGGTTTACAGGGGTATACAATATTTTTCTTATTTCTGCTCAAAAACATAGATTGTGGATACTCGTTAGAACTGCCTCACCAAGGCAGTTCTAACGAGTACCCACAATCTATGTTTTGAGCAGAAATATGAAAAATATCAGAGTTTTTTTATCTGAAATTTTTTTCCTTTTTTGGTGGTAAAATTTTCAGTATATTTGAATAGGCATGTTTTGGTAATGTGTCAGGGATAACGTACATGTATCTGAGAAGGCAAATATCCCAAAATTTTGAACACTTTATTTCACATAAAATTGGCCTGCCTTATAAATAGTCATTTCATATAATTCTAAATGGAATGGCTAACAGTGTAGATCCTTCAGGGCCCTGTTGTTCAAAGCATCGTTAGCTTAATGAGCTCTTTAGTGGTCAAAATGTTAACTGTTCTAGTAAGTATAATATCTAATTCGCAGGTATTTTTGCTGAAAAAATGTGAGTAGTTTTGCAAATGCTACTCACATTTTTTCAGCAAAAATATTAGCATATATGCCATATTTAATGATCAAAGTTTTAACGATATGTTAGTTTTGAACAACTGGGCCCAGGTTTGCACTGTTTGCATATGCCATTTTGTCAGAAACCTCTGTGGGTACCTGGAGGCACTTTTCCATAAAGGCAATACATTAACCCTTATCCTGCTGAATAATTTAATTAGCCACACCCATTTCTGACTATAAGCCAATCAGATTACATCATATAATGTTTTCGTTCAAATTCACAAACTGAATGACAGACAGTGTAGATCCTGATCAGATGGCTTCTTCAGAAGCCATCTGATCTGGATCTACACTGTTTGCAAAGGTAGGGGTTGTCGTGAACAGCAGGATAAGGGTTAATGTTCAGGTAAATCTCTTCACTTGCCTGGAAATTGATACTGACCAATCAGTGTTTGAATTTTACTAGCGGTCAGGGTTTTCTCTCAGTTTAAAAATGAACCCCAAGGGACTCCCGTATGTAGAGTTTAAGGGTCCTTTAATAAGATTTAGGGGTTTGTTATTATAAAGATGTTAAGCCCTAAAGCGCTAACCACAACTACTGCAGACACACTAAGTACTTTTTTTTTTATTTTTCAGAGAAAATAAAACTCGACATTTCATGTGAATTGTCTGCCTAGCAGATATATGTACAGATAGTTAAGAATGAGTCTGGTGAAAAGGTGTACTGTCAAAGGAAAATTAAATACAGTTGATCCTATTCATCCAAAACACTGATAACATATCTCCAGATAAGAGGGGGTAGCCACATAATATATTCCTTATTTCTCCACAAAAGCATGTTGTAGGTACTCATTAGAAGCGCCTCACTGAGGCGCTTCTAATGAGTACTGACAACATATGTTTTCATGGAGAAATAAGAAAAATATTGCAACTTTTTGACTGAAAGAAGTCTGGAGCTATGGATAACTAAAACTACTGCTTAACCCTTAAAGCGCCAATCACAACTGCAGCAGATGACATTTTTTTTTTTTTTTTTTTCAGAGAACAAGTCTTGACATTTCATTTGAATCATCTGCTTGGCAGACCATTCACATGAAATGTCAAGACTAGTTTTCTCTAAAAAAAAAAAATTTTTTGAATGTCGTCTGCTACAAATTTTGCTTAGTGCTTTAAGTGTTAAGTCAAACATGTCTAATGTGCCCAGCAACTCCTTAAAAGATATTAGAATAACAACTTACACGTCTCCATCCCAGGCACCAGAGACCACAGGTTCTGTCTGAGTTACATCTGTAGAACTCTCTCCAATACAGGTATCTGCAATAGTAAACGAGTATTAGCTTTAGGTTTTAACTGGATCTATGCTTAGTACAAAATTAATGTTATAGCCTACTGAAGATTACTGTGAATTCATGTTATTGTGTCTAAAACCTGCTGGTTGAGTAGTAAACAGTGTTGAACCTGATCAGATGCTGCATTCTGCATAATCTGATCTGGATCCACAATGTTTGCTCAGGCCTGTTTGTCTGAATTCTTGGCATATATAGGAATGCTATATGATACATAATGCATAAGCGCAGGCTGATCAGGGCAATAATTGCCCGCTTACAGAATCAAGGGATACTGTGATATATTATGTTGATGAACTTAAAATGCTCAGATCAGCGTGCGTGTCAGACTGCATGGATACGCATGCTGATCTGGACCTAGGTTTCTTGCAAATTGTATAAGGGCCTTTTTTTGTGTGTTGCACTACATAATTATGTTTATAATTCCAGCTCAACAGGCTTACAATTATTTAGTACAATTTGATTGGCCAGGAGCAATTTGGAAATAGAATTTAAACTGGGATAAATCCAATATGCCGGAATCCTAGAACTACTTTCTTCATGCAAATTTCTAAAATGAGCTACTTTACCCAAATTTTCGACATAAATATGAGCCAGGAGGTATTATAAGAAATGAATTTCATTTTTGTGAATTTTATCGAAGTGTAAACACCAACAAATCATTCACAAACTTAACAAACAGATGACTCTCGTTATCTCTAAGCTCAAGGGACTCGCTGAAATACTTCAAGATATCTGTACTTCAACATATCAGATTTGCAGAACTGAGGAAAAAAAAAAAAAAAAAAAAAAAAATCGAACAACCACACTTTACAATTGAATGTGTAATTTGATTCCTTATGATAGAGATATGTTGAAATATTGTGGAAATGAGGATAAATTGCTCCTTAGGAGCAATTTCTCCTCTTTTCCACAATATTTTGTTACCTGTTGTTAGACTTTAATGTTAAAACAGGGACCAGATTTTCACTTCAAAATAAACGGTTATTCCAGATAAGCAATGTAGAGATAACGAGAGTCGACTGAATGTGAAATTTGTGATTGATTCGCCAGCATTTACACATTGATAAAATCCACAAATTTCCAAATGCCAACATCACGCACATACTAAACCTATGTTAAGTTTGTGAGTTATTCACGGACATTTACACATCAATAAAATCCACAAAATGAAAGTCGTTTCTATAGTACTAACCTGGGAACTGGAATGACTGAGCTGGTAAATGTGGTGATGTGTATGGAGACAGTGACGTTCCGACCGGAACTGGAGAGGAATGCGTAGAAGAATTGGAGGAAGAAGCTGAACTGGAATCAGGAACTTGGAATGCTGGGACGGACCGCGTAGGTCGAAGTAACTCAGGTGTGGTCGCCTGTAACACTAAGTTAGGGTTGGTGGTACGCCGTGGATTAGATGAGCCTGGAATACACAGAATAGATATTAACCCTTAAAGCACCAGTCACAACTGCAGCAGACGACAATTTTTTTATTTTCTTTTTTTTTTATTTTTACAGAATAAACAAGTCTAGATATTTCATGTGAACTGTCTGCCAAGCAGAGGATTCACATGAAATGTAAAGACTTGTTTCTCTGAAAAAAAAAAAAAAAAAAAAAAAAAAAAAAAAATTAAATGTCGTCTGCTACAAATTTTGCTTGGGTTAAAGCTTAGTATGTTGGGTAAAAATTTCAGCAGAAAATATTCTGAAATATTTTTCTTATATTTTTCCCAGAAAGTAGGCTTTGACATTTCATGTAAATTGTCTCTCTTATGTGGAGACAATTTGAATGCAATGTTTAACCCTATTCTAAGGGGAAAGTAAGAAATATACCATCAGTTTGTCAGCTGCTGAATTGTCCAGGGAGTTGTAAAGGAACAAAAATTAATAGGGTTTAATCCTGAATTTGTTGGAATTAAATATTAGCAAACATTATATATATATATATTTTTTTTGCCCACAGAAAATAGGTGTTTGACATTTTATGTAAATCATCTCCTCAGATAGGTTTTGAAAAGAAAGATCCTTTGCAAACCAGAAGTACATAAAAAAACAACAACAACAAAAAAAAAACAAACAAAAAAAACAACAACACCAACAAAAAAAAAATGTGCATGCTTCCAGAGAAAAATAAAAATATCACTCTTATTGTTCAAATTTTAGTTCAAGTATGGTAAAGAGTTAAGGTGTCCAAATATTTCAGGTTAATACAGTTTCTCAACAAGAGCTGTCGTAGGACAGCGAGCTCGCCTGCTGGGTACATTTTATATTGTAACATTTTTATCATTAAGCCATATAATATAGGTCACACTGACCTAGATGTATTTGTATGTAAATCATTTTGTCACATAGATATAATAATCCAGGTATGACAATTCTCCATGAAATAGTAATAAAAATAAAAGGCAAAATCACTGAAGCATGAAATATAGGTCACAATGACCTAGATATAGTAAGTGGTCATTCATTGGGTCACATGGAACTAATATCCCAGGTGTGACATTTATCCAACAAATAGTATTCAAGATATAAGGCAAAATCACTGAACCATGAAATATAGGTCACACCAACAGAGATATATTTTGACGTCAATAATCGGGTCACAAGGAACTAATATCCCAGGTGTGACATTTATCCAACAAATAGTATTCAAGATATAAGGCAAAATCACTGAACCATGAAATATAGGTCACAATGACCTAGATATAGTAAGTGGTCATTCATTGGGTCACATGGAAGTAATATCCCAGGTGTGACATTTATCCAACAAATAGTATTCAAGATATAAGGCAAAATCACTGAACCATGAAATATAGGTCACACCAACAGAGATATATTTTGACGTCAATAATTGGGTCACAAGGAACTAATATCCCAGGTGTGACATTTATCCAACAAATAGTATTCAAGATATAAGGCAAAATCACTGGACCGTGAAATCTAGGTGACCCGGACCGTAAAATGTAGGTCACCATGACCTTTACTCTCTTACACTTAAACCGATGTCACATAGTTAGCTGATGTATAACCAGTTGTGTCTATAACCTGTAGGCATATAAGATTTTACAAATGTGTCCTAGATTTTGACCCCTAGCCCCACTCCAAGGCCCACCCTGAGGTATGAACCCAGGGGTATGTTCTTTTGGAATCTCAGAAGACTCCTCCAGGTACCCAAATTCTAAATATGAATGCTCTATGAGGAGTGAAAGTCAAGATATAAGAATTTGAAAAACTTTAACACAGTTTTACAAAGGTGTCCTAGATTCTGACCCCTAGCCCCACCCAGGGGCATGAACCCAGAAGTTTATTCTCTTGGAATCTCAGAAGACCCTCCAAGGTACCTAAGTTCCAAATTTGATGCCTCTGTGAGGAGTGACTGTTGAGATATAAGCATTTGAAAAACTTTAACGCAGTGTGACGGGAACGGGAACGCAAACGCAAACGTGGACGACTGGGGTGACTACAATAGCTCTCCTTGTACTTCGTACAGGCGAGCTAAAAACAATGACTGTTGATTGCCAGTGTGCTAAAATTGAATTCAGCAGACAAAAAATTACTGACAATTTTTTCCTTCTCAGAAAATAGCATCTTCAACTTGATTCCTACTCTGTGTACTTCAGTTTTTCAAAATTACTGGAACAACTTGTAAAATATCCACCTAAGACTTCATGAGGAGGCGTATTTAATGAAGCTTATGCGATATTTTTTCTGATTTTCTTTATAAAAGTGTATATTATTGGTACTCATTTAAATTGCCTCAACTTGTGTGTAGCAACAACATACGCTTTCTTAAAGAAGTGGATAGCAGTACATGGCTTAGAAACTGCTTAACTGTGCTTAACCTTTACCACTCTTATGGCAATTTCAGCAGAAAACAAATTAATTATATTTTTCTAATTTTTCCAAGAAAACAAATTTTGATATTTCATGCAAATTGTCTCCAATTTGCATGAAATGTCAAAACCTGTTTTCTGGGAATAATGAAAATTGTCAATAAGCAGTGCTTATTCAATACCCCCTGCATAAAGCATAGAACTTTTTTCTATAATAATTTAAGTTTCAAAATGCTGACTTGACCTTGAAAATAAGGTCAAGGTCACCAAACTCTAATAAAATGAAAATAAGGTCAAGGTCACCAAAATCTAATCACTTCTTTGCCCTGTCCTTATGATGTATCTGTGCTAGTTCGGTCAAATTCCAGCCATTGGTTATAGAGATATTGTGCACACAAACTTTTTTACTTCATTAACAAGGCTCCTTTTTGAGTATTTATAATGTAGTGACCTTGAAAATAAGATCAAGGTCACCAAAATCTAATCACTTCTTTCCCAGATCCTGATGATGTACCTGTGCTAGTTTGGTCAAATTCCATCCATTGGTTAAAGAGATAATGTGCACATAAACTTTTTTACTGCATTAACAAGGCTCCCTTTTTTTAGTATTTATGGTGTAGTGACCTTGAAAATATGGTCACGGTCACCAAAATCTAATCACTTCTTTGCCCCATCCTTATGATGTATCTGTCAAATTCCAGCAATTGGTTAAAGAGATATTGTGCACACAAACTTTTTACTCCATTAACAAGGCTCCTTTTCGTGTCTTTATAATGTAGTGACCTTGAAAATGAGGTCAAAGTCACCAAAATCTAATCACTTCTTTACCATGTCCTAACAATGTATCGGTGCTAGTTTGTTAAAATTCCAGCCATTGGTTCAAAATATAGTGTGCACACAAGCTTTTTTCTATCAAAATTTGAGTTTCTAAGTGCAAGTGTGACCTCGAAAATGCGATAAAGGTCAGGAAAATCTTATCACTTCTTTCCCCAATCCCAATGATGTATCTGTGCTAATTTGGTCAAATTCCATCTATTGATTCATGAAATAAAGTGCACACAAGGCTCACTTTTTGAGTATTTATAGTGTAGTGACCTTGAAAATAAGGTCAAGGTCACCAAAATCCAATCAATTCTTTCCCTCATCCTTAGGATTATCTGTGCTAGTTTGGTCAAATTCCAGCTATTTGTTAAAGAGACAATGTGTGCACTTTTTTGAGTATTTATGATGTAGTGACCTTGAAAATAAGGTCAAGGTCACCAAAATCTAATCACTTTTTTGCCCCATTCTTATGATGTATCTGTGCTAGTTTGGTCTATTTCCAGCCATTGGTTAAAGAGATATTGTGCATACAAACCTTTTACTTCATTAACAAGGCTCCTTTTTGAGTATTTATAATGTAGTGACCTTGAAAAAATAAAGTCAAGATCACCAAAATCTAATCACTTCTTTCCCCCATCCTGATGATGTATCTGTGCTACTTTGGTCAAATTCCATCCATTGGTTAAAGAGACAATCTGCACACAAACGTTTTACTGCATTAACAAGGCTCACTTATTTGAGTATTTATAGTGTAGTGACCATGAAAATAAGGTCAAGGTCACCAAAATCTAATCACTTCTTTGCCCCATCCTGATGATGTATCTGTGCTAGTTTGGTTAAAGAGATATTGTGCACACAAACTTTTTACTTCATTAACAAGGATCCTTTAGGCTCCTTTTTGAGTATTTATAATGTAGTGACCTTGAAAATAAGATCAAGGTCACCAAAATCTAATCACTTCTTTTCCCCATCCTGATGATGTATCTGTGCTAGTTTGGTCAAATTCCAGCCATTAGTTAAAGAGATAGTGTGCACACAAACTTTTTTCTGCCTATTTTCTGCATTAAGAAAAAATTTTACAAAGGGCAATAACTCCAAGAGAATTGGCCCCTAGCCCTTACTTTCTCTTATGTAGGTACATCTTATTAATATCAATGTGTCTGCAGAAATTGATGAATATCCAGCACTGCGTTTTCAAGATATTAGGAAAAAACCAGCATCACAGATGGACACACAGACTGACAGACGGACAGACAACATGAAAACAGTATACCCCCATCTTTCATCAGGGGTATAAAAAGATTTTTAAATGTTTTTTTTTTACCATACATGGGCACAGGGGGGCCATCTTATTCAATGGTGTGGAACCATTTGAACAAATTGTCAATACCCCTTTGACAGAATGCCCCTTGTGTTATTTGGTGAAAACTGGTCAAGCGGAGGAAACAACGTTTAAAGATTACATGATTTTATGTATGTATATAGTGTTTCTACACCATACGGACACAATGGCCATCTTAATTAACGGACCGTGATGATGTGTACAAATTTTCAATCCCCTTTTGACAGGAGGCTCCACATGAAATTTGAGGAAAGATGACCCAATGGTTTCAGAGAATCATTCAAAAGTTGAATGGATGGACAGATGGATGGACAAATAGACAAGTGATCACAATAGCTCTTCATGAGCTTTTGGCTATCGTGAGCTAAAAAATGCATAAATTATACAGAAAACCATGAATGATCATTTTTCTATTTAACCTATACATTTTCTTTGGATACAATATTTTATCTTTAAACTGAATTATATACTAAAATAATACTATAATCAACTATGTTATAAAGAAGTTTTTTGTGTATTTGGCTTTTAAACTAGCTGACCTGTGCTTACATACAAACTTGTTAAAGAAAATTCCATAAAATGCCTTTTTCAACTAAAAAGTGCAAAATGTAATTACGATTAGTACCCTACAGGCAAATTCAGCAGACAACAAACGGATATTTTTTCTTATTTTTCCCAGGAAATAGGGAGACAATTTGCATAACAGAGTCTACTGCATAACAAGCAAAACCCAATTTTCCAAACCTTATTTTCTGGAAAATATAAATATATAAAAAATATATCAAATGATGTCTGCTGATTTTATTATCCGTCATGCTAAAAGTTAAATAAATGTTTAACGTTTTATCTCAGCACACTAAAAAGTCACGTTATGTTATTTGAAACTAATACGTATGAAAGCTATTAATCCTTAAAGCGCCAAGCAAAATTTGAAGCAGACAACATTCGAAAAAATTTTTTTTTTCTTAGAAAATAAGCCTTGAAATTTCATGTGAATCGTCTGCTTTGAATCTAAGGAGAATAAATAAAAAAAATATATTTAAAAGTGTTGTCTGCTGCAGTTGTTATTGACCCTTTAAGGATTAAAATGAAACCACATTATACAAAATCCTGTCAAATCATATGCAAACAGATAAGCTGCAGACCTGCTTGCCTGCTCCCAAGTCTGGTACTGGCTTTTACCTGAGGTGTCCATACACATTTGGACTTACCTATATATACCTTTTTCAATAATTATATATGATAGTGGCTGTGACGTCACACACAGTGGAGAAGCCAAAATGACAAGTGTACCCAGCCAGTGTGCAAAGTCTGATCACAGTCATGCCCACCTGAAGAAGCCTTCCCAATTGAAGACAAGTAAGACTGTGTGGGTGTGCATGCTAATCTATGTCTTCACTCAATGGACATATTATATTTCATAACTCTTGACAAGATGCTTTTTTCAATCCATAAGTATTGATATTTTTCTTATTTCTCCATGAAAACATATGTTGTTGGTACTCATTGCCTCATTGAGGTACTTCTAATGAGTACCACAACATATGTTTTCATGGAGAAATAAGAAAAATATTTACCTGATATCCACTCTTATCTAGACCTATGAATCACTGTTTCAGTATGTTCCAGGTCAGCTATATATATATATATCACCACTGACACACATCTCTCATCACAACTGTCAAACTTTATTATTTTGCCAGATAAAATCTCAAACTTCAAACTACATGTACCTAACTTCTTCAGATTTAACTTTAAACAACATTAATTTACCAGATAAGATCTCCAACTTCAAACTACTTTACCTAACTTCTTCAGATTTAACTTTAAACAACATTAATTTGCCAGATAATATCTCAAACTTCAAACTACCAAACTACTTCAAATTTAACTTTAGACTACATTACTTTGTCAGATTTCATTTCAAACTTCGAACTATTATTCTGAGATTTCATCTGACGTGTCAAACTACAGTATTTTGTCAGATTCAATCTCAAACTTCACATTACATTATTTTGTCACATTTCATCTTAAGTTCAAATAAAAACATGAAATGATAATACCCAGTCATTATTGTGTGGTAGACAGATATCTCTGTCAAAAATAGACAAAATTTACCCATTAGCAGTCCCAAACCAGATCTTTACAATATCAATGCATATTCCAAATTTGGTGAAAATCCATTTACATTTACTCAAGTTATTGTCCGGACACTAAAATATGGGCATGATCAATAAACATACCAAATTTGGTGAAAATTTGTTGATGTTTACTCAAGTTATTATCCGGAAATGTAATACAGAAGGACGGACGGACACACAGATGTCCAACAAGAAACCATAATACCCCAGCCATGATAGTGGCGAGGTATAACTATATAATTATATTATGTCAGATTTCATTACAAACGTCAAACTAAATAACATTGCCAGATTAAACTTCAAACTAGCTAACTTCTTCAGATCTAACTTCAAATTTCATATAACGTTACTTTGTCAGATTTAATCTAAAACTCCAAACAACTTTACTTTGTCAATTCATCTAAAATTTCAAACTATTATTTTGTCATAACTATCTCATCACAACTATCAAACTTCACAACTTTGTCAGATTTAATCTCAAACTCCAAATATCATTACTTTGTCAGATGTTATTTCAAACTTAACACTATAATGCCAACCTTCATTGCTTTGGGAGATTTAATCTCAAACTCCAAACAACATTACTTTGTCACATGTCAGTTCAAACTTCAAAGCATTATTTTGTTATATTTCATCAGAACTGTCAAACTTTATTATTTTGTTAGATTAAATCTCAAAGTTCAAACTAGCTAACTTCTTAAGATTTAACTTCAAACTACATTACTTTGTCAGATTTAATCTCAAACTCCAAACAACATTACTTTGTCAGATGTCAGTTCAAACATCAAGTCATTATTTTGTTACATTTTATCAGAACTGCCAAACTTTATTATTTTGTCAGGTTAAGTCTCAAACTTCAAACTAGCTATTTTAAGATTTAAGTTCAAACTACATTACTTTGTCAGATTTAATCTCAAAATCAAAACTACATTACTTTGTCAGACATCATTTAAAACTTCAAACTATTATTTTGTCACATACATGTAGGAGATGTTAAGGAGAAGTATATGATGATAATTCTGGGATATTTTTTCTTATTTTGTCATAAAAACATAGGTTGTGGGTTCTCATTAGAAGAACCTCCATGAGGTGCTTCTAATGAGTACTAACAGCATATGTTTTCATGGAGAACCGGAGAAAATTATCCCTGAATTATCAGCAACATTTGCCTCCTTAACAAGTCCTCTGTTTCATCATAAAGGTCAAATGTCATTATTTTGTCAGGTTTCATTTCAAACTTCATACTAAATTACTTTGTCAGATTTAATCTATAACTCCAAGCTTTAGTATTTTAGTCAAATTTTATCTCAAACTTCAACTATTACAATATAGCAGTTCATAGCTCCAGACAATATTATATAAAGGCAATAATTCCTGGCCCAGTTGTTCAAAGCGTTGTTAGCTTAACGAGCTCGTTGAGGGTCATTTCGTTAACTGTTTTAGTGGATTCAATACACAATATTCTGATATTTTTTTGCTGAAAAAATATGAGTAGCTTTTGCACTGCAAAAGCTACTCACATTTTTTTTTCAGCAAAAAATTTCAGCATATTTGCATATCACTTGATGCAAATTTTAACGAATCATTAACTAACGACATCGTTAGCTTTGAACAACTGGGCCCTGGTATTAGTTTTATTAAGGACTATTTTTTCACAGGGAGCCCATTTTTAATTTCTTAGTAATTGATTCTTTTCAAAATTGAGGGCTATTATAAAGCAAAATATTTGATCCTAGAGGGAGTAATTTTTGTTATTGTAGACAACACCAACACCAACACAAACTAATTTTATTTCATTTATTGCATCCGACATTTCGCGATATGGCTTTATCAAGGACATAGTAAACAAAGTATGAAAATAACACTGATGCTAATGCTAAACATTTATAAAGTAACAGCACCAAATTCATTTCCAGAAACTTAGCAGTAAAATATACATACAAGAATTCCGCGGAAGGCGTCATTGCACCTGCTGGCGCAAAAGTCACAGGAGCCAAAATCAGAATGTGGTTATTAAATAAGTTTATTTCATTCTTAGCAGTGCTTACTTGGAAAACTGGGTTGAAAAAAATGTAGACAAAGTGCCTAGTGGGGCACATATATTCCAGGCCAGTCCCATTCCCTCTAATGGCTATATCTTTAGCACTGACTTTTCGTATCATACAGCCCAATGATAATGGAACGTTGATGTAAAATGTGTAAAAGTCACTGGAGCATAAAATATAGGTCAAGGTCACGGGTCAAGGTACCTGCTAAATCAGTACATCAAGGAGAAGCACAATGCAAGGTATGGTGGATGTAGGCCTTATAGTTGAGGAGCTTTAACTGTTATCAAACATCAACGTAAAATGTGTCAAATATAGGTCAAGGTCACTGGGTCAAGGTACCTGCCAAGCCAGGGCAATGAGGTGAAGCACTATGCAAGGTTTAGTGGTTGTAGGTCTTATATTTGAGGAGATACCGAACATCAATATAAAATGTGTCAAAGTCACTGGAGTGCACAATATAGTCAAGGTCACCAGGTCAAGGTACCTGTCGAGTCAGTACATCGAGAAGAAGTGCTATATAAGGTTTGGTGGTTGAAGGCCTATACAGTTGAGGACATATGGAAGGGTGACATAAATGGTGTAAAAGTCAATGGAGCGTGAAATATAGGTCAAGATCACCCAGTCAAGGTACCTGCAGAGTCCGTACATTGAGGAGAAGCACTATGCAAGGTTTGATGGTTATAGGCCTTATAGTTCAGGAGATATTGAACGTTGACGTAAAATAAGTAAAAGGCACTGGAGCGCAAAATATAGGTCAAGGTCACCAGGTCAAGATACCTGCCAAGTCAGTACATATAGGAGAAGCACTATGCAAGGTTTGGTGGCTAGAGGTCTTACACTTGAGGAGATCTGGAAAGTTGATGTAAATTATGTCAAAGTCACTGCAGCCAAAATATAGGTCAAGGTCATCAGAAGGTATCTGCTAAGTCAGTACATTGAGGAGAAGCACTTTGCAAGGTTTGATGGTTGTAGGCCTTATAGTTGAGGAGATATTGAACGTTGACACAAAATATGTCAAAGTCACTGGAGCGCAAAATATAGGTCAAGGTCACCGGGTCAAGGTACCTGCCAAGTCTGTACATCTAGAAGAAGCACTATGCAAGGTTTGGTAGTTGTATGCCTTATAGTTGAGAAGATTTGGAACATCAACGTAAATTGGGTCAAAATCAATGGAGCGCAAAATATAGGTCAAGGTCACTGGGTCAACATATCTGCCAAGTCAGGAGGTCAGGAAGATGTGTCATGCAAGGAATGATGGTTGTTGTAGAATTGTAGTTGATACTAACTTTGACGTAAATGTCGAACTTCCACATAACAGAACTGTTAAGAGACAGACGGACGGACGAACGGACAGACAAATGGAAAAGCGGGCACCTATGTCGCAAAGTCAGGAGGTCAGGGAGATATTTCATACAAGGTTTGATGGTTGTTTAGTCTTGTAGTTGATTGGAATACTAACTTTGACATATATGTTGAACTTCGACATGACAGAACTGTTAACAGATGGACAGACGAACAGACAGACGAATGGAAAAGTGGGCACCTATGTCGCAAAGTCGGGAGGTCAGGGAGATGTTTCATGCAAGGTTTGATGGTTGTTTAGTCTTGTAGTTGATTAAAATACTAACTTTGACATAAATGTCGAACTTCAACATAAATGTTGACAGACGGACGGACGAATGGACAGACATACGGAAAAGCGGACGCCTATGTTGCAAAGTCAGGAGGTCAGCGAGATGTTTCATGCAAGGTTTGATGGTTGTTTAGTCTTGTAGTTGATTAGAATACTAACTCTGACATAAATGTTGAACGTCGACATAAATGTTGACAGACGGACGGATGGACGGACGGACGGACAGAAAATCAGACGCCTATATCGCACCCTGCTACAAGCAGGTGCGATAATACAGTAGCATTGTGAAAAGTTAAACAAGCGACAGTAAAAAGACAACCATATGCAGTAATGACCCTGATCAGCCAACCACACATCAGCAGTCTGTGAATAGAATTGTGTGCTCAATGTAAATCCATTGAGTACTCACAACATGAAAGTGCCAAGATGCATACTAGTCAATTGGGGCCTTATTAGGAATTATGATGTCAACGACATCGTTAAGGAATGCTGTCAAAGACATCATTAAGGAACTGTTTTTTAACAAGTCCATCTGACAACTACAATGTCCCAAAAGAAGCGAATGAATGGTAAACAATGATCAAACTGATCTGGGTCTACACTGTTTGCACAGACCTAGCCATCCAAATGCTTAGGGTAAATAAGGCAGCATAATTATTTATCCCCCAAAGGCCTACATCTAGTTCTTTGTGACAAAACATGAAGGAAACAAATTACAAGGGCCTAGTTGTTCAAAACTTAACAAAGTTGTTAGCCAACATGACATTAAAATTTCAATCTTGAAATATGGCAAAAAAGATATTTTTTGCTGAAAAAATGTGAGATACAGTGATATTTCTGCTGCAAAAATGTGAGTAGCTTTTGCAATGCAAAAGCTACTCACATTTTTGCAATAAAAATATTGATGTATTTGAAAATACCTTAGCTGCAACAGTTAACGAGTTTGTCATGTATGTGCTCATTAAGATAATGATGCTTTGTACAACTGGGCCCAGGTTTCAACAGAAGAATTAGATAGGGTTGGGTTACCTTAAACATAAATATTTTTTTTTTTTTTTTTTTTTGTGGCCTTATCAGGATGTCCCTCATATCTGGAGCTATGATCAATAAAGTACCAGTGATATCGATGAAAGGTGGAACAATTCACTATTTTCAGAGGACTTCAAGGAACATTTGATGATAATTCTGGGATACAGTATTAAGTATTGAGACAGATAGGCTTTGCAAACAGTGCAGACCCTGATCAGATGCCGCAAAATGCGGCATCTGATCAGGGTCTACACTGTTTGCCATACATAAAGCAATATTTTAGACACACAGAGAGGTAGTAGAATAGACTATTTTGCCACACATAAAGCAATATTTTAGACACATAAAGAGGTAGTAGAATCAACTACTTCAAATTTTGGGACAAGTATGTTAAGTTGATAAAGGTGTCCCAGTACTTAGGGTTATTACGGTATTTTTTTATTATACAGATTATTCTTGTTATCTCTGATTACACTGATAACTAAAACTACTGCTTAAGTCAAAAAACTAAATTAATGAAAATATCGGTGATTTTTTACCGTTTGGTTTTAATGAGTCCAAAATACCCACAACATTTGCTTTAACCCTTGTCCTGCTGAACCCGGATATACCCTGTTTTGCAAACAGTGTAGATCCAGATCAGTTGGCTTCTGAAGAAGCCAACTGATCTGGATCTGCACTGTTTGCCATCAGTTATGCAAATTTATAGCAACAATTTGGATCAAGTAATCTGACTGGCTGATAATTTGAAGTGGTTGTGGCATCATAATTTATTCAGCAGGACAAAGGTTAATAAAGAACTGGAGAAAATTATCCAAGAATTATCATCAAGTAATCTTTCTTAACAAATCCTCCTCTATTTTCCTCCACCAAAACAATCACTAGTGGAATGCTAGCTTACGCTTCGAACGCTTGAACAACCCGACAACGTCCTCTAGTATAGAATGGTGGGAATGTGTATTGGTGGTTTCTGTATCGTCTTCAAGTGAGTCTGATAATTTATCAAACATTATTATTAACCTTCACCAATCTCTGGGCAAATTCAGCAGATGACATATTGATGATATTTTTCTTATTTTTTCCAGAAAATAGGTTTAGACATGTCATACAAATGGTCTCCTAGAGAGTCAATTTGCATGACATGTCAAAGCCTATTTGCTGAGGAAAAATAAAAAAGATATGTCAAAATGTCGTCTGCTGAAATATTTACCCAGCATGTTCAGCATTCAACAGTGACAGAGTGACCAATACAAGAAACTGATTTATCATAACCAATCAAAGAAACAAAAGCTTTTTGAGTCTGAGTTGGTGCTTTAAGGCCCAGCCAAAACTATAAAGGTCATATTGAGCTGGTCAGTTATACTACTCACATATTTACTTATTTTCCTGAGCAGGCTTAGTCTTCTAAAACAGTAACCAGTATTTGTGCACATGCTTTCACCAGAAACTGACAACTGTTGTTTTTGAATGAGCAGAAGGGGGAGCATGACCATAGAAATTACTTCATGATCACAAAAGTGCCGGCCTCAGTAGTACAGTCTGATCTGCTTCCAACTGGTGATCATAAGGTCACGGGTTCGATCCTCGCCGGGCCCGGCAACATTCTTTCATGAAGATTGATCATGAAATAATTTCTAAGGTCATTCTCTCCCTTCTGCTGATTCAAGAAGGGCAGTTGTCAGTTTCTGGCTAAAGATTGTACACAAATACTGGTTACTAGTTTAGATGACTAAGCTTGCCCAGGAATAGTGTGGTTAGGCAAACTGACTGGCTCGACATGACCCTAATGGGTTGACTAGGCCATAAAACCTCAACTCAATCAATCACAATCACAAAAGTTATGGGATTCAAACTTTTGTAATCCCTGGATTTGCAGTCAAATGTGCTAGTTGTTTTTGTCTTATCAATAATATTTCAGTTATGTCAAGCTGTCTCCCACAGAAAGGGAGAAAGAAAAGGAGACTTGGGATAGATGAGAAAAAGGCCCCAAACCCTGGCCTGGCAAGTCAGGCCAGACCCTTCAAAAATGGATGATAATGATGCTCATGATTTGTTGTTTTAAGAATCTTTCAACAGTATTTAAGTCATATCAAAGAGTTGCAATGAAAGGCTCTGTGCACTAAAGTGCTATACAGTCACAAGATGAACATCGTCTCCAGCAAGATTCAACTCATGACCTCGTGATCTGAAGACAGGAGTGCTAACCCTGGCCGCCCAAGCAAACACTTCAGTTTGCAAAGTTCATTGGCGGCTTAAGTGCTCTGTCAATATTTCAGTGCATCAAACCATCTCCAAGAGAAAGGGAGAGAGAAAAAGAGAATAGGACAAATAAGAATTGTTTGGTTTTGTTTGATTTGAAGTTTTTCTGATCAGACTGAGTAGAAGTATCTGGGCCATCGCTGTCCGCTCATAAGCTCTGAACGGCAAAAGATTTCACATGCCCCGAATGTTTGATGTTTAACTACAGAATTTAAATATTACCAGGCATTACTTTTTGTATGACCCCTGAAAATATGGCATGACATATGCAAATTGTCAAGATACGCTAGGTAGATTTTCAGCCATTTTTACAAGGGAGATCATTTTTTGTGTAATTCTGGTGTGCTATCCTACAAACCAATGCCCTTTGGGAGAGGAATCTACTCCAATGGGAGCAATCTTTTCTTTTTTCCTTTTAGTAGATCCCTTTTCAGGGGTGGAGTGGGGGTGGCTGAAACAATTTTGAAAGTTACCTCCCCTGAAAGAGTATCCATTTTCCTAAAAGGTTTGACATTGTCTTGAGGAGAGAATATCAATGATGTATGTTTGAGTTGGGGTTTTACGGCCCAGTGGTCATCATAGGTCTAGATAAGGGAGGGTATCCGGTAAATATTTTTCTTATTTCTCCACGAAAACATATGTTGTGGGTACTCATTAGAAGCGCCTCGGTGAGGCGCTTCTAATGAGTACCACAACATATGTTTATGTTGTGGGTACTCATTAGAAGCGCCTCGGTGAGGCGCTTCTAATGAGTACCACAACATATGTTTTCGTGGAGAAATAAGAAAAATATCAATACTTTTGGATTGAAAAAAGCGTCTTAACTAGTGCTAAGGGTCATGTTGAGCACTGTTGGTTAACCTACCCACAATGTTCCTGGGCAGGTTTAGTTCTCTAAGCCATTAACCAGTATTTGTGTGCATACTTTAATAGTAATTAATAATTGCCCTTCTTGAATCAGTGGAAGGGGGAGAATGGCCGCAGAAATTATTCCATGATCAATCTCCATGAAAGGTATGTAGCCGAGCTGGAGTTCAAACTTGTGAACCCCTGGAGCTTTAGTCAGACATGCTACCGTCTGTGCTATGGAGCCCAGCTATCCATGAGATGCTCTATGAACTGTTCACTATTTTCTTTGAAAAACAAGAAAAACCCTCACAGATTTCAGTATGACGGACTGCTAATTTAATAGTGTATCAATGATTAGCACTCTGAATAAAATTTTCAGCAGATGACATACTGAAATATTTTTCTCGATTTTCCCAGAAAACAGGTTTAGTCATTTCATGCAAACTGTCTCCAAATTATCAAATCCTGATTGCTGGGAAAATAAGAAAATCTGCTGAATTAGCCCAGAGAGTGGTAAGGGTTAACAATGCTTACCCTCGAACACTTGCTTCACGAAGACATCCACAATTGCCTCAGGTAAACCACATGAGGGTGCCGCTTTATTTACACAGTCTCTATGACATTTAAATCTGAAAATAAATGGAGAAACAAAATTACCAAATTTGGCAAATTTCTCTAATGAGAAATATATATATACGTGTTCTCAGCAACCGGTTAAAAAACCCCCCAAAGACTCCATTCACAAGAAGCATATCAACTATGGTCATAATCCTAAGTAATGGGACAGACAGGCCTTTGCAAACAGTGTAGACACTGATCAGACGCCACGTTCTGTGGCATCTGATCTGGGTCTACACTGTTTGCCATACATACAGCAATATTTTAGACACATCAACAGGTAGTAAAATGGACTATTTCAACTTTGAGGAGAAGTATGGTAAGTAGATAAGGTCTCCTAATATTAACTGTCCTTCGATATCACTCGGAAAGACATTCTTTGCTTGTCGTTTTAGTTTAAATGATATTTTGTTCTGACTGACCGCATCTTAAGGGACTCTCTGCAATACTTTGAGATATCCGTACCACGACATATCAGATTTGCAGAATTGAGGAAAAATAAATCGAACAACCACATTTCACAAATGAATATGTAATTTGATTCCTGGACTTAGAGATATATTGAAAATATTGTAGATAATTTCTCCTTTTTTTCCACAATATTTTGTTACCTGTTGTTAGATTTCCATGTTAAAAAAAGGACCAGATTTTCACTTCCGAGATTAGCGTTTTTTTTTTTTCAAGATAAGCGAAGCCGAGATAACGAGAGTCAAATGTATATGTATCATTTTATTATTTCAGATTTTCAAAATGTTCAAATTTTCAAATGTGATTTTTTTTTTCAGTTGGGAGTTTTACAGCCCAGTCAACACTTTAAAGGTCATGTCAAGCCAGTCAGTTTACATAACCACACTTTTCCTGGGTAAGCTTAGTCCTCCGAGCAGTTAACCAGTACTTGTGGCACATATATTTTGCTAGTACAGCAAAACCTGTGAAAGAGAGCCACCTTTGAGACTGACTTTAAATAGTGGTTGATGTGAAAAGGTAGCTGTCTTATAAAGGTACGTCATGTAATTTTGCCAGCAAAATTACATGACATGTACCTTTATAAGATAGCCAGCTTTCCACATCAACCACTAAAGTCAATATCAAAGGTGGCTTCCTTACACAGGTCTCACTGTAAAGACAACTGCCCTTCTTGAATCAGCAGAAGGGGAGAATAACCATAGCAATCATTTTATGATCAATCTCCACAAAATTTATGTTGCCGAGCTGGAATTGGAACTTGGGATCCCTGGATCTGCAGTCAGACATGCTACCGGCTGCACTTTGGGGCCGTCGTAAAAAATCTGACAGTCTCAGAGGAGTTGTTAAGGAGGAGTATTTGATGATAATTCTGGGATAATTTTTCTTATTTCTCCATAAAAATCTACATTGTGGGTACTCATTAGAAGCGCCTCGGTGAGGCCCTTCTAATGAGTACCCACAACATAGGTTTTTATGGTGAATTGGACAAAATTATCCCAGAATTATCAACAAATATTCTTCATTCACAAATCCTCTGCAGTCTGTATTTTGAACTGGTACTTACCTACAATATTTACAAAATTTTCCTCTGAATAAATTCTTTTTACATATATCACATGTACTGCCAATCATTATCTTGTTGACATATCTGAAATATAAGCAGAACGCTTACTGCTCCTTTGTATTAACCCTAAAAGTGCCAATCACAACTGCAGCAGACGACAATTTTTTTTTATTTTTTTTTATTTTTCAGAGAAAAGAAGTCTTGGCAGACAATTCACATTAAATGTCAAGATTTGTTTTCTCTGAAAAATAATAAAAAAAATTCTAGGATGTCTGTCGTCTGCTACAAATTTTGCTTGGCACTTTAAGGGTTAACCCATAACCCTTTCATCCCTGAATTTCTGAAGTGGACTTTTCCATCCTTGAAAATAAGGTTTGACATTTCATGTAAATCATCTGCCTGGCAGATGATTTACATGAAAATATCAAGCCTTATTATCCCTGAAAAATTTTTTGGGAATATCGTCTGCTGCAGTTGTGAATAGCACTTTTAGTACTCCAGGCTAACAGCGACATCTTTGCAAAAACAATAGATCCTAATGAGATGGCTGATAATGAGCCATCTCAACCGAATCTTTACTGTTTGCCATTCTGTTCTTGATTTTTGAGTGAAATAATGCTGTATTGTTCTCTTAAAGAATTTGCCCCCCCCCCCCCCCCCCCCACACCTTCCAGACAAATACTATGTTAAAGTCGGAATATAAAACACAATGAAGTAGCTCAAAGCCAGTTCCATAATCTACATCTGCATGAAAAAAAAAAATCAAATTACACATTTTAAATGTTGGTTTCCTATGTTAACGCTTAGCACTCTGGGTAAAATTTTCAGCAGATGACATTTTGAAATATTTTTTCTTATTTTTCCCAGAAAACAGGATTTGACATTTCATGCAAATTGTCTCCTCAGGAGACAATTTGCATGGAATGTCAAATCCTGTTTACTGGGAAAAATAAGAAAAATATCATCAATTTGTCGTTTGCTGAAAATGCCCACAGAGTGGTAAAGGTTAAACAAGAAATTCGCCGAATGGCTATGTCCCGATTGTGGTGGTTCAAGAGACGGCGCTAAACATACAGACCAAACATTGTTTAGCCAAGCAGGAAAAGGAGGTTAAGGTCAATAACAGTCTATAGCACTAGGTAGGGTGCTGATGATAAGTTCAGGTTTAACAACCCATCAGCCCATGAGAGTCATTTGCATCCTGGGCAGGGTGCATGATGGTGGATATGTGTATAAAGTTTCATTACCCTATAGGCCTGGGCATTCACAAAATGGAGCTAATTGTACAGACTAAACATTGTTCAAGCATAAAAAGTAGATAGAGGTCAGAAATGGTCAATGGCAGATGTATGTATGAAGTTACATTAGTGTAGAGGCCTTGGTGTTCCAGAAATGGAGCTAAACACTCAGACCCAACATTGTTCAGACAAGCAGATCAAGGTCAGCAACAGATAATGGCAAGGTGTGTCATGGCAGAGGTGTGTATTAAGTTTCATTAGCCTAGAGGCCTCTGTGTTCCTGAAATGGAGCTAAACCCCCTGACTAATGGCTGTCCAGCAAAGCGTGAAAATAGGTCAAGGTCAGAAGCAGTTGATGGCAGGGGGCAGAGTGTGTCATGGCAGATGTGTGTATAAAGGTTCATTAGCCTAGAGGCCTCGGTGTTCCTGAAATGGAGCTAAACCCACTGACTAAACCTTCAGCAAAGAGTGAAAAGGTCAGTTTCAGAAACAGTCAATGACAGTGGGTAGAGTGTGTCATGGCAGATGTATGTATGAAGTTTCATTAAAGTAGAGGTCTCAGTGTTCGAGAAACAGTGCTAAATGCACTGACTAACAGTTCAGCAAACGTGGAAATTAGGTCAAGGTCAGTAACAGTCGACGGCAGTAGGCAGTGTGTTTCATGGTGAATGTTTGATGAAGTTTCATTCGCTTAGATGCCTCAGTGTTTCAGAAATGGAGTTAAACAAACAGACTAAACATTGTTCAATGGAAGTGGGCAGGGTGCATCATGGTGGATCTGAATATGAAGTTTCATTTAACGCTTAGCACTCTGGGTAAAATTTTCAGCAGACGACATTTTGAAATACTTTTCTTATTTTTCCCAGAAAACAGGATATGACATTTCAAGCAAATTGTCTCCTAGAGACAATTTGCTTGAAATGCCATATCCTGTTTTCTGGGAAAAATAAGAAAAATATCATCAATTTGTCATCTGCTGAAAATGCCCAGAGAGTGGTAAAGGTTAAAATAGCCTATACCCCTCAGTGTTTGAGAAACGGATCTAAATGCACAAACTGACCATTGTTCAGCCAAGCATGAACAGAAGGTCAAGATCAGAACTGGTTGATGGTTGTGGGCATAGTGCATCATGGCGGATGTATTTATGGTTTCACTGCCTAGGAGCTTTGATGTTTGAAAAATGGAGCTCAATGCACAGACTTAACACTGGAGCTACACACACACTGTTCAGCCAAGATTGAAAAGCAGGTCAAGGTCAGTACCAGAGTTGATGGCAGTGGGAAGGGTGCATCATCGCGGATGTGTGTTTAAAGTTTCTTTAACCTAGAAGCCTTGGTGTTTGAGAAACAGAGCTAAATGCAGACTTCACATTGTTGATGCAGACAGCGCCGCCGCCACCAGATGATGATCCCTATGTCGCTCCTGCTTGCTGAAACAGTCGCAACAGAGCAGGAAACCAATGTTACCTGAGAAAAGAAGTCTCCCAGGTATATCTGGTAATGCCACCTGCTGTTAACAGACTCATTAGTGTATGGAGAGTTGAGGACAGCAGCCATAAAACATCTGGTTATACATTAATTTATCAGATGAGCATGAATTTGTGTCATTTTTTTTTTTTCAAAGAGAAAAACTTGTCATGATCTCTATTTGCAAGTATGGATTATCCAAATTCAAAGAAGAATGATTCCACTTTGGAAATGCAAAGGTGAATGACTTTAATAATAAAATAGCAAATGTTAACCTCTTTGACCAAAGGAAAATGATAACAAGCATTCATATGGTAAAATATTTAATATCTGCACTGTCAAAATTCGGTGGCTTGTCAGGAAGGACTAGTTTGCACATTTTAATTTGTGACACACTTAAGAGGTATGCCACACTATATACATTTTCTGAAAATTTAATATTGGCAGACTTTTACTTTGGTGGTTTTTGCGTAGATTGCCAATGGTGCCAAAATAAAGGGACTGCACAGGCCTGACCAAATTTCAGCCGTAAAGTTAATAAATTGTGCAGAATACTTGTACATTTTTAATGACAGTTTCTATCTGTTATTCTTTGTTGCCATGCATGGTTTTAGAAAACATGGCTTTGACTACTACGAACTTTGTATTTATCTGTGCACAAAAAGCAGACACAATGTTTCCATGAGTATATTAGTATGCCACTGAAAAGATATCCGCACAAAAGTAGTGCAACGTTGTGCTTGATCTATGGTTCATCTTTATGAGCCTCTGAGAAAACCAGCCTTAATATATGTCTGATCAGCACCTTTGTTGTTTGCAATAGCTCGTTTTTTTGTTTGTTTGTTTGTTTTTAATGGAGAAGCTTCTTACAAGCTTAAATGGAGGGCAGAATGATTTCTGGAATTTTCATAAATTTCTCATAGAAACTGTCATTTCAGGGCTATTCAGCCCTTTGATTTATTTAGAACCCACGTCCCTTGTTTCAGATACTTACTTGTGATTAATCTGGTGCTTCATTTTTGGAACAGGGCCCCCAGGCACAATAAGGGCTGAAATGAAACAAAAATCTTATTAACCACACCTTTACTGAGCAGGCTTAGTCCTCTAAAGCGGTTAATCAGTATTGTGCACATTCTTTCGCCAGAAACTGACAACTGCCCTTTTTCACATAATTTCACAGCCTGTGTACGCTTATCTACTGCTTTATAAAAATGTATGCTGTTGGTACTCATTTGAACTGACTCAACTTGACACCGCAGGTTGATGGTTCAAACATCTGCTAAGGGATCTGGTAAATGAAACAAACAGGTACTCTGTTGTTCTTGTATTTTGTATGATTCCATTAAAAGTCTCAGTGAGAAGCCCCAAAGATCATAAAAATAGTCACATTTAACATTTACCACACAATGGGCAGATTCAGCAGATGACAAATTGGTGACATTTTTCCTAGAAAATAGGATCTGACACTTCATGCAAATTGTCTCCTAAGGAGACAATTTGCATGAAGTGTCAAATCCTATTTTCTAGCAAAAATAAGAAAAATATTTCAAAATGTCGTCTGCTGAAATTACCCAGCATTGGAAGTGTTAGTAAGGTAAATGTCCTAAAAATTCGAACACCAAAGTTTCTGATAAAATGACATATGCAAACAGTGCAGACCCAAATGAAGGAGCAGTCTGATCAGGGTCTACACTGTATGCCATTCCACTAAGTATTTTAAGAAACAAGTGCATAAGAAGCATAATTTAGGCCAGAATAGTAGAGAATAAAGTGTTCGAAATTTTAGGACATTTACCGTATGTTGTATTGTTGTATACAATGACATAGTGTGACACTGATTTCAATAAAAAGTTTCGCAGCTTTATGTCATGTAAACAAGTGATGACCTATTTTGAGAATATTTAAAAAAAGACCATGGTCAAACAGCAATACCAGTGCAATAACCCTATAATATTTGATGTCATAAAATTTCAAACACTTTTTTTCCACACTTTTTGGCCTAGATTTTGCTTTTTATGAGTTCTTAAAATTCTTAATGGAATGGCAACAATGTAGACCCTGATCAGACTGCTCCATCAGGAGCAGTCTGATCTGGGTCTGCACTGTTTGCATACGCCATTTTGTCAGACACTTTGGTGTTCAAAATTTTAGGACATTAATTAAACAAGAGGCCCACGGGCCACGGTTCGCTCACCTGAGTGACATAGCCACTGCAGACATGCAGATGTTCCCAATAATATATGCAAAGATTTAGCCATAAGGCATCCTCGGTTTTGGAGAATAAGATTTTTATATATTTTTTCCCATACAAATGCAAAGGGAAGCAAACTTGTACGACCATTATTTTAGCAACTTTGGTAGACCCCCTGTCCCCGATGATTTAAGCAAAGATTCAGCCCCAAGGCGTCCTCGTTTCTGGAGGAGAAGATTTTTAAAGATTTTTACCATATATGGGCATGGCGGCCATCTTGGTCAATGAACTGCAACCATTTTAGCAATCTTTCATTCCCCCAACCTAAGGAGGCTCAGTATGAAATTTGTGCAAAATTGGCCCAGAGGCTCCAGAGGAGAAGTCGTTTGAAATTCTGAATATTTTTCCCATACAAATGCATAAGGAAGCAAAATTGACTTCACGGTAAAAGGTCAAATGTCAATGTACGACCATTATTTTAGCAACTCTGGTAGCCTCCAGTTTCAGATGATATATGTAAAGATTCAGCCACAAGGCATCCTCGGTTTTGGAAAACAAGATTTTTAAAGGTTTTCCCCATACAACTGCATACGGAAGCAAACTTGACCGTGCCGTAAAAAGGTCAAATGTCAATATACAACATTTATTTTAGCAATTTTGGTAGACTCCCGTCCCCAATGACTTATGCAAAGATTCAGCCCCAAGGCATCCTCGGTTCTGGAGAAGAAGATTTTTAAAGGTTTTTACCATATATGGGCATGGCGGCCATCTTGGTCAACTAACCGCAACCATTTTAGCAACCTTTCATTCCCCCAACCTAAGGAGGCTCCATATGAAATTTGTGCAAAATTGGCCCAGAGGCTCCAGAGAAGAAGTCGTTTGAAATTCTGAACATTTTTCCCATACAAATGCATAAGGAAGCAAAATTGACCTTACCATAAAAAGGTCAAATGTCAATGTACGACCATTATTTTAGCAACTTTGGTAGACCTTCAGTTTCAGATGATATATGTAAAGGTTCAGCCATAAGGCATCCTCGGTTTTGGAGAACAAGATGTTTAAAGGTTTTTCCCATACAAATGCATAGGGAAGCAAACTTGACCGTGCCGTAAAAAGGTCAAATGTCAATATACGACATTTATTTTAGCAATTTTGGTAGACCTCCCATCCCCGATGACTTATGCAAAGATTCAACCCCAAGGCATCCTCGGTTCTGGAGAAGAAGATTTTTAAAGGTTTTTACCATATATGGGTATGGCGGCCATCTTGGTCAATGGACCGCGACCATTTTAGCAATTTTTCGTTCCCCCAACCTAAGGAGGTTCCATATGAAATTTGAGCAAAATTGGCTCAGGGGCTTCAGAGGAGAAGTCATTTGAAAATGTTAACTGACGGACGCACGAAAAGTGATCACAATAGCTCAACCTGAGCATAGCTCAACCTGAGCTAAAAAGCAGTTTATTTAAAGGCACTTATAATTCATATGAATAGTTTACCTTCACCGGTTCCATGCAAGAAAGGTGGAGAATGTACTGGAGATGTGATGATAGGGGAAGCAGGCCCTGACGGACCTCGACTACTCCCCTCATGATCACTTGAAAGACGACGGAAAGGCAAAAATTCATAACTTCCAACCAGGTTCACAAAACTTCCACCAAGATTTGCATCTTTCTTATCCGACTGCTTCCTTTTACCAGTTCTAGAAATAAAAAGAAAACAACGGTTTAGAGCAGGGCTGCAGAAATAACATGCCAAACTCATCCAACTTGTCCCCTATCCCTGAGAAGATAAGTACCAGTACTTCATCGCTTTAGCTAAGAAGAATATCCAGATTATGAGAGATATATTTTTCTTATTTTTCAAAGAAAACATATGTTGCGGGTAAGGTTGGCTTATCAGAGCTGAAAAGGTAATCGGTTATCAGTCCTGCCATTGTGATCGATAATCGATTAGTAATCACTGAAGATTTGGTCAAAATTTTACCTGTCTGTCTGAGCATGACTCTTACCATATGTTATACTTTACTGTATGTATTTGGTCAGACAGTCCTGAGCAAGCAGTGTAGACCCAGATGAGATGCCGCAAAATGCGGCATCTAATCAGGATCTACACTGTTCGCCACTCATCAAGCTATTTTTAGACACAACATGTAGTAAATTCTACATGTTCAATTTGAGATAAAGTATGGTAAGGAGTTGGGGTGTCTGAATACTGGTAATGTTACAGACACAGAAATCAAATTATTAATTATTACCAAATCTGTAACGATAATCATTTTTGTGGAATTTATCGATCAATTAATTGATTATCCGATTAATTGTGCCAGCCTTAGTTGTGGGTACTCATTAGCAGCTATCTAGGCAATTCTAATGAGTACACTCAATATACCATTATTGTCTATTTGCTTTCTGACCTGGTGCTATGATTATACACAACATACAATTTCACGATAAAATGAGAAAATGTTTCTAAATATTCGTTTTCTTGAGCTATCGGAAGAATTTTCTAGGATCTCAAAAGCGAGTTTGAATCATCCAAGGTAAACAAGCTATCAGTGTTCGAGTAATAGGGGTTTTACTGTACGTTTTGTGCAGAAATAAGAAAAAATACCCATACTTTTTGGCTGAAAAAAAAAAACATTGGATCTCGAGCTATAACAAGTCCTATGGATTAAGCGTTTTTGTGTAAAAATAAGAAAAAATATCCAAATTTTTTGGTTGAAAGAAGCATCTGCTCTCAAGCTATGACAAGTCCTGTGAAATACATGTAACATATATTTTTTATGCAGAAATAAGAAAAATACCTATACTATTTTGGTTGAAAAGCACCTGATTTCAAACTTGTTTGTTTGTTTAATTCAGGCTTTTCAACAATCTTTCAGTCTGAGTCATATCATGAGGGTGTCTGGATGTAGCAGGGAGCTCAATGCTCACTTTTAGAGTGCTGCCTCACTGAAATATCACGCCCAGAACTTGACATGATATTCCACCCAGTCACACTGTACTGACACAGAACTGACCAGTTCTGATTCCTAGCTCTACTTTCTTAATGCTGAGTGCCAAGCAAAAGAGCTGCTAGTACCATCTTTAAAGTCTTTGGTATGACTCGGCCATGGATCGAACCCACAACCTCCCGGTCACAAAGCAGACACTCTACCGAGCCACTGTGCTGGTCTAATCTCGAGCTATGACAATCCTGTGGAATAACAAGTTTAATATCACTTACTTTACAGGATCAATTTCCTGTACTTTATGTGCCAGATTAGACTCCTGGGACCTACTTCGGCTGATCGGGGTGCATTCCGGGAATAATAAATTCTTCTTCTTTGGTGGTGGGGTAATTGGGTACTTTGTCTTTGGCGTTCTCACTGTGGGTGGTGTCTGTGGTGGTGTTTTCCTGAAGATAAATTCCAATAATTTTTACTTAAATGCTCAGCATGCTGGGTAAAAATCTCACATAGCTACAGATAAGAGGGGGTATCCACATATTATTTTTCTTATTTCTCAACGAAAACATATGTTGTGGTACTCATTAGAAGCGCCTCACCGAGGCGCTTCTAATGAGTACCCACAACATATGTTTTCGTCGAGAAATAAGAAAGATATCAGCATTTTTCGGATGAAAAAAGCGCCTTATCTGTTGCTATGTCTCAGCATTTTAAACTTTGAAATATATTTCTTATTTTTCCCAGGCAATAAGCTTTGACATTAGGAGACAATTTGCATGAGATGTCAAAGCTTTTTTTACTAAAAAAATAAAAACAATACATTTGTACTATCAGTTTTCGCCTGCTGAATTTGCATGTAGGGGGATACACTATCCTAATTTTGATATTAGTATATATATACTAGACATACCATATTCAACCTAATAACCTCACATACCCCTATAAGCGCACAGTCAAACAATTTCCGCCCATGTACTTTTGTTCACTCAGCATATGTTATGGGTACTCATTTGAATTGCAACAATTTGTTGAGGCAATTCAAATGAGTACCCACAACATATGATTTAATGAAGAAAATCAGAAAAATATCGCACAAGCTTCTTTAACTAAGCCCTTCCTGCAGTCCTCTGCTGAGCTTTTTGGAAAGTGTGCTTTTATTTGGTAGATATTTTACTACAGGTTTTCAGATGACTTTGAAAAATCCGGATCAGTATGGTAATTAGGTCGAATATGGTAGGTGTAAAATTATTTGCTAGAACATGTAACAGCACGAAGACGTAGCCTTAGAAGGACAAAAAAAGAAAGCCAGCCTCAGTGGCTCAGTTGGATACGCCGTCCGACTGGAGACCAGGAGGTCACAGGATCAACCCCCGCCGAGGTCGGGAACATTCTTTCGTCGAGATTGATCATGAAATATTTTCTACGGTCATTCTCTCCCTTCCGCTGATTCAAGAAGGGCAGTTGTCAGTTTCTGGAGAAAGAATGTCACAATACTGCTTAACCGCTTAGAGGACTAAGCCTGCCCAGTACAAACAAATAAAAAGAAAAAGAAAATGAAAAAAAAAAAAAAAAAAAAAAATCATCCCAACCTACCTACACACAGCACTAGTTAAGGCGCTTTTTTCAATCCAAAACTATTCATATTTTTCTTATTTCTCCACGAAAACATATGTTATGGGTACTCATTAGAAGCGCATCACCGTGGCACTTCTAATAAGTACCCACAACATATGTTTTCGTGGAGAAATAAAAAAAAATTTACCGGATACCCTCCCTTATCTAGACTTATGCCTACATGTACCTACAGTTTTTCAGCATGTTACCTAAACCACACGTTACTTTTTTGATAGGCCTTATGATGAGCTTACCCGACAGATCTCAACCTCTCATTATGTGAATGAGCGACGGGGGAGGGTGGTGTACTGTGAGTTTGAGCTGGTACTCCTGTTGTGGAATTCTCTGACGATGATATGGATGAAGTGGATGGCCGAGGACTTCTCCGAGCATAATCAATGTAGGGTGACATTGAAGTTGAGCTACTCCAGTGCAATTCCACGTCACTGTCTCCTGCAATGTTGTTTTCTCCATTCAGCTGTTTTTCTGAAATACAAAGTTCAGAACATTTATAGCTCTGAAATTCATACAGTCAAATTTCAAATGTAAATTACCAAACATGATGTTATGAAACATGGAAACTTGAAATATGTGTTTGTAAAATGTTATGTCCCCAACAATATGTTTGGTCCTACAAAATACCAAAACTGAAAAGGGGCATAACTCTTGCCAAATCAATAGAACTTTTCAAAACGTAACCAGGTAATCCACTTCTCAGCACCAATAAGCTCACCAAGTTTCCAGGCCCTAGCTCAAATAGCTATGAAGATATCTTGCTGAGTGTGACAACCATACCAATGACCCTAAAACAACTTCCAACTTCTTCAAAATTGGGGGCATAAAAAAAGACATAATGTGAACTTCACTAGGGTTCCTACAAATTATATATAGCAAGCCCAAGAAAATGGTCAGAACCTCCTGTATTGATAAAAAATCATCCAACAGGCACTATTTACACTACAACCTCTTTATAACACGGTTTGTTATAACACGGTTTTGGATATAACACGGTTCAAAGATGGATCCCAAAAATGTATAGATTATATTGAAAAATGACCATAAATGGTCGTTTTTCAATATAATCTATACATTTTTGTTTGGATATAACACCGTTGTTTAACTAACACGGTTTATGTTTTGGACCCAGGGCTTCCGTTAAGCGGACGTATAGTGTATATTACGCCCTGAGATTGCCACCGGACGTCCAAATTGAACTTCAAAGACGTACCGCGGACTTCCGAAATTTCTTTTGTCCGTCCGAAATCGATACCCGAGACGTCCAAAAATTGTCAAAAGGCCCGCCCACTTTTAACCAGTTGTATGATGTTTGCCCTGCCTACTTACCGGAAATTCGCTACCTGTGTTGACTGAGCTTTAAGGACGTCCCACTTTCCGCTTGCGGGAGTTTTATTGACAGCTGTGTCAAGTGTCACGGCACCCTTTTGATGGCTGCGTGATCACTGCGTGTATTTGTCACGCGTGCTGAGTTGATTAATTGATGTTTTTATAATTAAATTTTCTACTGCAACCCCGAAAATATTCGTTGAAATTATATGAAGTCATTATTATTTTTTAATATTCACGTCTTAAAATCTTAAATTATTATTTTGCTAAGAACGTGTGTTGTCTGCAACACTTCCTGGAATTGCCGAGTGAAATTCTATAAATAAATAAATAAATAACAATTATGCACAGAACGCAAATTAAAATCTATTCGAATTTAGAAGCTTACGTTTGTCATGACAACAAAAGCAATTTTTCAGATGAAAAGAAAACATATTTTTCGTCAAAATTTTCGGAAAACCTGTTTCTAAATGCGTAGCCTTGTTCCGGTTGCGCTGTTTACCAGCGCGGAAAAGACGCAAAGTAAGTCTAAATATAGGCGATTTGCGATGTTTTTGCTTGCTTTTCTCCACAAACGAATGTTTTGCTGTTGGTATTTCATCGAGAGCTGCCTTTAATTTGTTTGTTGTTGCACAAGTCGGCGCCGTTTTCGGCAATTTTTGTGAAGTAAGCAACTCGTTCGCTTCAATCGGAACAAATATTTCATTAAATACATTTCTGCAAAATAATTTCAGCATACATGTAGTTTATTTTTAAGAAAACATGTTTTGGGTGTTTTCTCTCATGTATTTTCTTTTCTTTTTTCTTTCTCTGGGCTTTGAAACGAATGCGAAGTTGTACCAATGTTGATGCTTTCTCTAAGGTCCGACATACAAGTACAGGCTTTCCAAAAAGATGCGATCGAATTTTAATAAGCGTTAAGGACATTTTTAAAACACATCTAAGAGAAGCGTGTATCAGGATGATTCTGTGTGACACTGAAATAAGAACCTATGTTCTACTAAAGAAAGGGCAGACCGCCACAGCACGGAAAAAAAGTGGGACTTCCTAGATTTTCCTGTGGGACTTCCAAATTTGAGGGGTAGGAAGTCTGGGACTTCCCGAGTCTGGAAGTTAATGGAAGCCCTGTTGGACCCTGACAATAGTGTTATAAAGAGGTTGTGGTGTATATGGAAGATTTATTCTATGGTTAGAAGAACAAATTCATTCCTCACAATAGGAAAATGAATGATCGTGGTCAGAACTACAAATTCGTTCCTCACAATAGGAAGATGAATGTGGTCAGAACAACAAACTGGTTCCTCACAATAAGAAAATGAATCATTGTGGTCAGAACAACAAATTCATTCCTCACCATAGGAAAATGTATGATTGTGGTCAGAACAACAAATTCATCAGGGATAAGGATCAGCACTCGCCCAGTCGCCCAAAGTGAGTGGAAATTCAGCTGGGCCCCTAAATGTCCATACGGTCGACCATTGACGAGCATGATTGCTTGGCGACTGTGATTTTAATTGAGAGCGATTGTTTATAAACATGTCGGCCATTTTGTTGGGATTGCACTGAAGCAGATATCAAGTGTCTATCTTGATGAATTAAAATCCATCACCTCGAAGTCTTGTTTGTTTGTGTTGAGGTTTTACGGCCCAGTCAACCCAATGGGGCCATGTTGAGCGTGGTCAGTTTACCTAACCACATGTTTACTGGGCAGGCTTAGTCCTCAAACCGGTATTGTGCACATTCTTTCGCCAGAAACTGACAACTGCCCTTCTTGAATCAGCGGAAGGGAGAGAATGACCATAGAAAATATTTCATGATCAATCTCCACGAAAGAATGTAGCCGACCTTGGCGGGGGTTGAACCCGCGACCTCCTGGTCTCCAGTCGGACGGCGCATCCAACTGAGCCACCGAGGCCGGCCTCCTCGGTCTGACTTTACACTATTATTCTATTCTAAATATTCTATTCTTTTCACGAGGCACTTTTGCTCTTTAGAAAACAGTGCTACCCAATACCATCCACTCTGTAAACTGTTCTGACCAACCCATCTCCCATAAATATTATGAAAAACATAAAAAAAAATATTGTAAGCTTCGTGACCTTTAAAATTAAAGAACGGGAACAACTTTGTTATGTCGTTACAGATGATTGCCGCTTTTTACTTGGTATAGTCTGGCTTACTTTCAGTGGCCCTGCATTTTACCAGTAATGACTAAGGAGTTTTCTCCCTTCTAAAAATTTGCGTCGACCTTATCCTACTTTTGTTTTTCCTTTGAAATGATTTATCGTTTTGTGCATGCAAATTTGCAAAATGTGGCGCTACATATCTGGCGTTATCAAACCAGCAGAGAAAAAGAAGAGACATTATATAAGCATACGGAAATATAGCTCTAGCTAAAAGTGGGTACATGTATTTTGTGATAATTTAGCAATAATTTACCCACAAACATAGGGGCCCAGCACGTATGGGGTTATTTTTGCCTAAAAAGTTGAGATAGGCTTGATATATACTGTATCTATTGACGGTCAATAGATACAGTATATATCAAGCCTATCTCAACTTTTTGATCATTTTGGGCAAAAATAACCCCATATGTGCCGTCCATTATGCCCACAACATGTTTTCACTGAGAAATAAGGAAAATTATCTCTGGATACAAAATTCCCAATCTTATCTAGAGCTACGAAACTTAAGTATTTCAATCAATGAAAAGATTTAGTTAACATGGTTAATACGAATGAAATTTTTAATTAAACTGATTGCAGTTTTTATCGTCTTGTGCAGTTTCTAATCCTGGGTCCCTAAATTTTGGGCTGGGCCCCTAAAATTCAAATGTTAGGGGCCCAGCTGGCTCCTGAGAAAAAAAATGTCAGTCCTTATGCCTATAAAAAACCTCACAGTAGGAAAATGAATGATTGTGGTCAGAACAACCTCACAATAGGAAAATGAATGATTGTGGTGAGAACAAATTCATTCATCACAATAGGAAATGAACGCTTCTGTTCAGAACAAGAGATCATAGATATAGATAAGAGTGGGTATCAGGTTAATAGTTTTCTTATTCCTCGATGAGAACATATGTTGTGGGTACTCATTAGAAGTATCTCGGAGAGGCGCTTCTAATGAGTACCCACAAAATGTTTTTGTCAAGAAATAAGAAAAATATACATATTTTTTGGTCGAAAAAAGTGCCTTATCAAGAGCTATGAAAGTTTATTCCTTAAAATAGGAAAATGATTAATTCTGGTCCTTTTTTTATGTCTATTTATGTACAAATACAATGTTATATGCTCACAGTAGAGCTCCAGGTAAGAAGCAGTATTACAGCAGTATAACAGTGCTTGCATTAAAGATCATTTTCAAAGAAAATTTAAATTATTATCAATGTTATCATGATGAAAGAAGACATCAAGATAGATGGCCATGTTGTTGAAAATGTCATAAAAAAATTCCAATCCGTTCAAAAGTTACAGCAGTTTGAAAATGAGGTGTACCTATTTCACTCTTAGAGTACTCTCCCTTGATTTTCTTTTATTTCTAACCCATAATGCAGCATTCTGTGATGTCATCAAAGATTTAAATTTTTTAAATGAATTTTAGGATGCTGAAACTGACCATTGTTTTTTGCATACATAAAAGTTTGACTATCAACACTGGTTAACATTAATGAATTATCATAATTCTACATAAAATTTAGAAATATAACTGAAAATTAAATGCCAAATTCTAATTTAAAATAAAATTTTACAATATTTAAAACTGAAATATTTTTTTGCTTCTGGATATTCTAGGGTGACAAAAAGGTGACTAGAAATTCTATTACATTGACTTACACTTTTTGCATCATGATTTACTATTTATATTTAACATTTGCAAAAATTCAAACTGAAATAAATCTTAAAATTATTTAAATTTTGTATTTCACGCTCTTTATAGGTGATAAGAACAAACAGTTTGCACATATTATTTCATTTTAGTGTCAACGTTTCAGGAAGTTAACAATCTAAATAACAAGAGAGTGATGAGACACTAGAGGCCCACCAGGCCGAAAAAAAAAAATAAAAATAAAAAAAAATAAAAAAAATCTTTTATAAAATAGTAGATATTTCAATATTTAAAAAGTTTAAAATTTCAATGTACAGCTATGACATTACCAAAGACCTCATGAATATTAATGAGGCTAGTTTTAGCCCTTTTGGCCATGCACATGAAATTTCAAATCACTATCTCCGCCCAACAAATAAAGATAATTTGATCTGGTTTGTTGAATTTTTTTTTTCTTTGAAAGATGGCCTATCCTTCTCTTATAGAATTGAGCACCCTTATGATTGACCGTTAAGGGAAGGCCAGGAGTCAGAGACTCACAAAATATTGTGGGACTTCCAAATACTACTGATTGGAAGTCAGCACCTCCAACTTCTAAATTGACATTACCATTTTTAAAGCAGATTTAGCCTAGTTTGTGTTGAGGTTTTACGGCCCAGTCAACCCAATGGGGTCATGTTGAGCGCAGTCAGTTTACTTAACCACAAGTTTACTGGGCAGGCTTAGTCCTCTAAGGGTTAACCAGTATTGTGCACATTCTTTCGCCAGAAACTGACAACTGCCCTTCTTGAATCAGCGGAAGGGAGAGAATGACCGTAGAAAATATTTCACGATCAACCTCCACGAAAGAATGTTGCCGACCTCGACGGGGGTTGAACCCGCGACCTCCTGGTCTCCAGTCGGACGGCGCATCCAAATGAGCCACCGAGGCCGGCCAGATTTAGCCTAAACTCCTATTTTATATATTTTATGTTATTTTTAGACATATTGATAAAAATTATGGCAAAATTTTACATTGAGTTGTACTTCCACATTAAGATGCCAGGAAATCCACACTTCCTGTATTTTTAATTTTACTGCAAGCACTGATTATTCAATCAGGTAAATATTTTTTCTTACTACCACACAAAAGCATGCATTGTGGGTACTCATTAGAAGCACAATGAGTACCCACAACATATAATTCAGTGACTTTTTTCTTCTTCTTATTTCTGCATAGAAGTATGTTGTGGTACTTGATAGGACACTTCTAATTAGTATTCATAACACAGCTCTTGATACAGTGCTTTTTTCAACCAAACAGTTTCTATATTTTTCTTATTTCTCCACAAAAACATATGTTGTGGGTACTCATTAGAAGCGCCACGCTGAGGCGCTTCTAATGAGTACCCATAACATATGTTTTCGTCGGGCTATGTTTACCTGTGGATATTTTGAGATTCCGCAGTGCTAGGTTAAGACCCCGTGCATCTTCATTTGTCGCACCATACTTGAGCAGTAAAGCTTTCACCTCCAACTCGGACATCTCTAGAAGGTGGTTCAAGTTCATGTCTGTCTCCTTCTCCAGAAGATTCTAAAAAAAAAAAAAAAAAATAGATAGTGGAGTAATGACAAAATTTCTGGTTTGGTTTGGTTTAATGGTGTTTAATGGCCTAGTAAACACTATTTAGGTCATGTCAAAACTTGCTGTAGCACTTACCAGGGCTAATTCAGCAGGCTTTAATATTTCAAACTGTTTTTGTTTTGACATTTCAAACATTTTTTTTCTTATTTTTTGTAGAAAACAGGCTTTGACATTTCATGCAAACTGCCTCCTTTGGAGACAATACATATGAAATGGCAAAACCTATTTTTCTGAAAAAAAAAAAAGGAAAATTTATTTCAAAATGTCATGTCTCCCACGCTGCTTTTTGTCCAATCATATTGCTTGTTACACTTCTTGGAGCATTCTTCAAGGAAATCAGGATGCGCCCATAGCTACAGATAAGCGGGGGTATCCACATAATATTTTTCTTATTTCTTGACGAAAACATATGTTGTGGGTACTCATTAGAAGCGCCTCACTGAGGAAAACGTTGTGGGTACTCATTAGAAGTGCCTCACTGAGATGCTTCTAATGAGTACCCACAACATATGTTTTCTCACTGAGACACGTCTAATGAGTACCCACAACATATGTTTTCATTGAGAAATAAGAAAGATATCAGCATTTTTCTGATGAAAAAAGCGTCATCTGATGCTATGTGCGTCCATATCAAAAATGAAAGCAGTAAGAAATCAAGACAAAGCCCAGAGATTTTAACATTTTTCCCCAAAGTTAAGCAGCCTAATGGACATAATAAAACAAACAGTATAGAAAGTACCCAATAAAGCACCCACCATAAGGATTAAAGCCCATAGCTACAGAAGAGAGGGGGTATCCACATATTATTTTTCTTATTTCTCAATGAAAACATGCGTTGTGGGTACTCATTAGAAGCGCCTCGTACTCATTAGAAGTGCCACATAAGTTGTGTACTCATTAGAAGCACCTCGGTGAGGCACTTCTAATGAGTACCCACAACATATGTTTTTGTCAAGAAATAAGAAAGATATCGGCATTTTCCGGATAAAAAAGCGCCTCATCTGTTGCTATGAAAGCCTATCAAATGTACATTGTAAATGTATGCGATAATGCCCACTCATGTGCCTGCATAGAACTCAAAAGTACCACTGCTGTAGGACAAAATGTTACTGAGAAACTGACCTTCATGTAAATGGAAAAACTTAAGAAAGTCACTGGACCATGAAATATAGGTCATAAGCAACCAAGTTTCAAACTTGACCTAGAAATCAACAAGACAAACATTTTGAACAAGTTTCATGGTGATTAATTAAAAAATGTGACCTCTAGATTGTTAACAAGGTTTTCCTTTGATTTGACCAGGTGACAGGGTTCTCATTAGGATTTTGAAAATTGGAGTAAAATGCTGTTCTCCTGAAAAAAGTTAGAGTTTTACCAAACTTATCTATTGAGACTTTCCAAAAAGTTGGAGTCAGAAATGAAAAGTTGGAGTAACTTACTCCAAATCTGGAGTTAATAATAATAATAATAATAATAATAATAATCGACCTTATTTATAGAGGGTAACACATTTAGTAATCTAGTACTAATCTTCCATGTGGCCCTCTTTTTTCCTGGGTAGACTCCAGTACTAAGCAATGTGGATAAAGTCTCTTGCTCAAGGAAACAACACTTGCTGTTAGTGGGGATCGAACCCGGTACCTATCGATCTCGAGTCTGACGCTTTACCACTGCACCACAGCGCTCCAAAATGAGATCTCTATGGTGACCTAATTTTTTACCCCAAATGACCTAGTTTCTTATTTGACTTAAAAAACATTGACAAATATTTTGAGCAAGATTCATGATGATTACTTCAAAAATGTGACCTCTAGAGTGTTAACATTGTTTTCCTTTGATTTGCTTTCCCTACGACCTAGTTTTTTATCACAAGTGATCCAGTTTCAAATGACCTAGAAATCATCAAAACAAACACTTTGATCAAGATCCATGATGATTACTTAAAAAAATGTGACCTCTAGAGTTTTAACAACATTTTCCTTTGATCTGGCCCATTGACCTAGTTTTTGACCCCAAGTGACCTGGTTTCAAACAACCTAGAAATCATCAAGACAAACATTCTGAGCTAAATTCATGATGATAAGTTCAAAAAATGTAACCTCTGGAGTGTTAACAAGGTTTTCCTTTGATTTGGCCTGGTGACCTAGTTTTTTACCCAAAGGGACCTAGTTTCAAACCTGACTTAGAAATCATCAACTCAATTTTGAGCAAGATTCATGATGATTACTTCAAAAATGTGACCTCTAGAATGTTAACAAGGTTGATTTGACCTAGTGACCTTGTTTTTGACCCCAAGTGACCCAGTTTCGAACTTGATCTAGTCTTTATATGGGCAAACATTCTGAGCAGGTTTCATTAAGACTGGGTCACAACTGTGACCTCTAGAGTGAACATTAACAAACTAATTGTTGACTAAGATGGACTGAGGGTGATCACAATAGCTCAACCTCAGCATTTGCTCTGGATGAAAAAAACTTTTTTTTGTTAATGTTGTTTTGGGTTGTTTTTTGGGGGGGTATTTTTTGCAGTTCAATTTACATTACCTTGACAGTGTCCTTGGACAAGCCGACAACACGGAGCCATTGGTCTGTCTTGGGATAATCAGAGAGTTTATCGTACAGATGATCTGTGCTCAGTTTACTCTTTATCACAATCTGCTTGCTGAAGTAATGTACCAGCTTACTCTGAAATAGAAATTTTGAGTTTGGGTTGGAATTTAATGGCCCAGTCAACACTGCTAAGGTCTAGCCAGTCACTTAACCTATATAGATCACAGTTTCCTGTCAGGCTTAGTCCTCTATGCAGTTAACCAGTACTTTGAGATGGAGTTTTATTGCCCAGTCAACACTGTTAAGGTCACGTTGAGCTGGTCGGTTAACCTCTTCAATCAGCGGGAGAATGGCAGCACAAAAAGTATTTCACAATCAATTGCCATGAGTCACATTGTGACTGGACTGGGATTCGAACTTGCGACCTTGGATCTGCAGTCTGATGCACCAACAAGTGTGCTTTGGAGCCCAGCCTGAAATAGTAAGATCTTTACCCCCATGCTTTTTTTTTTTTTTTTTTTTATAAAAAAGCGATCAGGATTTTGTGAACGCCTCTGTCTATCCATTACAGTGCTTGCATTAAGAGAAGTCTGGGAGTCAGAGACTCCCAAAAAATTGCCCTGGGACTTCCAAAACACAATGCCAGGAAGTCTGGGACTCCCAACTTTTAAAGATATTTTATAATTTATAAAAAAAATTTGGAATGAATTTATGTATTATTTAGCTTAAGAATGGCGGTTTTACTCAACAAATGAGAGTTTAAGAATATTGAGGTTGAATTTCTGAAAGTGAGTAAAAATTTGATCCCCAGGACTTCCAGATATTGGAGCTAGGAAGTCCCAGGACTTCCTTATTTTGACAGTTAGTGCAAGCACTGCCATTAGCTATCTCCTCCTAAACCAGTGGGCAGAATGTAATCAAACTTGCTAAATGATATTCCCTAATGGTCAGGGTGTGCAAGATCAACATTATTTTTTCTGGTCATTTGTCCATCATTCTGTCCATCACGCTATCTCTTCCTTAACTTCTGGCCGGAATTTAACCAAACTTGCAATAGGACTTCCCTTCTTGGTAACGGTGTGGGAGATAAAGGTAGCCATCTGTTCATCATGCTTTCGCCTCCTAAACTACTAAGAGGAATTTAACCAACCTTGCTACAAGACTTCCCTTCATGGTAAGGGTGTGCAAGGTAAAGGTTGCTAAGCACTAAGGTTGGCATAAAATAATGATTGTACAGTACAGCTCAGGTAAAAGAACCAAAAAACTCTTTACTCCGAATATCGGCGTTTCGCGAACTTCCCAAAAACACTCGGAATCAAACCGAGTAAACGTAATATTCGGCGGACACCACTCGCAAGTTCGCCGAAAGTATGTGTTATGCGAAGTTACGCGAAGTTACTCGGAATGGTAATATTGTACCCGGAGGCAATATTTCTCGCGAAACGATGCGAAATTCCTCGGAGTAATTCGACTAAATACCTGTCCGATTTTTATATATTTATTTATTTAATAAATAAAGATACTTAGATATTTCTTTAATAAATATAGTTTTAATTATTTATATCTTTATTTTTCCGTTCATATAGTACAGTCTGCGTGAAGGTTATATCGTCCACGCTCATGCGGATGCGCAGATTGATCTGAGTCTGCACTAATCACAAAGGTCTTATTGTCCCAAAAGTGTTTTCCAAATTTCCGCATTCCGATCCCCTAAAATTAGGTCCATTCCGTTGTTTTCTTAAAATATCAACCAATGCTGCCTTGTTCCCTGAATATATTTGGGTGCTTCCTCGGTCCAAAGATAACCCCGGTAGCCCCATTCACTGTTCGAGCACGTAACATGGGCCTCAACAAAGTTCCATACGAAAAAGTACTGGATTCTTTGGCTCAGTCTAGTCCGGCCACAAAAGTGGGTCTGGCATGGTCGTTTTTACAAACACACAAAAATCACAAAGAGAATCAAACATCTGCCCCCAGTCGACGAATTACGTATTTTATATTTGGTATTCCTGTAACTGCCTTTTCCCATGCAACAACTGCATGCGCTCAGTATAAATGACGTACTGTGGTAAAAGCGGGAAATTTTCACTTGTGTGCAGCAACCGCACGTGTCAATATGAATTTATTTAAAGGGGCGCTTCTGCTATTAAAGAGGCATTGAATCAACAAGACAGCACATGTGAAAAGGGTATATGTCACACAAAAACACACTTTACGCGCATGAGGAGCAATAGAGGCTAATGACAATTCAAACGAGTGAGTTTTTTACGTCCAACTAACAGCTAGGACATACGGAGATATGGACCTTGGTTTAAAGGCCAATATGAAAGGCTTGAGAAGCCTGGGATCGAACTCATGACCTCCGGTTGACAAGACGAGAAGCTTTACCACTGCACCACCGAGGCACCATTTCCCAATATTTCATACTGTTAAATATCTAATAAAAGGGCTACAGACTGCACTTACATCAAGCAAGTGTCATGACTCTGTTAATAAACTAATAAGTTTCAAGAAAATATTTCAAATAGTTTTCAAGTTACAGAGGGGACAAAAAAACAAAACAAAAAATCAGAAATCACTAAAATATTTTCGGTGTTCAAAGGGCCGTAACTCCAAAAGTAAGCTCTATCGTCAAAAGTATATGAAAGAAAAGAAGGGCAGTTATCAGTTTCTGCTGAAATGATTAATAGCTTATGAATAAGCCCACCCGGAAAAGTGTGCGTGCTCGACAAGACCGAAATAGTGTAGACTGGGCCGTTTAACTCCAGTTCAAATCAAAATTACGTCGGTAAAAAATTCTCATGTCTGAAGTATGATTTACAATGTTCGTACAATGAACCGGACAACAAAACGGACAATAGTACAATGTACGTGCGACCAGCAAAGACACGGGTCAGTCTGTGCATCGACCCACTATATAAAGCAAGCTTCTTGGATAGCCCAGAGTCCGAAGAAGGTGCATACTGTACAATCAGTGAAGGGTCTGATCGGAATGTGCTGTTGCAGTCGCACTGTTTATCCCGCTTTGGACAGCCCAGCTATCGAAGGTAAATACGATCAGCGAATGTTTTTATCAGAATGTGCAGTTGCGCAGACTGACCCGAGTCTTCGCTCGTCGCACAAGACATTTTGTTAAACCCAGAGATTGTAGGCGGTACTTACGATAAGCGAAGGCTCTGATCAGACTACTGCTGTGCAGGCACAGATTGTGCAGACTGATCCGTCTCTTCGTATAGGACATCGTAGGTTTCGCCATGCACAGACCCATGCGCGATTTGTTTGTGCAAACCATAACGCCTAACACTCTGAGTAAAATTTTCAACAGACGACATTTTGAAATATTTTTCTCATTCTTCCAAGAAAACAGGATAAGATTTCATGCAAATTGTCTCCATTGCATGAATGTCAAATCCTGTTTTCTTGGTAATTAAAAAAAAAATAACGATTTTTTTTTTTTTTTTTTTTTTTTTTTTTTTTTTTTTTTTTTTGTCGTCTGCTGAATTAGCCCAGATAGTGGTAATTCGATACGCTCGAGCACCAAGTGTTGTGTCTTTGAGCAAGACACTTTGTCCTCGTAACTTAGTATTAGTTTCTAACCAGGAAGACTCTGCTTAGAATGTCCGCGAGGGCATATGATAACATTATGGACAAATGTCATTTTGAAGATTCTTTCCCGCCGATGCTATGTTTATACATGCGTCTCTTTTACTGGTTTAATAAATTACGGTCTTGGTTTTGCATAAATGTTGAAGACACAAAAACAGAACACTTTAAATGGAAACGAAAGTTTTGAAGATTGCTCTATTAACCAATAAAGATAATGTTATTAATGTATATACTGTAAGTGAATAACATAACCTAATATTCATTTGTACCCTGATAAATGCGGGGTAACGTCCTCGCACTGCAGTTGGTTTACTCCTTTAAGGGAGCTAACTGCAACTGACTATCAAAAGGGAGTTAACTGCAATTGCTTTAACGAGTCGGGGATTGGGAACAGCATTTTTTTTTATGAATCGCGCCAGTAAAGAAGGGGGGTTGGTGGGGAGGGGGCATGCTTATACAATAAGCAGTTAACCAATACACCGAACCCCCTTCCGCCAGAAACTTGTAACTGCCAATCTTGAAGCAGTGGAAGGAGTGAATGACCGTAGCAAATACATGTATTTCATGATAAGCGGGGATCGAATCATGTTCGATTCCCGCCGGTGCGATATCATTTTTCCAATAAAGTCAGTGCAAACAACTTCTAGCTCGAAAGGAGACTCGTCATATTTGCATGAGGGTAAAAAAAAAAGAGCTTTCCAGAGAGAGAGAGAGAGAGAGAGTGAGAGTTTGCAAAACTTGTAAGCTTCTAGCTCGTCCATTTTAGGTACATCCGGCTATGAGGTTTAGATATTCCTAGAGAAAAATGGCAAACAGTGAATACCCTGACCAGACGCCGCGTTCTATCATCTCAATATAACAAATATTTTTTTTTGTTGTTGTTGAAAGAGACATAAGTCACCGTCATCATTAAGTGGTGATTTGAATGGGTAGTCCTAACCCTGGTCCAATCATCAACCGTCCAGGCCTCGATCCGAGCAGTGTAGATACATTCCAGCGTGTCCGTTTCTGTCTCCCTTGTCAAATGAAATGTATCCCTACTTTAACCATCGAAGCGCTTAGCATATTCAGTAGACGGCATTTTCATTTTTTTTTTTGTAAATTAAGCGTGACGTTACATGTGAATCGTCTGCTGGATTCACATGAAATGTTCAGCATTATTTTCAGTGTAAAATACTAAAACAGTTAGGTCGACATCTCTAGAATTTTCAGCAGTGTTTCGGGGGTTCAAACTATTTTTTGGTAGCCGCAGCACGTGCAAAGTGACACGAGAAAAACGGGCCAACCTGGATAAGCTAGTCACATGAAAACGAATATAGGAAGACTCGGGCGACCACCACCCTAAATCCAAAACTAAAACGGGGCGATTAGAAATCATCCGATGCTTTGGGCCAAATACGTCGCCGGTCTTGCGCATTGGGGCTACCAGCTGTTGTTCGGCTATGCCATTTGATACTCGCAGCTGAAACAAAAAAAAATCAGTCCCAGAGTTGGTCGTCGGAAGCAGAACTATTTATGTAAGTGGGCACATTTTGCAGTCTGATCCTGCTGCTGCCAGCACTAGTTTAGAGGGTATTTATTGTATTCGCAGTTGTAACAACTTTTGTTTAATTATCGTCGTTTGAGAGAATGATCTGAGTGGTCAAACTTACCTGTACAGAATAATCTATCGCCACTCGCAAATACTCGCAAGCACTCCGAATATCATGGGTACACTGAGGTCCGCTGAAAGTCCTCGGAATATCGAGCGCATAACTTCGAGTAAAACTTTTTCACTCGGAATGGTTTACTCCAAACCACTCGGCGGAAAATCGCGGATTGTAAAATTGGTCCGCGAAATGAAAAAAAAAATTGGTTCTTTTACCTGAGCCGTACTGTATGTGTAAGTTATTCAGAAAGGACATGAATGCTATGATGGTGGCTAATATTGAAGGAAGGACAGAAAACCAAATGTCTATAATGTAAGAAGCATATATCCACAGGAATCTTGTATACTAAGGTTTTCCCAAGGTGTCCTTACTCAGGATTTTAACAGACTTACGCTGGTGCAACTGTGAGAGATGTCTTTGGAAGAAGTTAGCAAGATTTGTATCTCAAATTAAGAGGTATGAACATTCCAATTAACTTAATGTCTAAGCAGATCAGTGTCTTAAATTGAGAAAGCCAAGGACATATATACATTTTCATTATACCTGACAGAAGAAAATGTCCAGGGATCTGAAAAGCATAGATAACCAACAGTTTTCAATTAAGAACAAGCAGCAAGAGCAATTTTCTCACAATTTGAATTCCATACCTCTGTCCTTTTAATTTCTTTGTGTGTAAATTCATCATTAGGGGATGCTCTTAAACCTATCAAATTGAGTTCATAGTTGTCTATCAGGGACTGAACATTTTTTATTTCGAGCAGTGTTTTCTCGATTATTTCACTTTCTGTGTCCGACATCTTTAAAGTGACGCATTATTTTCACAACCATACTGTTTTGCACTCAAATCGTTCCAATAATTATGTAATCAAGACAAGAATCACGCGTTGTTTTGCAAAAAATCATCTTTTATCAAGCACTTGCAATTTTTTTGTCGCCATCTTTGATACAGTGAAGTCTCACGACATATCGCGAGACGAACTGCTGGTTCTCTGCCCATGTCAGTTTAAAATCCAATATCCCATCACCGTACCCAGACTAGATGTTAGAAGGGCTGAAATTAAGACTACATTATTACGGAAACTTACGACACTGCAGTCCAATAGGGCAAAGTTAAATCAGTTCAATGTTAACCCTCAATGCAATATAATGCAGATAACTAGGAAAAAAAAAATTGAGGCGACTTACACTTTAGAGGGTACGGTCCTCGAAAATGTGGATTCCATTAAATACCTAGGTCCTACTGTGCTTTCGACATCTTTCAGAAAGTCGTTTTTTTTTTTTTTTTTTTTTTTTTTTTTGCTTGGCGCTTTACACAGAAGAAGTAAATTTGCAAACTTTTGTCACGATTTAATGCAAAACCATTTGTCGTAACTACCTATGCACAAAAAGATTTATTATAGTCATTGGTTTAAAAAAAAATCAAATATTTTCACTTTTTCCCATAGTAAAATTGAATGCAAATTATGCAGAATTCTGTAGGGTAGGTAACTTTGAGGCAGATTTTCAACCAGTTCCGCTTGTTCATTTTTTCTGAATTTTTCACAATGTTGTTGTGAAACATCAATAATTAAAATTCAGCGAAGAAAAATAAAAACTATTTTCTTAAACAAAAATCCCAAAAGTCACTTTACTATAGAAATTGCATAGGTCAGACCAATTTCTGGCCGTAATTTTAATTTTACTGTAAATATTTGAGAACAGAACATAGAAACAGAAAAGAAAAATTGTTTCTGATAATATATGGACAATCAGAACAAAATATTTTCATTTAAAATAAAACGCCAAACAAAAAATGTCTTTCCGAGAGATGTCGAAAGGACAATTGGCTAGATGGAATACACATATCAGCAACATGTGTACAAAGGCAAATAGAACTCTTAGTTTCCTGAGACGAAATCTTTATCAATGTCCTCAGGGTGTTAAAGAGGCAACATATAGGGACTTGTTCGTCCCATTTTGGAATAGGACAGCTGTGTTTGGGGTCCCAGAATAGGGCTGCTAGGCTTCAGAATAGGGCTACTAGTTTTGTTACTATCAATTACTGTTTTGAAACTGGGAGTATGACTGGAATACTGGAAAAACTAAAATGGGAGTCTCTCAAGAAAAGGAGGAGAGACAGTAGACTGATTCTTTTGTACAAAAGTCTAAAGGGTGCTGCCAGCATTCCAACAGATGATCTTATCCCCCAAATTAGGCGCAGTAGAAATCATCACTCATTGACTTTTCAAACCCCCGCTACAAGAACTGACATTGACAAGGGCTCATTCTTCCCTCAAACAATCAGAGATTGGAATGTCCTTCCAGATTCGATCATTACCTCTGCTGAAGGTGCAGAGGATGGTGTGGCTAGGTTTACCTCTCTGGTGAGAGCTAACTTCCCATATCACAGGTTCCGGTGAATAAATGTCATTAGCCGTATCACCTGATGTAAAAACTATCCTGAAATTAGAGAACATTTTATAGTTGTCTGTGAATCTTTAAATGACATTAGGAACCCTTACTTAAACAAAATCAAGTCTTTGTTTAACTTTTCGAGTGGTATAAACAACGTAATAGGAACTCCGGAACTGTGCGCGCAGCTTCTAGATTCAAGTCATCTGCCGACCTCTCAACTTGAGACTTTAAGTGATCATCAGAGTGAACGCGTAGAATTATATAGTCGTGAAATAATATATAGACTACATATGCAATGGGTGAAACTACTAAAATGAATTAGATACCAGAGAGCATCGTGTAAGATACTATACATATCTTAAGACCACGAACAGAAAAAAGATATTCATAAATCTGTGCAAAACTTTCATGTGAATTGATGGTGCCACGACAAGCAATCGTGGGAACTCTACGATAAAAGAGGAAGATTCATTGTCGCCTTTGTCTGTTACAAATGAAGTGTGCCAAGTGAAAAAGTTCTGTTGGATTTGCATAGACAGCAAAGAGACAGATTGGCCATTTTAAAAAGCTATTTTTCGTATATCTGCTCGTCGAGGCGGTTCTAACGAGTACCCACAATTTATATTTTGAGCTGAAATATGAAAAATATCAGAATTTTTTATCTGAAAAATTTCATTTTTTGGTGGTAAAATTTTCAGTATATTTGAATAGGCGTGTTTTCGTAATGAAAATTCCACTAGGCGTTAAAGCTCATGAGGACATAATACAAACATATACGATAGCATATGACAGGGTAAATGAACATACCAAATTCCTTGTATTACCTGAAAACATGCGTCAGTTATGCAAGATCATAGTAACGTTGTAGGCATAATAATGATTATATGGAGAAGGTGATACCCATCACGAAAACATACCTATATAATTTTGACCCCCTGAAACCCCACTTTTATATAGTAAAACTGGGGTTTACAGGGGTATACATTATTTTTCTTATTTCTGCTCGAAAACATAGATTGTGGGTACTCGTTAGAACCGCCTCGTCGAGGCGGTTCTAACGAGTACCCACAATCTATGTTTTGAGCAGAAATATGAAAAAATATCAGAATTTTTTTATCTGACAATTTTCATTTTTGGGTGCTAAAATTTTCAGTATATTTGAATAGGCATGTTTTCGTAATGTAACACAAATATGGAAATCAGCGTATCAGAACAGTGGGTTGTGACCAAACCCAGCTGCAGTGTAACCATCGACGAATTCATGCACATACTGATCTCGAACTTTATTGGTCAGATGTTTTCTTGGACGCCGGTCCATGATTTTTTTTTGTACTGTAAAAACCCAAAGACTTTGAGCAGACTAGGCCGACGACGATAAACAGTTATTTTTTTATACTGAGCTATCTAATACCTTTAATACCTATTCCACTTGAGATAATAAATAAACAAAGCGGTTCGGGTGTAGAAAACAAAATAGAAAAAAAGGGTCTGGGGTGAAAAAGTAAATAAATAGTGGTTTGGGGGGATGTTTTTGGGAAGGGGGAGGGGTTCAACGGACCGGTTCAAAATTATGTATGGTGTAATTAAATTAATTATAAAGGACCGCCTCCTTTCGATGCATAATAAAGTAAACTAAGGAGGAAAAAGTGTGCCCGATACAGGACTCGAACCTGCGACCTTCAGTCCTGCCAATCACCACACTCTTTCCCCTTTTAACCTTTGAGATCCAGGCATCAACTGTCAGGCATCAAATTGTCTGTCATCCACCAGAGTACAGCCTGTTCCTGCTCTCTGTGCTTTGGCATCAACTGAACATACTATCAGTTTCTAGCCTTTCCCTGCACTAACCGGTTTACCTCGTCGCCATTAAAGTAAACTAAGGAGGAAAAAGTGTGCCCGATACAGGACTCGAACCTGCGACCTCCTGCTTGCAAGTCAGATAGACGGACGGACACACGGACGAAAAGTTAAAAGTGAAATCCTAATACCCCGCCACTATCGTGTAGCTTGGTATAAAAAAACCCCGTAAGGTCGTTTCATCTTGCAACCGCTCACTGTTTTACTGGACCTGCTTGTGACATTTTTTTTTCTTAAATACACATCCTTGTACGCACGAACACTCGCTAGGCGAACGAAGAAAGGAACAAATAAACACAAGAAATGATGATTAAAACTTTTGTCCCGTAATTATTGTGGTGTCAGTCCTGCCAATCACCACAATAATTACGTCCGTCCGTATTTTCGTTTTCGGGCGATAAATTGAGTAAAAAACAATGGATTTTCACCAAACTTAGTTTGCACACTGAAATTGGAGATGTTTGGTTTGGGATTGCTCATGGGCAAATTTCGTCGATTTTTCACAGCGTTATCTACCCGCCACACGATAGTGGCGAGGTGTTATCATTTCACGTTTTTATTTCTATTCGAAAGATCCTGATCAGACCGCATCACGAAAACATGCCTATATAATTTTGACCCCCTTAAATCCCACTTTTATATAGTAAAACTGGGGTTTACACGGGTATACATTATTTTTCTTATTTCTGCTCAACAACATAGGTTGTGGGTACCCGTTAGAACCGCCTCGGTGAGGCGGTTCTAACGAATACCCACAATCTATGTTTTGAAACATAGGTTGTGGGTACTCGTTATAACCGCCTCGGTGAGGCGGTTCTAACGAGTACCCACAATCTATGTTTTGAGCAGAAATATGAAAAATATTAAAAAAATTTATCTGAAAATTTTCATTTTTTGGTGGTAAAATTTTCAGTATATTTGAATAGGCATTTTTTTCGTAATAGTGTGGGTGCACATTTACATGCTGATCTGGAACTTTGTTGGTCAGATGTTTTCTTTGACGCTCGCCGATATTTAGCTTCAGTTAAACTTTTACCACTCTCTTGGCTAATTCAGCAGACAATTAACGAATTGAGAATGTTTTTTTTTTCTTCTAATTTTCCTCAGAAAACGAGATCTTTCATGCAAGTTGTCTCCAATGGAGACAATTTGCATGAAATGTTAAAACATTTATTGAATTTTTTTACCTAGAGTGTTAGGCGTTAAGTTATATCTACTATAAAGAGTCCCACCGTGACCAGACTGCGTGTATGTACATGCTTGTACATACACATGCTGATCTAGACTTTCAGTTGGTCACTGTCTCGTTATTACGGCACGACGACAATTCAGGTATCATGACACCGGTATGATTTAATAGATACTTTTTGTGCAATCGATTTACCAGTTTATCTCGGTGATAATCAATGACCGACTATTGCCTAATTAATCCTTAATTAATAAGGCAGAAGGGAGCCGGTCGGAACCGAATACCTAACCTCAGAGGCTAGCCTCCGGAACCGGGAGCCTAGACACAGAGGCTAGCCGTCCGGAACCGGACGTCTGGCCAAGACACACCGGGTAGGCTAGCCGTCCGGAATTTGACCAGTACGTGTATGTAATGTATATGTTCTGGTATAATGACAATTTTTGTCCCCCGACGTTAGTCGAAGGGGATAATGGGTTCTTCCGTTCGTCCGTCCGATATTCCACCTGTCCGTAGACACAATGAGATGGGAAGCGTGTGGGCGCAACTGCTCTTACAGTTTTATACCGCTTTTTGAAACTTTGCAGGCGTTTTTGTCATGGTCTGAAATTATGCATGTGGTTTTGGGGTTATACTCCCATTATTTTTTATCAACCTATTCCACTTTTTCGCCTAATATTTTCCAGGCTGATTACTGTTCGAAAGGATATCTTTTGGGCGCAACTCCTCCTAAAGTTTTCTACCGATCATTATGAAATTATGCATACTTGTTCTACATAGTCCTAAGATATGCGTGTGCTTTTTGGGTTATCCTTCTGTTGTTTTACATCAACTTTTTCTACTGATTTATTTGCCAGGTCCGAATAGTATTAAAATAGATACCTTAATTGTGGGCGCAACTCCTAGAGTTTTCCACTGATCATTTTGAAACTACGATACTTGTTCAAAATGGTCTGAATATGTGCGTGTGGCTTTTGGGTTATTCTGCCATTATTTTTTTTTTTTTTTTTTTTTTTTTTTTTTTTTTTTCATTTTTTTTGCACTTTTTTAATGGAGTTTTTAGTTGTGACACGCTCACGTAGGTAGCTTGTGGGCGCAACTCTTCTCATAGTTTTATTCCAAACTTTTTGAAACTTTGCAGGTGTTTTTGTCATGGTCTGAAGATGTGCATGTGATTTTGGGGTTATCCTCCCGTTGTTTTTTTATGGACTATTTCTACTTTTTCGACGTTTTTTTTCCAGGTCTGATTAGTATTAGATACCTTGTGGGCGAAACTCATCCTACAGTTTTTCACTGATCACTGATTTTAAACTATCACCATTCGTAAAAATACTACATTTGGTGTTAAATTCGATCTTACACTGAAAAAAATATCTTGCATTACAACTGTTAGCTCACACACACACACACACACACACACACACACACACACACACACACACACACACACACACACACACACACACACACACACACACACACACACACACACACACACACACACACACACAAATGGGTCTACGCTTGACACACAATAAATGTTGAAGCTGATTTTAATACGGATTCATTACGAAAGCACGCTTATTCAAATATATGGAAAATTTCACCTCCAAAAAACTGAAAATTTTCAGATAAAAAACTCTGATATTTTTCATATTTCTGCTCAAAACATAGATTGTGGGTACTCGTTAGAACCGCCTCGGCGAGGCGGTTCTAACGAGTACCCACAATCTATGTTTTATGCAGTAATAAGAAAAATAATGTATACCCCTGTAAACCCCAGTTTTACTGTATAAAAGTGGGGTTCAAGGGGGTCAAAATTATATAGGCATGTTTTCGTGATGTAGTCTTTGGTTCTTTACATGCAAATCTTGGCGAAATCGTCTAAACTCCTTAATGCAAAATGTGGATTCAAGCGGATAGGTATGAGATCTCGTTGGCCTCTACAAGAATGGCTCTCACATAAAAAATAATTAGAGTTAATTTCACCCATTTTACCTCATCAAAATTAAGACAAGTAATTAAGAATATGAATTTTTTGGTCACGTTGTCCTGGGAATGCTATAAATTGCGCTTAGTAGTACCAACACATCCACCCACTTTAATAGTGAAATTATTAAAATGAATGTACAGATGACTCTCGTTATCTCGACATCGCTTATCTCAAATAACCGCTTATCTCGAAGTGAAAATCTGGTCCCTGCCTAAACATGGAAATATAACAACAGGTAAAAAGATATTGTGGAAAAGAGGAGAAATTGCTCCTAAGGAGCAATTTCTCCTCTTTTCCACAATATTTTCAATATATCTCTAACACCAAGAGTCCAGTTACACATAATTATATTTGTTAAATGTGGTTGTTCGAGTTATTTTCTCCTCAATTCTGGAAATCTGATATGTCTAGGTACGGATATTTCGAAGTATTTCAGAGAGTTCCTTGGAATTCGAGATAACGAGACAACTTGATAAAATGCTGCAATGGTAACCCTTTAGAAAACATACATAAGTGTGGTGTCCCGAAACAATGTATGTGAAGAGAGAGCACCTGTATATGTAGATGTTCCAATACATATTCTACCTTAGTCTATTCTATTCTATTCTATTCAGTGATATTTTTTTCAAATTGGGTTTTACGGCCATTTTAAGAATATTTCACTTATAACGAGCCGATCGTTCATTAAAGGTGGGCGAAAATCGGAGAACCCGGGGCCACTTGACCATCCGCAAGCAGAACTTGGCTTTCCCACATGTGATCCGAGCGAGGCTCGAACGACAGCGGTGAGAAACGTAATGGATTAAGTGACAATTCTCCTATCCACCAGGCTACAGGGGCCCGCCTATTCAGTGTTTGGTAAGGTCCTAAGTTTTTATGTTAAATTTAAAGGGCACAGGGAACCAATTGTGACAGGACTGCTGATTGGTGCCCGGGGTAGTTATTTTATGTAAGGCGGCCTGTGATTGGTTAATAATAAAGATGAATTAAAACTAATCATTCTAATTTGAAGAAAAAAATGTTTGTGTGTAATTTTCTGATTGTTTCAAAGAAATAAATGTTTCTGTGTGTGTTTGCTGGAGCCAAAAGAAGAAGTGGTGAAATTGCTAAGTTTCAATTTTTGATACCTGCCAATTGAGGGGTTGCTACATTCAGCCTCCAAAAAGTCCCAGAAAGTGCTGGTGATGGTGGTATTTTTCCTTGTTTATTTTGCTGTGATAAGCCTGGTCTTTGAATTAAAACAAAATTTAGAAGCCCAGCCATACCCTGAAATGAACCCTTAACCACCAAAAAGGGTGGAATTACTATGGAGCTCTATGGGAAAAATAATTAGTTCACTGTACCCTAACCATATTAAAGCATTTTTGCTCCAGTGCAGACTACTGCACATAATTTACTAATAACGTTCATTTTTGGCTTGAGGAAATAATGTGAACCAGTCCGAAATCGGCAGGGATACGTCATTATTCTCTGACTATCACTGCGGTGGGCATAAATTAACCGAAATTTGCTGAAATGAACCCAAATGTAAGTTACCATCCAATAAGCATTAGCTTTCGAAATAGCTTGGGTAATATCAAGCACGCAACTTTAAGTTTTTCGAAAGACTTTCCAATCAGCAATTACTGGGTATGTGCTACAAATACAAATGTTTTCTTCTTAAACTGTGATAGCATTGTCGTCCCGGATCAGATTACAACACTAATTACCGTAAATAATCATAGAAACAGGCCTGAGTAAACAGTATGAACCCAGATCAGACCATACCATTTTCTTAGCTACTTTGTATAATATTGTCGACCCAGGTCAGATCAGGAGTTTACATAAATCAAGATAAATGTTTTTGAAAACTATTTTGATAAAACTTAAACTTAGGTGTAGACCTAGGCCAGATCAGACAGTTTGTTTTTATTTATTTAGTATAGCTCTAAGTCAGATCAAGAGTGCAGCAGTTATTACCGTACATATTTTACGGAGAAAACAGGCCTAAGCAAACACTTTAAACCCATATCAGATCAAACTGCTTTTGTGTCATTTTATGCAGTGCAAAACAATGCAGACCCAGAGCACTTAAGAAGCACACTGATCAACGTCTGAACTGTTGCTGTTCCACTAAGTCAACTAGCTTCTAACAATAATTAATCACAAAGCCTACTGTAATTTCCGTAATAATATAAACAAAACACATCTTGATAATAATCATCTTCAGATTTTTAACGCTACCAGGCAGCAGAGCCACATAGAGGCAGCGCCAGAAAAATCTGGATTAGTTTTACCCTGACCTTGGCTTGAAACGGTGTCCACGCATAATTCATGCGCAGACTACCTCGCCTGATCGGACCATATGCATAAAGTTCAAGGTCTGTAAGTTTCAGAATTTAGAACTTCGTAAAAAGAAAAGAGCTTTAATCCGAGTAATCTGGTAATGCACAATGTAGATTAACTCCGCTCTGGTCATGCCGACGGCCCTGAAAAGGGCCGGGAGGTCACAGCATCAGGGAGCGTCTGGAGTCACCTTGTGGATGGCCGGAGCTGTAGGATCGATACCCTTACTGGATCTGTCCAAGAGGTCGAGCCAATAGACTGCATCCTCACGTGGTCTCGCTAGTCGATAGAACCTCTCTAATTTCTCATAAAGCTTCTTGTGGTAGGCTTTTGAGGTTGGTTCCTTGACGAAAAGCCATCTGGGTCGAGGATCATCTTCCTTGTTGATGTGCATAAAATATGCAGGGAGATCAACGTTGATCTCTTCTTCAGATCTTGGCAGTCTATTGGCCTTGATGATATAGTATCTTCTCTTGTCTGCTGTTGTACCACTTCATCCAGGTCATATTTTTCATGAAGTGGATATGTCCTGCCAGCTCCGGTGGTAGTCTTCTCCTCCTGCCCACTGGGCACTTGTTCTTGTACAGGTGACTGTACTCGCTGCACTTTCTTTGGAGTGGGGGAGATGGTGGGGGAGGAGTCCTCCTCCGTTGACACACTGGCTCTTCCTTCGGAGTAGAAGCACGTGTATGCTTCTTACGCGTTGTCTTCTTCCGACCTTCTGCCATTCCTCACCCCCACCCTCAAGAGGACGGTCGTCAGTGGTCACGCCAGTAGTGGTGGGAGTACTAGGTCTCGGCGGCGTTGTTTATCTTGACTATGGGCGTAGAAGGGCTCACGCGCCTTGCTACGTTGAGCGAGTCCGCCATCTTGGGTGTCGTGGGTGCCGCCCTCCATCTTGGAATCATCCGCCATGTTTGTCACGCCATCGCCATCACCAGTCACACCATCAGCAAGTTTCTTCTTCTTCTTACTGTGTTGGTTGGTTCGCCTCGTGGCTGTGATTCGGGGAAGCTGCCAAGTTATTTCCAACTTGACAATATGCTTCCCCTCTGTCAGGCATCAGATAGGCCGACCAACAATCGTCAGGCACCAGATAGGCCGACCAACAATCGGCAGATTGTTGATCGTCAAAGCACAAACGTCTGGGACTTCAATTGTCGCCATGTCTTCGTCTTGTTGTGTTGAGACTTGTTCATCAGCAATTCCCATCTTATAACTTTCTCCAAATGCCATGCACAAACTGTGATACATCTTTTAGTTCTACTAATTTCTGTTTTGACTGGAATTTTGAATCCTTTCAGTGTCAGTAGAGGTGAGATAATTAAGACAAACTTTCCATACTGATTACTGCGGATAATTAAGTGCTGTAACAGGTGGTATGCAAACTATAGATATTAAATTCCCTAGTAACATTTATTCATATGCTAAAATAAAGTTTATGAATGAATATGTCTTTAAAATGATTAAGCATGCCAATATACCATAATACACAATCATATTGGTAAAAAAGTGCAATTCAGTAAATTTTGTCATCACGAAAACATGCCTATAAAATTTTGACCCCCTTAAACCCCACTTTTATATAGTAAAACTTGGGTTTACAGGGGTATGCATTATTTTTCTTATTTCTGCTCAAAACATAGATTGTGGGTACGCGTTAGAACCGCCTCATCGAGGCGGTTCTAACGAGTACCCACAATCTATGTTTTGAGGAGAAGTATGAAAAATATCAGGATTTTTTGTCTGAAAATTTTCATTTTTTGGTGTAATATTTTCAGTATATTTGAATAAGCGTGTTTTCATAATGTTTTTACCATAAACTGTTCATACTTATGTGGTCGTTTTGGTAACAGTACTTGGGGCCTATTTGGCCTGGGGCAATTTAAATAGGGGCATGTTTGGTCTAGGGCCGTTTCGTTTGTAATTATCCCTGCGCTTTTCGAAGAAAAAGCGGGGATATTGTGATACCCCCGTCCGTCCGTCCGACCGTCTGAAATGTCACACCATTGCTCCTAGACCATTTTAAGCTAGAATCTCGAAACTTTCACAGACAATAGCCCCATAGCCCTATGGATGAGGACTGGCAGAACACATTCGGAATTTTGATGTAACCCCTTGGTGCAGGGCCAGGGGTGGGGGCGTGGGGAGTGGGGGGGGGGGGGGGCGAAGGGTCCAAAATCCATTTTGTACCAACATAGTCATGTTGCATAGCAAATCGAAGGCAATGAAAGGTAGAATACAGTGGTGCAAACAAAACTTTTGCCCCGGGGCATGTCTGGGCCACTAGAGGTAAAAAAGTAGGATTTTCGGTCCTTTTTTTATGATTGTCACACAACTTCTCTTAGGCTTTTTGAGCTAGAACCTTGAAACTGTCATAGGTAATAGCCCTATTGATGAGGACTGGAGAAACGCATCTGGAATTTTGATGTGCACGGAGATATGCAATGGCGCTGGCGCGGGGATATGCGATGGCGCGCCATCGACTTGCTCTAGTTCGTAAATGTATTTTTAGATATCTTATTATATGCTTTTCTAATGTTTATAGTATGTATTAAACATTTGAATGTACTCATCCAAAGACATTTTAAAACTACTCTTATCATATTGGGTGGTGAAAACATACAGGTTGCAAACTTGGAAGTAGCGAAAATGTACGTTGTATAAGTAGTGAAACCTCTTTTCGCGAAAGTGCATGAGGCGAGAAACTGCACAGATGGCAAACTTGCAATTCGCGAAACCTTTTTAAAGCGTTTGAACATCTAGGTAGCTTCAAAAGCAACACCAGGAGGCACAATAGTGATATTGTAATGAACTCCTATGTTTTTCTCTTACCTTCTTTTTTAAATCCTCAAATGCTAGAATTCAATAAACTTGTTTCGTTTCTGTCTGTTTGTGTAAATTAAAACCACGCTGGGTAAAATAACCGTGATGTATCCAAACAAAACATGTATAGATTATATAGACAATGGCCTTTTATGGTCATTTTTCTACTATATGATCTACACACTTGTGTTTGGAAATAACATCCTTGGTCCATCTGTGTCTTATATCCATAACCGTGCTGTGACGAGCCCTATTGAAAAGTCGTTACAGTGTGTTTGTTTATTAACGTTAAGCATGCTGGGTAGACATGTCAGCACACAGCATTTTTTAATGTTTTCTTATTTTCCCCAGGAAATAGTCTTTGGCTTTTGCATTGCGATTACCTCGCTTGAGGAAGAGAGAGCTAGTCTTGGTGCTTTTCGTATGTTTGTTCGATTTGCGCTTGTTTGGTTTTGTCTGTTTCCTCTTCCTCTTGGTGTCTAGGTGATTGTGGCACTCCCTGGACTTTTCTCTTACCCCCTTTTTATGCAAATCTACATAGCCTATTTTCTGGGAAAAATAAGAAAAATATCATCATTTTGTCGTCCGCTGCGCAGAGAGTGTTAAACCTAATGTTGATTGTCATATTTTGTCAGTTATTTTATATTGTTTCATATTGTATTGCAGTAATTACATAATAAATAGAACAGTTCACTTCTCATTTTGCTCTGATCAATAGAAAGCAGCAGACCTTTCATTTCGATTCTTTTTAAAGAAGCCAACTTGTTTATATATTTCTGGGTTTTACTTGTAGACATCACGTATAAGATCCATTGGTGCATTGTGGATCAAGAAATGATTCACTTCCGTGTCTCGGCCAAACCGTATGTTGTCTACACCAATACATGTATACGTAGATGAACATGAATCCTGATAAAATAATTACAATAATTATAATTACACTCTCCGTCTGCAGAATCACGTATGAGAGGCGATGTATAAAAGACAAAGGCGTTCAATTAAGAAAATTAAACTTCTTATTAATGAACAATTTTAATAAATAAAAAAACCCCGATTATTCTTTGAAGTTCACAGCCCACATATGCACAGAATGCTATGGGCCTCAAAACTGCGAACGCATTGGTAAAGATGACGAAGTTACAGTAAACCCTCTTTATAACGACACTCTATACAACGACAAAATTCATTATAATGACAAATTTCTGTCTAAAATAAAAAACGGAATGGCAAACAGTGTAGATCCTGATGTGACGATTCGTAATGGGCCGTCTCATGAATTTGGATACGTCCACTGATGTAAATAGGGGTGTCTGTCTAAAATAAAAAAAAAAAAAAAATGGAACGACAAACAATGCAGATCTTGATGAGACGGCTCGTTACGAGCCGTCTCATCTAGATCTACATTGTTTTCACAGATATCTGTTTTAGTCTGTCGGATTGAAAAAGTTAAGGGAAGTCCAGGAGTCAGAGACTCCTATAGATTGCTCTGGGACTTCCAGATATTGATGCTTGGAAGTCAGTACCTCCAAATATAAAACATACATTTCCATTTGTAAAGCAGAGCTAGCACGCCTGGTAAACTATCACAGGTGCCTCCGGCGCAGGTACTAATTATCGATTGTGACATGCGTCCGGAGCTGCCCGTGATGGTCAAAATATAGCCAAAAAAGATAGGTGTTCATCATTTTTGGCAAAATACAAAATAACCAGGAGTTGATTAAAAATTGAAAAGTGCTATTCGACCCTTAAGTACATAAAGTTTTGTCACACGTCATATCCCCCAGAACTTTCCATATTTACCAAAGATGCGAGCTTCGAAGTGGCTTCGAAGTCAGCCCGAAGTACTCGAAACAGAAAAAGATCGATCGTTTTTGGTTCTAAATGCGGGTATCTTGCATACGAATCTGTTTATCTCGGTACACTGATGTAAAGTAAACCTGCTTGCCTGAATACAGATATCGATAAACTCCAAATAAGGCTAGATTCTTAAGAAAAAAAAAAAAAAAAAAAAAAAAATAAGCAGCTGGAGGTGCCTGTGAGTCATGGAGGTGCCTGTGATATAAAGAAATATAGTGAAAATCTGAAGAATTATTGCAGCTGCAAAAATTGATATAATTCTTCTCTAGATTATTGCCTGGAAAGAATTATTCATTCAGCGTCACAATAAGCTGTCATAATGTGTATGTCATGAATTTCCATGTTAAAGTTATAAAACACAATCTCAAAGAATTATTGGCGCTTTTGAGTTAGATTGTCATAGAATGCTCACTGAAGTAAGATTTTTTTCTTGACTGGTGATTACTGTTATCGGGAGGTGCTGCCTGTTAGTCATTCCAACTCGTAGAAACTTGTCTTTGCTCAATATATCACACGCCATGCCAGCTACACATATGGTGTACCAAAAGTATTTAAAAAAAAATGCCGATGCCAGTCACCGTAAATTATGACGCAATTTGAGCAATACCGGAACACCTAAAATAACCTACGTTGTTGACCCTTTTGGTAACTCGTATGTGTATCGCTCGCAGAGCGAGCTATTTCAGAATACAGTGAAGGTGAATTACTGTAGACCCAAAGAAATCAGGACGGTCATTCCTACTTCGGGAGCCCCGGTAGCTCAGTAGGTTTAACGCTGGCCTATTGATCTAGCGGCCCTGGGTTTGAGCCTCGCCTGAGACGGAGATCTTTTCAATCGTAAACGGGGTTTCATTGCACACAACCTTTCATTATCACCCGCCCATCGTTTTGATATGACTGAAATACTGTTGAAAAGGACGTAAAATCGCAAGTCATTAGGAAAACACGCCTATTCAAATATACTGAAAATTTTACCACCAAAAAATGAAAATTTTCAGATAAAAATTTCTGATATTTTTCATATTTCTGCTCAAAACATAGATTGTGGGTACTCGTTAGAACCGCCTCGACGAGGCGGTTCTAACGGGTACCCACAATCTATGTTTTTGAGCAGAAATAAGAAAAATAATATATACCCCTGTAAACCCCAGTTTTACTATATAAAAGTGGGGTTTAAGGGGGTCAAAATAATATAGGTATGTTTTCGTGATGTATTCATCACCCATCATTCCTAATTCCCTGGAGCTTCGGTTTTAACCATCTCTGCTGAACGATCGGCTCGAAATAAGTGAATTAAATATTCTTGAAAATATTAAAGAAAAAACAGGATTCAATTTCGAGACTTTGTTGCTTGCTGATATGTAGGTTGCAGGCCTAATGGGTGCATTTATTGCATTCTAGCGCTGGTAATTCAAACAGCCAAAGTGAACACCCAATCCAGATACCAGGGCCCAGGACTACAATCATTCCTTAAAGTTAAGTTCACCTTAACTTTAAGGAAGGTAATCTTGCGTCATGATAACTAGCATTTGATAATCATTTTTCCGATCTGGTTTTATGTTTAATCAATTCAGTACATCCACAGCTGGTTTGCTTACTTAACTTTTCATAAATATTCTTAATATAAAGTGTAAAACACGACCTTGGAAATCCTTTCACACCTTAAAGTTTAGGTCAAAACACGACCTTGGAAATTTCACACCTTAAAGTTAAGGTCAAAACACGACTTTGGAAATTTTACACCTTAAAGTTAAGGTTACCTTAACTTTAAGGTGTGAAATTTTCAAGGTCGTGTTTTACACTTTATATTAACAATATTTATAAAAAAAGTTAAGTAACTGAATCAGTTGTGGATGTACTTAATCGATTAAACTAAAAAACAGAGCGAAAATGATTATTACATCCTAGTTTTCATGATACAAAATTACCCCCCTTAAAGTTAAGGTGAGCTAAACTTTAAGGAATGATTGTAGTCCTGGTCCAGAAAATTGACACATACACGGGGAAAAAACCTACGTCACGATCACGTGATTCTAAAAAAAAAAAAAAAAAAAAAATCTCGATACCTGTAAGAAAATGAGTTATATCTCAAGTCTTACAAGGCCGATTTTAATTTTGTAAAATGCATGTACCCTGAAGTGGCTTCTGTTTTCAGCGAATGTCAAAGTTAAATGAAAATATGTCAGTTACCCGAATACTTCATATGAATCGCTGTTTTTGAAGTGTTCTGATAGAACGATGGAATTTGCTGAAGAAAAAAGATATTGCTACGGGGTTCATGCACTTTATAAAAAAAAAAATAATAAAAAAATAAAAAATAAAAAATCGGCCTCGTAAAACCTAATTTTCTATCCGGCATCGAGAGTTTTCTGTTTCTAAAACTGTACATTTTACCATCGTGACGTAGGTTGTCCACCGTGATATGTCATGCGGCACATCAGTCAGGTTGAACCGACCGATAATTTCAAATCTGGGTATGGGATCTGTCTTTTTCCATTGCACCACTTTTGCATGCGTGCATTTTTTGAACTGTTGCCAATGTATTTTTATACTTTCATGTATTTCCATTTTGGTTTTGAGGGCGGGATGTGAGATCTAATTGTATTAGTTCTTGATCATTGTCTAACAGAAATATTTATGATATTCGCATTCTGATAGATTAGTGCGACGTTGAATGAACGAGTCTTTCGAGGCAATGAACGAGTCTTTCGAGGCAGTGGTCTACAAAAAAAGCATATCAATATGTGTAAATGCAATAACTCTTCAGATTTTCACTCTATTTTCTTACATCACAGGCACCTCCATGCCGTCACAGGCACCTCCAGTTGTTTTTTTAGAGAACCCAGCCTAATTTGGAGTTTATCGAAGTTTATATTGGGCAAGGAGGTTTACTTTACGCCAATGAGCAGAAATAAACAGACTCTTAAGCAAGAAAACTGCATTTAAGACCTTAAACAACCGATTTTTTTTTCTGATTTGAGTACTTTCGATTGATCTTAACGCCACGTCAGCATTCATAACTTTCGTAAATGTTGAAAGTTCTGAGGAATATGTCGTGTGACAAAACTTTATGCCTATAATGGTCGAATAGCACTCTTTGATTTTCAATAAACTCTCTGGTTATTGTGTATTTTATCAAAAAAGACGAACACCTACCTTTTTATGTCTAGTTTTTGACCATCACAGGCAGCTCCGGATATCTGTCACAACCATTTAATCAGTACCTCCGCGGTGGTACCTGTGATAGTTTACCAGGCGTGGTTAGCCTAAACTGTTTTATTTAGCATTTAACGCTTAGCATGCTGGGCAGAAGACACACTCATTTTTTCCCTTATTCTCCCCGGAAAACAGGTTTGGCATTTCATGCAAGTTGAGACAATTTACATGAAATATCAAATCCTGTTTTCTGAGAAAAAAAATGGAAAAAGTATCATCAATTGGTCGTCTGCTGAAATAGTTAAGAATGGTAAAAGTTAAATGGTTATTTTAAGATCTTTAAAGAAGAAACTGGCATATTCATAGAAAGCATGGTAAAATGTGAAAGTGTAAGTTCAGATGTAAGTCCACACAAATCTGCTAGGAAGTCCTGGGACTTCCCAAGGACTTCCTGTTTTTGAACGTTAGTGCAAGCATTGTTTGACGTACGGAGTTTAAAAACTGAAGTTCAGAAGTACGAAGTGTGCAGTATTATTACAAAACTGGGCTTTCATAGTGTCTGAAACAAAATCAGCCCATTATTTAGTTATGTGTTACGAAAATTTAGCCGTTGCTAAGGCGATATTTGAAGTGCACCTTGTACTAAAATATCACGTGGACTCCCCACCCTGACTGCTATATTGTCTACAGGGTACCTATTGAAACCGTTTCGATTTGGCAAGTCGATTCCATTGAGTATCCAACAGGTATCTGGCCCCGAGGTTATAAAACGTTTTCATGCATAATGCAGCTTAACACTTCTCTGCGAATAAATATGAAAATGCCAACAATAAATACTCATGTTCAGCTATTTTTAGCAAGAAAGAATTTGCATTTACCGTATTTACCCTAAGTATTCGGACACCTCAACTCCTTACCATTTATGTTCTAAAATTCGAACCAGTACAATTCACTACCCGATGTTGTGTCTAAAAATTGCTGGATGAGTGGAAACAGTGTAGACCCAGATGAGACGCCGCGTTCTGCGGCGTCTCATCTGGGTCTATACTGTTTGCTCAGGCCTGTCTGTCCGAATACATATGGCAAACACGGTATTAGTAATTTAAGATTTATTAGCAGGACAAATTCCATGCTCAGCTGAGTTGCATATAAAAAATAACATCGCGGCCTGTTGGTGCAAAAATAACCAAAAATATGCAAATTATCGCCTCATTTCTACAGCCATTAACACTTGTCATGCTGAATAAATTAAGCTGCCACATCCACTTCCAAATTCAACCAATCAGATTACTTGATCCAAGTTGTTGATACAAATTCACATACTTAATGATAAACAGTGCAGAGCAAGCCCAGCAGGCACACAACATCAAAATGACGTCGTATCAACGTCGATCACATCACGTCGCATCGACGTTGATACGACGTCATTTTAACGTTGTGTACCTGCTGGGAGATCAGTTAGCGTCTGAAGAAACCAACTGATCTGGATCTACACTGTTTGCAAAGGCAGGGCATATCCGGTTCAGCAGGACTAGAGTTAATCCTGTCGACAATAATATAGGCGTAACCTTCGTTACGCGCATTGCGCATGTGCGTAACATGCGCGCGTAGGAAACTATTTGCACAAAAGCGACATAAACTAACAAAACTTGTTTGCCTCTTTACCACAGGGGTTTCCTGCCCAGTAAACGTGTGGTTAGGTAAACTGACCGCGCTCGACGTGACCCCATTGGGTTTACTGGGCCGTAAAACCTCAACACAAACCACAGGGGTTGCTTTTAAAGGCAAGAGGTTATCGCTTCCAAAATAGGGGTCACTCTTAAAGGAAAGAGCAAAATCTTTCCTTTAAGAGTGGCCCCTATTTAGGAAACGAAGCGATACTAAGGAGAATTGTTCGAGATTTTTTCCTTAAGGATTCCGTTCTGGGCCCAGTTATCCAAAACTAACAACGTCGTTAGTTAACGTATCGTTAAAACTTTGATAATTAAATAGGCAAATATTTTTGGTGAAAAAAATGTGTTTTGCTACTCACAATTTTTTTCATGAAAAATGCCTGTGAATTAGATATTGTACTTACTAGAACAGTTAACATTTTGACCCTTAACGAGCTCGTTAAGCTGAGGAAGCTTTGAACAACTGGGTCCTGATTATGCCATTGAATAATACTTTAAAACCTCTTCCAGGTTCTGCAAATATGTGTCCGTAAATCTTTTACTTGTGCCTCGACTACGGACAAGTGTCCACATGAACTTTCCTTCATATGTCAGCACGTACTGAAGTATTGGAATATAGCGGGGGTCCGAACTACCGTTTACAAATCCATATTGTTCTCTTAGTCGTACGATCGTGGCTCCATCATTCGTTCTAGTATTTGGATCGGTATCTATTTTCCCAGCGTTAGAGAGCAAAATCTTCGGCTCAAATCCTAGTTCTAAAAGGACAGTTAGTGTGGGGATCGATTGGGAAGCGTCTAAGAGGTATTTGCTTGCTGCCAGGCCATAAACAATCTTTTCCTTTCGTGTCTCTGCAAAGACTGAATAGAGCAGTTTCTTACAGTTATTCCAAAACTCTTCCCTCGTGCATGTAGTCATGCATTGATGTGTCGTTAGACAAGCGTGTACGATACAAGCAAGGGGCTGTGGTGTTCGATACCCTATATATCTCCTCAGGTCAATTGGCCACATTTGTTGTAACGAGTTAGGAATCGGTACCCCTGCGGACTTTGCTGTCCGACAGAACGCAAGGACACCAGCAAACAGTAAAACACAGTGAAGCTTAGCACCATTTTTTTTCGCTGACAAAATGATAGTGTCAGTTATCTCTTTGTTGAATACCTTGGACACATAACGCGGTTCGTTGTCTTGCTCATCAGCGGAGGGCAAAATCTCATCAGGAAACTTATACTGCAGTGCTCCCTGAAACTTAAATTTTCGGTTAATCCATCGAAAGACATCTGCCCCGAGTTTTATGTACCATGGTACTGCGTCTTGCTCCAGAAAAAAAGACTCGACCGGTTTTGAGAAGGGGCGAAATGGAATTATGTTTACAGCGTCCTCTCCTTTTAGTAAAGCAGACAGAACCGGCAAAAACTGGCGGTTTATAAAGTCCAAACCACTTACTCCATCAGCAATAGCATGGAGTATTTTTACAAAGATAATGTGCTCATACAGAACCTCGTTTGGGTCATTAGAGTCTCCTGACTGGAGTGGGAGCTCTACACGCCCTAGGATGCAACGCCAAAGTGGTCCATTAGTATAGTCAAATTTTTTCTTCGCATTGTCTTGACTTACTACGACTGGCCAGGCTTCTCTAGTACTTAGAGTTACCGCTTCAAAATCGATCTCTGGGTTTTTCATCGGCTTAAATTCCAAATACGTTTCGTTTGTGTGCTCACTGAATGTCGATACTATACGCATTTGCAAAGCTTCCTGCTTATGCATAACAATGTTAGCCGCTTTTATAACAACTTCGTCTGTCAGAACTGCTGATGTTTGCACTACACTTAAACTCCATATTGTGGTACTATCGGCGGACTTATGACACAAAACTTCTTTCATTCCAAGTGCTCGACCTTTGCTCATATAGCAAGTATCCGTTTGGTTGCCTTCAGGCATACTTCTAGCTGTAAAAGTCACTGAAAATACACCAAAAAAAAAAAAAAAAAAAACAAAAAAAAAAAAAAACAACGAAATAAAGTCGAAATTCAATAGCTCGAACGTCTTTGGGGCCAAGGAAATTTGTTCTAGACATGGGTAGTTCGAGCAAGTGAGGGTTAATCATAGCGCCAGGCGGCAAATGGGGAGAACTTTGGGATATCTTTTTGATCTTATAGCGAGCACAGCTCGCGACGCGCTACACGCGTCGCGAATGAGGTGAGCTCTACGGTAGAGAATATGATATAAGAAAAATAACATACAACGATATATACTGTCAGCAGAAATCGCTCCGACTAATTTTTTTCAAGTTGTCACAGGAAGTTGGCAGAACTGACTGGGGCGGACTTGATTATACCGCTTTTCACAAATTTTGGGTGTCACTAATAAGCGTCACGAAGTGACAAGAAACGAGTGTCAATAAGTATCGCGTACATATTTTGATGATTAGTTTTATTATTTATTATTGATTTACATACATTTTTATATACTGATATTCATTCTTTATTGATGCTGTGAAGGACTTTTGAAGAGAATACACACCATACAGTTGCATTATAGAATATGAAAATTTCCCTAAAACATCTATAAATATTTGTCTTCTTGTGCCATTGGAAGAATTTCCTAGAGACCCACCATCGAGTTCGAATTTACCACGGTAAACGAGCCATCGGTGTTCGAGTCATTGACGCTTTACCGTAATACATAAACCACGTGTAGAATATTATTGTGTGTTGATTAAAAACCATTATTCGACGCAATCGGTTAAAATCATTCGCTGACCCATGAGTATAAACATCTGAATGGAAGAATGTACGTGCCTTGAAGCGATGATGAACCTCATAAAACAATTATTTTGTCTAATCCTTTGATTCAGCTTTCATTGTATGCATTTTAGAACATATTAACAAATGACTGAGATCTTCACGCTCACGCCAAAGTCAAGTTTTGAAAATCAAAGAAAATGTCTATTTAGAATAACAATTTATTAGAATTAATGCTGTTAGAAAAGATAAACAAGGCTAGTTTCATAAAAAGAAACAAGGTCAGTTTTTTTTTTTTTTTTTTTTGTTGTTGTTTTTTTTTTAAAAAAAAAAAGCTTAGAAAGTCATCTTTTGGGTTGACTAAATGATATATTGGCATGTACTGATGTTTCAAAGCACTAAACCAAAGTAAACTTCTTGCCATTTATCTCTGTTAAACGTGAACAATCGGAATTAAGTCGGTAGCTTTGTAGGTAGCCAAGGGTACTTTTTTGTGAGTTGTGTGTTTAGAGGCAACATAATTTTGGGTAGTGCGTGTTCCCTCACCTAAGTCGTTCATGAGTTTTTATCCCCCATGATAAGCCTTAAATTAGCACCTAGCATATTACAAAAATATCTGCTACATGTATTTTTCGGCGCTTATCTTCTTTTTTGAAGACGCTTCTTGTCTTAACCCATGTCAGGCTGAATAAATTAAGATGCCACGCCCACTTCTAATTGTCAGCCAGTCAGATTACTTGATGATTGTTGATGTAAATTCACATACTGAATGGCAAACAGTGCAGATCCAGATCAGTTGGCTTCTTCAGAAGCCAACTGATCTGGATCTACACTGTTTCCAAAGGCAGGGAATGTCCGGGCTCAGCATGACATGGGTTAATTGAAAGCCCTATTGATTTACGTAGATGGGTCGCGCCAAGCGAAAATGTGTCTTTGGGCATGAGCGGACAGCGGGAGACCCAGATCAGCCTACCTTCACTGTTCATCAACAGAAGCATTGGGCACTATAGACTGTATCGATGGAGAGCAAATGGCCGGATGAGACATTGCGTTGGCAGAATCTAATCTTTGCATTTTGACGCGCCCCAGGTAATACATAAAGCGCAAAAAAATAGCTGTGTTTCCACTAACCCGACCGACCCCGTTTCAAACACCCGCCTCTGCTATTTTATCATTAAAATGCAAAACAAAAAAATAAAGCACCGACCCTTAACACAATACCTGCATTTTCATAAAATTACAGGCCCGACCCTGTTCTTTTCTGGAGAAAAAATAGAAAAATAAAAAAAAGTTTCTCCTACATACCGACCATTTTTTTGTCAGCATGTTAGTGGAAACACAGCTATTTTTTACTCCTAATTAAGGCTAACAGATACAATTTCAGGGGCTGGGCTCCATAGCGCAGTCGGTAACGCGTATGACTGCAGATCTAGGGCTCGCAACTTCGAGTCCCAGCTTAGCCACAAACCTTTCGTGAAGATTGATCAGGAAATCATTTTTACGGTAATTCTTCCTCTTCCGCTGGTCCAAGAAGTGCGGTAGTTGTCAGTTACTGGCGTAAATGTGTGCATAGCACTGGATAAACGCTAAGCCTGCCCAAGAAAAGTTTGAGTAAGTTAAATAACCGGCTCAACATGACCTTAACACTGTTGACTGGGACGTAAAACTCCAACTCAAACAAACATACTTACAGGGAAAGTAACTCTCTCTAAAAGGATCTACTCGGAAAGGGACAAAACAATCCCCTAGAGAGCCAATTCTTTCCTAATAGAGTAGACCTCTCTTCAGAAGGAGTTTGTTGGGCAGGAAAGCAAACAAGAATTCAACAAAACGGAAATGGTTAAAATCATCCAAACGTAACCAGTATCTTTGTACTAAAATCTACATTTTCACAGGTGTCATGTACACGATTTCTAGGAAGCGGTGGCCGTCCCTTGACATATGATCCAGCGCACGACAAAACCTACAATAAGACTTGTGCAACCAGCGAAGACTCAGATCAGCCTGCACATGTGCCTTCTACAGCCTCCAGGCTATCCAAAGAGGGATAAACGAGAATCTTTGTCACACTGGGTGATCAGAGTATTTATTGATTACACATAGTGCTGGTTACACATAGTGGCCTAAATTACGAAAACATGCCTATTTAAATACACTGAAAATTTTACCACCAAAAACTGAAAATTTTCAGATAAAAAAAATCAGATATTTTTCATATTTCTGCTCAAAACATAGATTGTGGGTATTCGTTAGAACCGCCTCGCCGAGGCGGTTCTAACGAGTATCCACAATCTATGTTTAATGCAGAAATAAGAAAAATAATGTATACCCCTGTAAGCCCCAGTTTTACTATATAAAAGTGGGGTTTATGGGGGTAACAATTATATAGGTATGTTTTCGTGATGAATTCCCAACATTCAGCATGAAATATCTCGTGATGTAGATGGTCTACATGCATGCAAATGTGATAAATCAGTTATACCATGGTTCTGCGCATGTACGTGCGATAATGCACTCGCTCACGCTCGTGCATTATCGCATTGTACCACGAACCATGGTATAACTAAGGCTCTCTGGGCTAGTTCCGCAGGCGATGACAAATTGATGACATTTTTCCCCAAAACAGGTTTTTGTTTTCTAGAAAAAATAAGAAAATTATTTCAAAATGTTGTATTTTGAATTTTGTATCAAGAGTGCTAAGCGTCAATTTTTAACAGACATTTTGAAATATTTTCCTATTTTCCCCTTGAAACAGGATTTGATATTTCATGCTAATTGTCTCCAAGTGTCAAATTGTTTTCTGGACAAAATAAACGTATCATCAATATGTTGTCTGCTGAAATTGCCAAATGAGTGCTGACCATCAATTTTCAGCAGATGACATTTTGAAATAGTTTTCTTAATTTTTTCTCAGGAAACTGGATTTGACATTTCATGCAAATTGTCTCCAACAGAGACAGTTTGAATGAAATGTCAAATTCTGTTGGCTGGAAAAAATAAGAAAAGTATCATCAAATATTTTGTCTGCTGAAATTGCTCAGAGAGTGGTAAAGGTCAGAGAAACTTCAAAATTACTTCTGTACTGAGCAACTGTCTATTTGAAATGGCAGGTTCAATTATTTTTGTTGAATACAACACATACAACCAGACAGTCTGTCTGGAGTACATTATAATGACCAAAGCTAAAGTTGACCAACCAGACTGCACTAAAATTTGACCAAGTTAAGATGCTGATGTAATTTCTTTTGACTGACATGATTGCAACCAATCAAATTTTAGCAGTAGTGCCTCAGTCAGTTTAATTCAAAAGCGGCGGAGTGTTACATCATTTTAAGTACACAAGGTCAATAGGTCCAGCATTACATCAGACCAGGTGTTACCACTTTACCATAAAATATACAAAACTAAAACTAAAAAAGTAGAAAAAGATATACTTAATAAATAAAAGTATAGTTTTTGTAAGCAAAAAAAAAAAAAGCAGTCCGATACATTGGTTAAAACAGATAAACCATGTTATTGTCTCGGTTTTGGGAACATTGTAAATTAAATCATAGTTTGGTGACCTTTCACTGTCTGACCCAAACTCGGCTCCGCCACGTTTGGGGTCAGACAGTGAAAGGTCACAAAACTATGGTATAATTTACCGTATACCCAAAACCTCGACAATAATCATGGTTTATCTATAACTTATTGTAGGTTTTGTCCGTCGCTGGCTCATATACGAGTATCCTCTTACTGTCCTTTCGACAGCACCCGGAAAGACCGTTTTTGGCCTGGGCTTGGCTTGCCAAGTCTAAGGCCATAGTAGTAATACCAAAATTTCAACACCTGCAAAATCATTAACTGAAAAAAAAAACGAGTAAAAGTGCAAAGTACCGCCTGCAACTACGCTAAAATAAAAAGGCCCGTGAAAAAAAAAATATATATATTCGGGTTGAACATAATAATAAGATTTATGTTTACAACAAACTTCGATTACTGTACGATGCTTCTCATACGAGTAAGAATTTTGAGCTCTGATGAGCTTATTCATAATTGGAAATTATTACGCTGTATCGAGACAGCCGATCTTGATAGCCGATAGTAGAACGGAAAAGTGCGAGTATTTGAGTATCTGAAAAGCCGAGAAAAAATGTCAACCAATTTTGATGTTTGAAACCGTATTATGCCTTAAATCTTTTGATAACTGTCAGCTATATTTACTGTTTAAAAATAATTAAATGTTAACCAAAGAAAGACAGACTGATAGCTGAAAATTCCTCTACGGGTTTTACATAAATTACAATAAACAGAGAGTCAGTCCCCATACATATTATTACAATTGCGCAACTGCAGTGCAACTGACGCTGTTGCATTAAAATCTAAAATTACTTACTAGAGAACACGAAATTGAGTTTCTCAGATTTACGGTTTTAGAGTTCTAGGAATTGCAGGCAAAAATGCCTGAGCGTTCGTCTGTCCGGTCATCTGTCCGTCTGAAGTTATCTCCCTTACTTATACTCTGGATGCCTTATTTTTTCGTGATTTTTGCATTCTTTGTTGAAAATCACTTACAAGACCTAGGGAACACAAAACTGAGTGTCTTAGTCTTTAGGTTTTAGACAGACCTTGCAGGCAAAGGGCCTTGTATTTCTCCTTATGTTTGCATTCTTTGTTTAAAATCACTTACTATGGAACACAAAACTGAGTTTCTTAATCTTATGGCTTAAGAGTTACAGGCCTTGTAGACAAAGGGCCTTATATTTCTCATTATTTTTGGATTCTAAGTTGAACATCACTTACTAGAGAACACACAATTGAGTTTTTTAGTCTCATGGTTTTAGAGTTACTGACCTTGCAGGCAAATGCCCCTATATTTCTTATTATTTTTGGATTCTTTGTTAACTAGAAATGTGTCCAAAGTACACAGATGACCCCGCACTGACGTAGGCTAATTTGGCAAGGGTAGCACAATTTTACAGAGGTACCCAAAGCGGGGGCACCCGTATACGATGGACATATATCTAGTTTTTTGTTTTTTGGTGTTTTTTTTTTTAGTTTTTTTTTTTTTTTTTTTTTTTTTTTTTTTGGTCTGTCTTGCCATCTATCCGTCTGGAGTTATCTTCTTACTTATACTCTGGATGCACGCCTTATTTTTATCTCATGATTTTTGCAGCCTTTGTTGAAAATCACTTACTAGGGAACATAAAACTGAGTTATGGTTTCAGAAGAGCCTTTACAGATTTTGTGTTTATTTGAAATCCAGTGAGCTTTGAAGCCCCTCGGCCTTCTGATGCCCAGGTCACCAGCGCTTACAGCGCTTTGATTTGCTTGGCGTTTTATTTTAAATGAAAATAGTTTGTTCTGACTGACCATATCTTATCAAAATCCATTTGTCTTTTCTGTTTCTAGGTTTTGTTCTCAAATATGTACCCTAAAATTAATTTACGGCGATAAATTGGTCTGACCTATGGAATTTCTATAGTATAGTAAAGTGATTTTTTTGTCTTGGAGACTAGTTTTTACTTTTCTTTGCTAAATTTGAATTATTATGTTGTACAACAACATTGTCAAATTTCAGAAAAAATGAAGAAACGGAACTTATTGAAAATCTGTCTCCAAGTTACCTACCCTATAGATTCCTCCATAATCTGCATTCATTTTATTCTGGTAAAAAGGTGAAAATATTTGGTTAAAAAAACAATAAACAATGACTAGAATAAAACTTTTTTGTGCCATGGTAGTTATCACAAATGGTTTTGCATTAAATCATGACAAAAGTTTGCAAATTTACTTCTTCTGTGTAAAGCGCCAAGCAAACACGACTTAATTTCTGATGTCGAAAGCACAATAATGTTGGAACCGGATGCTAAAAAAAGAGTAAAATTTAAAAAGATTGATAGAGATTTTCTGTAGTTTAATCCAGGCAGAAAACTTATATGACTGTGTTTGCTGCCCGGCACACCAATCCCCGTTTCTGAAAAGGAGTTTATCCTAAAAATTAAAATTTGCTCCATCTGGGAGTAAATTCAAATTCTTTCCTTATAGAATAGACCCCTTTTCAGAAGGAAGGCAAAAAAAAAAAAAAAAAAAAAAAAAAAAAAAAAAAAAAAAAAAATGACACATTTGCCTTCCCTGAATGTGTATCCATTGCCCGTAATATTTTCTGTTTTACTACCGGGAAATACTTCAGCAGCGAACAACAACGACGATGGAGGTCGAACCCGCAACCACCTGATCACCAGTCAGACGCGCATTAGTTGGATGCGCGTCCGACTTGTGATCAGGAGGATGCGCGTCCGACTTGTGATCAGGAGGTTGAGGGATCGACCCTCGCCGGATCAACAACATGCTTTCGTGGAGATTTGATCATGAAATATTTTCTACGGTCATTCTCTCCCTTCCGCTGATTCAAGAAGGGCAGTTGTCGGTTTCTGTCGAAAGAATGTGCACAATACTGGTTAACTGCTTAGAGGACTAAGCCTGCCAAGTATAAGTGTGGTTAGGTAAACTCACCGCGCTCGACATGCCCCAGTTGGGTTGACTAGGCCTTAAAACCTCAACACAAACGACGACGAAACAGTAAAAATAGAAACAAAAATCTACCTCTTTGCCAATATTTGCGTCCTGATGGATATAGCATTAACTTTGATGTGAAGCAGATATAAATTCTTTTCTTCAACAGACCTATACATGTATGACTGCTTTGATTATCGCTGGAAGCAATGTGACAATACAATACATTACCTGGGCCGCGCTAAGCAAAAATGTGTCTTCGAGAATGCGAAAAATGCACCGTTTCGTCCAGTCTCATCAGGTTGATACTTTCTATGGTGCCCAATGATTCTGTTAGCGAACAGCGAAGGCTCTGATTACACTGCGCATCCGCGCAGTGTAAACAGGGCCTTCGCTGTTCGCATATGCCCGAATACACGTTTTCGTATAATTCGGCCCTATTAATCGCGTGGAACATTCGCTATAGTGGAGAAAATTGGTATAAACAAGTTTTGTTTACTGTAATAATTCCAACTAAACAGGCATTCAATTATTTCACGCAACTTGATTGACCGAGAGCAATTCGAAAACTGGATTTACACTTCGATAAATCCAATGAGCAGTAAGTCCTGAACTATTTTCTTCACGCAAAATTCTTAAATGACCTATCTTACCTATATTTTCGAAATGAATTTCATCTTAGTGGATTTTATATCTTCGAGATATAAATTTTTAAGATTGGGTAAAAAATAAACGTAATACGACAGACTGCATGCATGGTACGTAGTTAACCCAGTCACGGTAAATAACTTTGCTTCCCTCTTCGGTTGCACGCCAGCGGGTCGGGCCTCAGACTCTATGGCGGCTCCGGCCTAAATACTTTTCAGTAAGTCGGTTGGCGCCTAGTGCTCTGGCTCTGGTCGGGCCCACCGGAGTCCAACTGTTGGTTTTCTTTTGCTTCAGCATTTCAGTTATTTCTTGCTGTCGAGTCCTCATCGTTGTTTCATCTCTATATTCATTTGATTTTTACGTTCTCGGAGATGTTGTTACACTGATGAATTAGGAACCCTTCACCCGGACTGAACAAATGTCTTGTGTATACCAGGGCAGAACTAAGGACGAGGGTTGTGGCCACATAAATCGATTTAAGCCCTCCCCACCCACCTCGTCCCACACACACACCCCAGTAATATTTTTACTGACCGTTCCAAGGCGGTACTTCTGCTGAGGTCTACTATTTCTGTCATTGTATGTCTTTGCATGAAATTTTATATTTTAGATAGCCGTTTGGCCAATTAGTGGGAAAGAAGCTGTCCTTTTGGCTTTCTGCTTGTAATGTTTTGATTGTGGTACCTGGTGCCGTTGCTTTAAGTGCGTCCTTCTTTCCCTTTGGTGTCTTGGACGGAAGATGTTGGTAATTATATCGATTCCTGGCCCCAAGGTTATAAAACATTTTTCATGCTCAACTCAGCTGAGCATGAAATTATCTCTGCTAATAAATATGAAAATACCAACAATAGTTGGCATTTTCATATTTATTAGGAGAGAAAAAATTCATGCTCAGCTATGTTCAGCAAGGAAGAGTTTGCAAGAGTAAATAATCTGAGATTTATTAGCAGGACAAATTTCATGCTCAGCTGAGTTGAGCATGAAAAATGTTTTATAACCTCGGGGCCTGATCATTGCCTTCCTTTCTATCTATTTATTGACGAGTAAACGCCGACAAATAACAAACTTAACATAAAGCCCTCTTTCGGGTTTTATTATCCCCTCGCACAACGAAGTTGTAGAGGGGATACAGGGTTTATCCCGTACGTATTTAAAGTACGTACGTAAGTACGTTCGTACGTAGTTACGTACGTATGTTTACCTTTTGTCATCGCTCTGGTGCTTACATTTATTGATGGATTTTAATATAACTTTACACAAATATTGGGTATGACAATATCTCGAGCAAGTTCGACTTTCAGGGTCCTGGGCTCAAGGTCAAGGTCATTGTGGCTATTTTTGGAAAAACTTTGTCATTGCTCTAGCGCCTACATTTATTGATGGATTTTCATACAACTTCACACAAATGTTGGGTATGACAATATCTCGAGCAAATTAGACTTTCATGGTCAAGGTCAGTGTGGTTATTTTTAGAAAAAAAATTGTCATCGCTCAAGCGCCTACATTTATTGGTGGATTTTAATATAACTTCACACAAATGTTGGGTATGTTAGAAAAACATTGTCATCGGTGTTGCTTTTTTTTTTTTTTTTGGTTTTACGGCCCTTCAAGACTATGTCACTTATATCGAGCCGATGGATGTCATCGCTGTAGTGCCTACATTTAGCAATGGATTTTAATATAACTTCACACAAATGTTGCATCGAGCAAGTTCGACTTTCAGGGTTATGGGCTCAAGGTCAAGGTCACTGTGGCTATTTTAAGAAACACTTTGTCATCGCTCTGGCACATACATTTATTGATGGATTTTCATATGACCACACAAATGTTGGGTATGACAATATCTCGAGCAAATTCGACTTTCAGGGCCCTGGACATAAGGTCAAGGTCACTTTGGCTATCTTTAGAAAAAAAAATATCATCGCTCTAGTGCCTACATTTATTGATGGATTTTAATGTAAAATTACACAATTGTTGGTTATGATAATATCTCGAGGTTATTTGACTTTCAGGATCCTGGATTTAAGGTCAAGGTCGTTGTGGCTTTTTATTTTTAGATTTTTTTTTTCGCTTTGGTGCCTACATTTATCGATGGATTTTGATATTACTTCAAATAAATGTTGGTTTTGATAATATCTCGATGGTGATGTGGTTAGATGTGGATCTGACTGTATCAGTTCCTGAGTTCACTTATTCACTTTACTTAAAGTGACCGGAATTCCACTGTTTTGTAGCTGCTGCATGTCGGATTCTGGTTTTATGTTCACGTTCAAAACGCCAAAAAATGGTTTCATCCAATGTGACAAAATATCACACATTCAGAACAACAAGTCAAATTATCCAAAACAAAGTCAAGTATTTAGATTACAGGTCATAAGAGACAATCAATTAAAATTATGATTTATCATTTAGTTATTTTGTAGTTGCTATTAACTGATATGTTATTGCTGCTTTCAAAGGAACTTAAATGTAATTCTGGAGTATTCCAAGCTGTGGAGATTGGATATAAACTATATGAAAACTAAAATTATGATTTTTGGAGTCCGTAACTTAGATAACTTTAAATTCGAATTGGACGGTAATATTATCGAGATTGTTGACTTTTTTAAGTATTTAGGGGTTTATTTTTCAAAAACGCGGACTTTCTATAAAGCTCGGAAAAACTGTTATGATCAAGCAAAAAAAGCTATGCATCTGCTTCTTAAAAAAAATCCGTAGTTTGAATGTACCTTTAGATTTACAACTGAAACTGTTTGATCATACTATTGTACCTATTCTTTTATATGGTGCAGAAATTTGGGGGTTTGAGAACACTGAGATAATTGAAAAACTTCATAATGAAGTTTTACGTAGAATTACTGGTCTAAGAAAGAGCACCCCAATCTATATTTTGCAGGCGGAACTTGGTAGGTATACGCTCAAAGTGAATATCCAACTGAGAATGATTAACTACTGGATATCCATAGTAAACGGAAAGCAAAATAAAATAGCATATGTATTATATAAAATAATGCTAAATGATACATACACAGGGGTTTATCAACATAAGTGGGTACTTGCTATTAAAGATATATTAACATCAGTTGGAAGATATGATATTTGGCTATCTCAGACTATAGATTCCCCACTAAGTTTAAAAAGGAATATAAATGAAACATTAGAAAGCCAAGAGTTGCAACATTGGATGGTAAATTGGAAAACTCATCGACAGGATTAACATACCGAATTTATAAGCATGCAATTGTTTTTGAACCATATCTGAAACTGTTACAAGAATCACAATATTTGCCTATTTTAAAATTTAGATCTGGTAACCATAAGTTACCAGTTGAAACCGGCAGGTGGGAGAATGTCGACTATGCTCAAAGAACTTGTACTCTATGCCGTTCAAATAAATTGGGTGATGAATTTCACTTTCTGTTTGAATGTCCCACATTTGATACCATCAGGACTCAGTATATTCCAACATTTTATATAAGAATGCCAAGCACATATAAACTTGATTTACTATTCAACACTAAAATATACAATTGCTTAAGAAGTTGAGTTCTTTTATCTTAATTATTTTAAAATCATTCTCATAGTTGTTCTGGTAAAGTAGAATTTGCACCCCCTCCCCCAACCCCCTTTAATATAGCAGTGCAGTGCATCAGTTTACATCCATATATGTATGTATGTGTGGTTGTGTGCGCGTGTATACATGTATGTGTGCGAATATGTGATATTTGATTACATGAAGTGACCTAGGTAATAGGAATGATAGAAACTAAGTGTATCTGATGGAAATATTTGAAGACAAATATAATATGTATATTTATTCATGTATGTATGTGTGAATGTATGTATATGTATGTATGTGTATATATATATATATATATATATATATATATATATATATATATTTATATATATATTTATATATATATATATATATATATATATATATATATATATATATATGTGTGTGTGTGTGTGTGTGTGTGTGTGTGTGTGTGTGTATGTAGGTGTGTATGTATTTATATATGTATGAATGTGTATATATATGTGTATGTGTGTGTATGCGTATGTATATATATATATATATATATATATATATATATATATATATATATATATATATATATATATATATATATATATATATATATATATATATATATATATATATATATATATATATATGTCTATGTCATGGCGGGCGCACAGCGTGGAGATTGTTGAATCAGTGTTTATTCGACGTCTTGACGTCGAAGGGATGCTGATTCAAAGGGGTTTTTTTGTTGTTGTTGTTGTTTTTTTTTTGTTTTTTGTTTTTTTTTTTGTTTTCTCAATGTGCTGTGTGCCTCCCGGGGAACTACAGAGATTAAGATTTAAGATTTATTGAGACAACAACTTATATTGCCATATATGTGCGTAACGATTATTTGGTACCTTACAATATGTTTATTCTCATATGCTTCTGACGTGGCCCGAGATGTACATTTGATCTAATAAAGTTGTGTTCTGTTCTGTTCTGTTCTGCTACGGACCATTTACAGGCCAATTTTCGGATCAAAACTGACCATTCACAGACGATCCGATTAATTGCTATAACGGACCGATGTACGATGCACCAATTACGGACTATTCACGGACCACGGACTACTCACGGACCAATTAGTAGTTAAATTTACTATATATTGCAATAAATACCGGGCAACGTGTATATTCCGTATTTGAAACTCCTATCAGAAAATTCCGTATTTGGAACACCTATCAGTTGTGCTGATTTTTTCTCCCAAGAACACCTATCAGAAAATTCATATCGGATCTTGAAGTGTTTGTTTGTTTGTTTGTTTTTTTTTTTTTTTTTGAACAGCGCAAAAGTCCATATCCAACAATGAGCAAATAAAACGATTGTTTTCGGCAGACGGATAATTATTTCTAAAAGTTTGGATTGTCACCGAAACAACGGAATCAAAGGGAAGTAATCAACCGAAATCGGACGTAAACGAAGTCAATGTAGACCACGGTTGGTGAAGTGAAATCAACGCCGGATTCATTGTTAATATACCTGAATTTACTTCATTACGTCTGTGAGATACTTCTGATACCCAGGTATTGCATTGAAGTACATAAAAATAGAGTAAAATCAATAAAATACAACAAATTTTGGTATAACCTCGCCCGCCAAAAAATTCCCTACCCCCACCCCCTCTTCCCCCGCCCTGCCCCTTTTTCCCCGCCCCCTTTACCCCCCATCCCCGCCCCCTTTATCGCCGTATCCCCGCCCCCTGTCCACCCTCTTTTGTATGGGAAGAGCATCAGTCATCCTCATATCATTATTTATTTTCACACACAAAAAAAAAAAAAACAGTGTCTTTTGGATTTTTGGGACTTAAACGTTAAATTCTACATTACAAAAACCAGTAGACACAAAAAATTGAGCCAAAAATCAGCAGTCAATAAAAATAAGGCCAGTATAATCAGAAGTAAATTAACCCTCTTTATCAGCCGCCTATAAGACCTTGGTACCGGATTTTATACTGAATTCATTTTGACAGAAAACAAAGCGGGTACCAACATTGAAAACAATTTCCCGCAATAATCGGCGAAAATGACAGAGAAAGACAAGCAACAAAGTCGTAATCTTCCATGGTACGATATAGTTAGTTCATTTCACTGACATTTGTTTTATTTATAGACTGTTTCGTGATTGATTTAATTGTCTGGTTACTTACTTTTTTTTACTGCAGCAATCTATTTGCCATTGTCATTGGATTTCGCGACATGAAAAACGAGCTGTGGCCGTGGGGACATGATAATCGCTAAAACTGTTATGACTGCAATATATTAGATACTATAATAAAAATATATGTAAATCAATAATAAATAATATTATATAATCAGTAATATATGTTCATGACACTTATATCCTCGTTCGCCAGGCAACTATAAAAATAGACGCCTGGTGCGAAATTTACTAAGCAATCTATTGTTAGTAGCGAAATTCCCACGGCTGACGTAAAGCGTTCTATTAAAACGCAGTATTAACGGCCTTGAAAATAAGCAGATGCTTGTTGACAGATATTTATACAAATAAAACACAGCAGAATACTGCTGTCAGATTAACAGAATCTACAAAAAATATTTTAGATCTACTTCCTATTTCGGTGTTGCTTAACATGCATAAAGATTCATATTTGTTCTAGAGTTTAACTGTTTAAGAGTTCACACAAAAAAAAAAGCTGTATCATTGTCCTAAAGATTCATATTCCCTTATATAATTCACAATTTATTTATCAATTAATGCAGTATGTATGTATTTGCTGTACCACTTCTAAACATTTCTGTAAAACATGACTTGAAGGGCAACATACGTCAATAATATCTGTTTGTTTATTTTATATGTTGCTGATCTCACTTGAGTCCTGTCTGCAGTGCGGAATATTTAAAGATGAGGTATTTTCTCTGTAATGTTTACCCTCCTGTATTGTAAGGATACTGACATACCAGTAACCAGTCTACCAGACAGAAAAGTGTCTGATAAATCGGAAACTAACGCTTGACGCTGCTATCGAGCTGCGCAAGGAACTGGACTATGACACTTATTGACACTCGTTTCTTGTCACTTTGTGACGCTTATTAGTATCAAGTCCGCTCCAGTCCTGTCAACTTCCGGGAAGAAAACGGGAAAATTGGTCAGAGTGATTTCTGCTGAAAGTGTATATGGTTGTATGTCACTTTTCCTTGATCATATTCTCTACTGTAGAGCTCACTTCGTTCGCGATGAAAAGTGCCCAGATGACTAAACAACAGAATACCTGTTTGATTGACCAAGTCTGATGTAGCTGCAAATACACCACAACCTCTTTATAACACTATTGTTGGGGTCCATAGCATAAACCGTGTTAGTTTAAACAACCATAGCAACAGATAGGGCACTTTTTTCATCCGAAAAAAGCTGATATCTTTCTTATTTCTCCATGAAAACATATGTTGTGGGTACTCATTAGAAGCGCCTCAGGAGAAATATGAAAAATATTTTGTGGATACCCCCTCTTATCTGTAGCTATGATAATAGCATAAACCATGTTATATCCAAACAAAAATGTAAAGATTATATTGAAAAATGATCTATACATTTTTGGGATCCATCTTAGGACCCTGTTATATCCAAAACCGTGTTATAACGAACCGTGTTATAAAGAGGTTGAAATGTAATTCACAAAGGCCTTTTGGTTTCATCAGTTTCAAAAAGGCTACTGAACCAGGAAAATAGTTTGCACATTGGACCCAGATGAGCGATCACTGCCCTTTGGGATGCTTGTTCCACGTTGTGAACTGTCATTTTTTGCCTCAATGATGCATATATAGAGTGGGTATCTTGTGTGCGCAACTCCTACATGTTTTAACTGATCTTTTTGAAACCTTGTACACATTTTCTACATGGTCAAAAGATTTACATGTGGTTTGGACATAGTCATCGGATTTTTTTTTTTTTTTTTTTTTCACATTGTCTTTAACCTGGTCATTCTTTGGAGGATTTTTAAAAGGCTGCGTACACAAATTCTCTGAATTTGCTTGATTTTTCAGGGTAGAGAAGTACAGACCTAAACAATTAGAAGATTTGATATCACATCAAGATATAATATCAACAAGTAAGTGAACCCCAAGTTGCCTATATCCAGTGTTCCCACTCAGTTTTCAAAATATTCTTTTTTGTACCCCCTGTATTTGAAATCTGTGGGTATGAACTGAAAATTTGGGGGTTTAACTCCCTGCAAAAAAATAAACAAAGTGTAAATTTTTAAATTTTTAAAACAATGACTCCCATAGACAAAAATTGATTCTGTTTATAGAACGAATATAATCGGAAACACTTTTAAACTTAATATGAAAATAAAACAAAATCAAAACAGAAACAAAAAAAAAAACTAAAAAAAACAAAAACAAAAAAACAAACAAAAATTTATGTAATAAACCAAAATGAAGGTCAAAGCAATTAATTACACCCTTTATTTTATTTTACGCAAATTCACGTCCTCGGCAAAAAAGAATATTAGCAATTTTTTCTTTACACACAGCTATGCGTAAATGGGAACAGTGTATTACCAAGAGGATTGGTTCTCTAAGTTAAGCAGTGGCCACACATATAGTCAACCATCCTGGTACTAACCAAGCAACACATTGCTTAACTTCGTAGAAAAGTCAGATCACTATATCACCATGCTCAGCATGACCCCATTGGGTTGACAAGTCGTAAAAACCTCAATACAGACCTTTGTATTGTATTGCCATGAAAGCTAACTCATACGGCAAGATTGTATTAGTAATCAACAGTTAAACTTAATGGCTTGTTTACGGTGGTTGATTCAAACTCGTTTTTGAGTCCCTAGGAAATTTTTCTGATAACTCGAGATAACAAATGTATATGTGATATTTTGTTGAAATTTTCTCATTTTATCATGAAAATCTATGTTAAGTATACTCATTAGAATCACCTCATTGAGGTGATTCTAATGAGTACACTCAACATTATTTTACAGAAGATTGAAAAGTCATCCCTAAATCAGAACTGTGGAAATACCATGCCCGACGTCCAACTTGTCCCATTTCCCTGAGGACAAGTAAGAAATTTCAATTTACTTGTCCTGGGACATGTAATTCATAGCTCTGGCTAGAAAGATTATCCAGATTATAAAATATATATTTTTCTAGTGGATAAGAGAGTTGACTCTTAATCCATTAGGTTTCTCACCGCTGTGGTTCGAGCCTCGCTCGGGTCACATGTGGGAAAGCCAAGTTCTGCTTACGGATGGTCAGGTGGTTTTTCTCCGGGTTCTCCGGTTTTCGCCCACCTTTGATGAACGATCGGCTCGATATAAGTGAAATATTCTTGAAAGGGCCGTAAAACCCAAATCAATATATTTTTCTTATTTCTCGAAGAAAACATGTTGTGGGTACTTGTTAGAAGCACCTCATTGAGGTGCTTCTAATGAGTACCCACAACATATGTTTTCTTCGAGAAATAAGAAAAACTCAATTTTCGGGCAAGTAAATCTTGGTTGAACAAGTGGATTTTGACCATTTTCTTGTCCATATCTCTTGATAAGGTGCTTTTTTCTACCAAAAAGTATCTATATTTTTCTTATTTCTCGACGGAAACATATGTTGTGGGTACTCATTAGAAGCGCCTTGGTGAGGCGCTTCTAATGAGTACCCACAACATATGTTTTCGTCGAGTAATAAGAAAACTTTTTAACTGATACTCGCTCTTATCTAGACCTATGCTTGTCCATGGACAAGTAATAAAATTGTATATTCTTCACCCCTGCCTAAATTATCCCCATTTGCCTCCTGACCTGATGCTATGATTAACCCTCAGTGACTCAAACCACCCATAATGGCCATTTCTAGAACAAAGTTCCATGGCCCCAAAGAGATTCTAGCCGTTGAAGTTCGACTATATACTTTTCTCCCTGTCACAAGCATATGAACCCCTCCAAATAGAGAACATGTAGACTCTGATCATCCTATGCGTCCATACAGTCTGATCTGTCTAGTGGATCGCTAGCACTCCCAACTTGGGATCACAAGGACCAACTTTCATATCCCGCTGGAGGTAGATTTCAGCTTATTCATAGCTACAGATAAGAGGTGGTATCTACATAATATTTTTCTTATTTCTCCACGAAAACATATGTTGTGGGTACTCATTAGAAGTGCCTTGGTGAGGTGCTTCTAATGAGTACCCACAACATATGTTTTCATGGAGAAATAAGAAAGATATCAACATTTTTCAGATGAAAAAAGTGCCTTATCTGTTGGTATGTCATTGTATGGTGCTGCATTGCACAGTGCCTTTCAGTATCTCTTTATATTGTCTCGATATGACTTAAACAATGTTCAGAGGGGCGTTAAACACCAAATCATCATGAAATGCTTGTTTTTCAGTTAACAAGTTTGTGTCGCAGAACCGTCTTCCACACCTACTGTTCTATGGCCCACCAGGGACAGGCAAGACCAGTACAATATTGGCAGTGGCTAAGCAAATGTACACACCCACAGAATTCCACTCCATGGTTCTAGAGGTATGTGTTGGATTAACCACACTTCCAGGACACCTATTCAAGGGGATAAGATGCACTTTCAAGAGAGATAAGTCTGTCAGAATTGACTTTGCTCCCTTCTGAGAAGGGATCTACTATGAAAGGAAAGAATTTGCTCCGCTCAGAAAAGGATTTGTGATTAGGGAAGCAAACAGGAAGTCACAGGAGTTATCTTCCTTGATGAAAAAAAATTACCTGGGCCCAGTTGTTAAAGCTAACGACGTCGTTAGTTAAGGATTCGTTAAAATTTACATCGAGTGATACACAAATATTCTGGAATTTTTTGCTGAAAAAATATCAGAATATTGTATTTTGAATCTGCTAAAACAGTTAACGAAATGACCCTTAACGAGTTCGTTAAGCTAACAACCCTTTGAACAGCTGGGCCCTGGTGTATCAAGTCAATCCAAAGATATATTAATACTTTGCATGCTGGGTAAGAATTTCAGCAGAGAACATTTTGAAATATTTGAAATATTTTTCCTAGAAAATAGGATCTGACACTTCATGCAAATTGTCTCAATAAGGAGACAATTTCCATGAAGTGTCATCCTATTTTCTAGGAAAAGTAAGAAAAGTATCGTCAGTTTGTCATTGGCTGAATCTCCCATAGCATGGAAAGTGTGAGTCTGTGCGAAATCTGTAGAACCCCAGACCTGTTAGACAAATATTTGTTCAGTTTAGCAAAAATTCTATGAATTTCAAGTACACCTGAGGTGTCAGTCAGCTTTGAAACATTTTTGAGTATCCCTCCTCTAAAAAATATTAATATCTTCCTTCTTTCTCCTTGAAAACATATGTTGTGGGTATTTAGAAGAATCAAATTCCTTCAGTAAGTTATTTGTAAAGTTAGTAAAAACTAAATATAATTTTCTGGGGTTACATTTGGATATTCCGACTGGTGATCAGGAGGTTGCAGGTTCGACTCCGGCCGGGTCGGCAACATTCTTTCGTGGAGATTGATCATGAAATATTTTCTACGGGCATTTTCTCCCTTCCGCTGATTCAAGAAGGGCAGTTGTCAGTTTCTGGTGAAAGAATGTGCACATGGTTAACTGCTTAGAGGACTAAGCCTGCCCAGTAAACAGTGTGGTTGGATAAACTGACCATGCTTGATGTGATCCCATTTGGGTTGACTGGGCTGTAAAACCTCAACACAAACCAAAACTGTACATCTGGGTCCAGTTGTTCAAAGCGTCATTAGCTTAACGAGCTCATTAAGGGTCATTTCGTTAACTGTTTTAGCAGATTCAATATACAATATTCTGATATTTTTTGCTGAAAAAATGTGAGTAGCTTTTGCACTGCAAAAGCTACTCACATTTTTTCAGCAAAAAATTTCAGCAAATTTTGTATCACTCGATGTAAATTTTAACGAATTGTTAACTAACGCTGTCGTTAGTTTTGAACAACTGGGGCCAGGATATAGCCTCTACAATTAAGAACACCAACATTTAATCTGTGGAGATCATCAACATCTGTGGCAACATCTGCTGAGTATGTTTTCATACAGAAGTGACAGAAGGCAGTCTTGAAACTATTTTATAAAAAAATAATTTTATTTTTATTTTTTTTTTCCAGTTGAATGCCTCAGATGACAGAGGAATAGGCGTTGTACGAGAAAAAGTATTAAGTTTTGCCAGCACAAGGACCATTTTCAAGTAGGTGATTTTCAACCATCTTGTGTCTTCATTGGGTCTACACTGTTCACTTAGGCAGAACTGTCCAAACACAAACACTTTCCATGCTGGGGGCAAATTCAGCAGGCGACAAACTGATGTTAGTTTTCCTAGAAAATGTAAATTGTCTCCTTAGGATCTTATTTCTAGGGAAAGTAAGAAAAAATATTTCAAAATGTCGTCTGCTGAAATTTTTATCCAGCATGCAAAGTTTTAAATGTAAGGCTGATAGTAGCTGTTTTTAGAATTGTTTCATTTTTCTTTATTCATGGCAGCAGAGGAGTTATGGGTAAGTATTTGGTGATAGTTTTGTGAATAATTTATCTTATTTCTCCTTAAAAAACATATGTTGTGAGTACTCATAAGAAGCTCCTCGTCTGAGGACCCACAACATGATTTTATGGACAAGAAAACTATCCCAGAAATATTGTCAAATATTCCTCCTTAACAAAACAACAACTCTGTAGATGGTAACCAAAGGTCTAGATAAGAGTGGGTAGTGGGTAAATATTTTTCTTGTTTCTAAATGAAAATATATGTTGTGGGTATTCATTAGAGTACCCACAACATACGTTTTCGTGGAGAAACAAGAAAAATATGAATACTATTAGATTGGAAAAAAAGCATCTTATCAAGGTCTATATGTAATGTACAGTCTACTCTTGTTATCTCAAACTCCAGGGGCCCAGAAGTTTTGGTTTTGAGATAACAGTAGTTTGAGCAGACCCCCGTAGTCTAGTGGATAAGAAAGCTGGCTCTTAATCCATTAGGTTTCTCACTACTGTGGTTCGAGCCTCGCTTGAGTCACGTGGGAAAGCCATGTTCTGCTTACAGATGGTCTGGTGGTTTTCCCCCGGGTTCTCTAGTTTTCGCCCACCTTTGATGAACGATAGGCTCGATATTAGTGAAATATTCTTGAAAGGGCCGTAACGGCGGACCCCACCCCCCCACCCCCCCTCAAAAAAAAAAAAAAAAAAAAAAAAAAAAAAAAAAAAACCCGCAAAAAACAATAGTTCGAGGGTTGAGCGCAAGACTATAGTAACTCAAACATATTTTTGAAACCCTTGTTTAGAGGCAACTTGGACCCCTTTGTAAACAATGCAAATTTAGGTGCCATTGCTCATACGAGCAATGGCACCTAAATTTTCATTGTTTACAGAAAGAAATGTTGTAATCTTCATAACGCCTTCATGGTGAGGAGATAAGGTTTGGAGAAAAACAACCATCTGACTTACGCCAGTCTTGCGCTCAACCCTCGAGTTTTAAATGAAAAAGAGTTGAAGTTTAAGGAAAACACAGAATCTAAACTGATATTGCCCATTGTTTCATATGGCTTAAGTGGTAGTGTGTGTTATCAGTGTTTACCAGGGCCCAGTTGTTCAAAGCGTCGTTAGCTTAACGAGCTCGTTAAGGGTCATTTCGTTAACTTTTTTAGCGGATTCAATATACAATATTCTGATATTTTTTGCTGAAAAAATGTGAGTAGCTTTTGCACTGCAAAAGCTACTCACATTTATTCAGCAAAAAATTTCGGCATATTCGCGTATCACTCGATGTAAATTTTAACAAATGGTTAACTAACGATGTCGTTAGCTTTGAACAACTGGGCCCTGGTGAAAGACTTTGCACAAGTACTCGTTAACTTTTTCACTGCCACAGGCGATAATAATAGGCTTTTGCAAACAGCATAGATCCAGATGAGACGACTCAATGAGCCGTCTCATCTGGATCTACGCTGTTTGACATTTAATCTTTCAACTTTACATATAAACGTCTTTCCAAACAATAGTTTTTTAAAATAAAAAAGCAGACGACAAATATTGTCTGAAATTTGGCGCCGAAAGAGTTAACCGCTTAGAGCACTAAGCCTGCCCAGGAAAAATGTGGTTAGGTAAATTGACTGGCTTGGCATGACCCTAATGGGTTGACCAGGCCGTAAATCTCAACTCAGTCAATCACTGCGATAAAGTGAGTGTCAGGTGTATTTTATTTCTCAGGAAAGGCTTCAAGCTTGTTATACTTGATGAAGCAGACGCCATGACATCGGATGCTCAGAATTCTCTCAGAAGAGGTAGGTATTACAGTCGAACCTCAATGGCTGGAACATCTTTGGGACCATGGAAATTTGTTCAAGACATAGGTAGTTCGAGCCACTGAGGGTTAATCATGGCACCAGTTCAGGAAGCAAATAGCAATAATTTAGGGAAATCTTCTGATTTTCTACACAGTGATTTTATGTCGAGTGTACTCATTAGAATTGCCTCGATGAAGCGATTCTAATGAGTACACTCAACATACAATTTCACGATAAAATAAGAAAATTTCCATAAATATTTGTTTTCTTGAGCTATCGGAAGAATTTCGTAGGGACTAAAAAAAACGAGGTCGAATTAGCCATGGTAAATGAGCCATCGGTGTTCGAGCCATCAAGGTTCGACTGTATTCTGATTTCTTCATGATTTCCTTACCATAGTCCGACTGGAGACCAGGAGGTCGCGGGTTCAACCCATGCCGAGGTCGGCAACATTCTTTCGTGGAGATTGATCATGAAATATTTTCTACGGTCATTCTCTCCCATCCGCTGATTCAAGAAAGGCAGTTGTCAGTTTCTGGCGAAAGAATGTGCACAATACTGGTTAACCGCTTAGAGGACTAAGCCTGCCCAGTAAACGTGTGGTTAGGTAAACTGACTGCACTCGACATGACCCCATTGGGTTGACTGGGCTGTAAAACATCAACACAAACCTTACCATAGTCAGATGCATAGATCCAGGTAAGATGCCTGTGAGACTCTTTTTTCAACCAAAGCAGAGGAATTGTTAAGGGGGAGTATTTGGTGATAATTATGGGATAATTTTCTTCAATTCTGCATAAAAACATATGTTGTGGGTACTCATTAGAAGTGTCTCAATGAAGTGCTTCTAATGAGTACCCACAGGGCTCTCACACCCATTTTTGGGAATGGGGCTGGGGCCTTTGGAGTTGGAAAATTAGCGGTGTTTCGACTAAAATTGGGAACATATGTTTTATATAAGAAAGTTCATTCTTAGTTTTTTTCAAAACTTACATTGTATTCTTATACATAATAATAATAAGTACATACAACATAACATCTTCATGGAGAAATAAGTAAGTTTATCTATTAATTGTCTCTTGAGTTATGAATGATTTTTTTTTTTTTTTTTCGGTAAGAAATGTGAGAATATTTTCTTTATATTTCTCAATACATAATGTTGCTGGTAATTATTGGTGAGATCATTCTAAATGATACCTACAGCATTTGTTTTTAAGGAGAACTCAAGATAAGTATCCCTCATTTATCTTCAAATACCCTCATTCAGACCATTTGAGAACTTTAATCACCGGATGCGCCAAGCAAACACCTGGGCCCAGTTGTTCAAAGCTAACGACGTCGTTAGTTAACGATTCGTTAAAATTTATATCAAGTGATACGCAAATATGCTGAAATTTTTTGCTGAAAAAATGTGAGTAGCTTTTTCAGTGCAAAAGCTACTCACATTTTTTCAGCAAAAAATATCAGAATATTGTGTATTGAGTCCGCTAAAACAGTTAACGAAATGACCCTTAACGAGCTCGTTAAGCTAACGACGCTTTGAACAACTGGGCCCAGCAGTACAATATGAAGAAGGCATAGTCAAAAAAAATCTGTGAAAATCCATCTGGGTACGAAACACCAACCGGACTGAACCATCAAATATGTTTCTTTTTTCTCATTTAATGATAGCATCGCAGACTATTCTTTATTTCTATGTGTAAAATTGATTAATATGCAGTTTACCAGGGCAGTAGTTGCTACACAAACAGAGAAAACAAAATTGGATCGCAATGATCCCCTCTCGATTCGCCATGATAAGGAAGAGAAGTAACTCTCGCATTTTGAAAACAGCCAGTATAAAAAGCGGGACATCTCTTTATTCTGGTAGCAAAATGAAAAGATCTTTTCGGAAGGGAGTTTGGTGTTATTCAAGGAATAAAATAAATTTAAACACTTGTTGGTAAAAACAAAAAAAGGAATTATAGTATATTTTTTTAGCGGTTTAATGTATTTTGCAACTGACACAACTGCAATTTTCTTGGACCAAACAGACTTTTTCATCTGGAATTGGGAAAAAAACCCCATACTTTTTGCATTGGGAATGGGGCCAAATTTCAGCCCCAAATTTCGGTGATCGAGAGCCCTGACTCACAACATACATTTTTGCAGAAATAAGAAAAATATCTAAGAATTATCACTAAATACTCCATCTTAACAATTCCTCTTTAAAGAATACTAGTATTATTCTTTTTTCTCCATGAAAATGCATTTTGTAGGTACTTACCGCACCAAGATAATCAGTACCCACAACACTTGATGGCCCTTATATCAGCAGCTGTGCAGATGTTTTCCAGGTCCCAGTTGTTCAAAGCAAACGACGTCGTTAGTTAACAATTCCGTTAACATTTTCAGACAACTTCTCCTCTGAAGCCGCTGAGCCAAATTTGCTCAAATTTCATAAGGAGCCTCCTTAGGATGGGGGAACGAAAGATTGCTAAAATGGTCGCAGTCCGTTGACCAAGATGGACACCATGCCTATATATGATAAAAACCTTTAAAAATCTATACTTCTCCAGAACAGAGGATGCCTTGGGGCTGAATCTTAGCACAAATCATCGGGGACGGGAGGTCTACCAAAGTTGCAAAAATGGTGGTCGTACATTGACGCTTGACCTTTTTATGGTAAGGTCGTTTGCTTCCATATGCATTTGTATGGAAAAAATGTTGATTATTTCAAATGACCCCCTCTGAAGCCTCTGGGCTGATGTTGCTCAGATTTCATATGGAGCCTCCTTGGGTCAGGGCAATGAAAGATAACTAAAATGGTCATTGTTCCATTGACCAAGATGGCTGCCATGCTCATATATGGTAAAAACCTTTAAAAATCTTCTTTTCCAGAACCAAATAAGCCCAGGGGCCTGATCTTTGCACAGATCATCTGGGACAGGAGATCTACCAAATTGCTAAACTGATGGTCCTACATTGACGTTCGAGCTTTTTACGGCAAAGTCAAATTTGCTTCCCCATGCATTTGTTTGGACCCTATACATTTATATGGGAAAATGTAGAGAATTCATAATTTGGACATTTCCTCTATAATCCAGTTGAATCGAAACTTGATGATGAGCAGTAGGGCTTTTGTAGACACAAAATAGCTAAAAATCCAAGATGTCTGCATATAGCTGCTATCTTGAAGATCAATTTTCGACATTTTTTCCCAGACCTTTGGTTGCTTTGGGCTTAAACTTGCTCTGTAGCAATAGGATGACTTCTGGATTGAAACGAACTAAAATTGTGTCGATTGGAAATCCAAGATGGCCACAATGCTTCCGATCTACTGAACAAGATGGCCACCAGAGCTTAAAATAGAAAATCTTCTAATGACATCTCGTCCTTGGCCAATGGCCCAATTTCAAAATATTTGCACAGAAGTGTTCCTCCAATGGCCCTCTACCAAAATTGCTAAAATGGTTCCACTTGGCTGAACGAAATGGCCGTCGGAGCTAAAAATAGAAAAAAAACCTTTAAATGACATCTCCTCCTTGGCCAGTGGCCTGATTTCAAAATCATTTTACAGAAATGTTCCCCTTTTAACAAAATTGCCAAAATGGTTCTGCTCTGCTGAACACAATGGTCACCAGTGGTAAAAATAGAAAACCATTAAACAACATCTCTGTGGCCAGTGGCCTGATTTTAAAATAATTTCACATCAATGTTCCTCTTATGCCGCTTTACCAAAAAAGCTAAAATTGTTCTGCTTTGTTCAAGAATATGGTTGCCAGAGCTAAAAATAGAAAAAAAAAACAAGAACAAAAAAAAAAAAAAAAAAAAAAAAAACCTTAAAAAGGACAGGATAAGTAATTGACCCAATCAATTTCTGAAAAAAATCTGATTTTTTTTTTTTTTTTTTTTTTTTTTTTTTTTTTTTTTCAGTTACGGCCATTTGAAAATTTTAGCATTTTAGCTTGTAAGCAAGATATCTCAAATAACTATTTAAGCCATTGCCTTGAAACTTGTTTACTTAATTACTATGCATCTTGAAAAAATATTATATTTTACATTAGTAATCATATTAGTAAAATTAGATTTATACAGACAGGCATTTAAAACCTAAATAAAGTGTTTTCTTAGTGTCTGCTGTTTCTGTAGAAATGTATTTATCTGAAAAAAAAAAAAAATAAGAATTTTCTCCTAAAATAGGGCAGGGTCACAGACTTAGAGCTATAATGTTTGAGTTTTCCATCAAAGTTTCAAAGAGCTCATATATATCAGACTGTCAGTGTTTGATGGATTTGGTTTATAATTGGTATGACTATAGATATCAGCCCAAAGCAATGACCTCACCCACACCTTTTACTAGGGCTGGCTAATAGGAGCTGGAAAAATAATCGATTATCAGTGCTGCCATTGTAATTGATAATCGATTAGTAATCACTGAAGATTTGGTAATATTTTACCTGATTGAGCATGAGTCTTACCATGTGTTATACTTTACTGTATGCATTTGGCCAGACAGGCGTAAGCAAACAGTGTAGACCCAGATGAGATGCCGCATACGCAGAGTCTCATCAGAGTCTGCACTGTTTGCTATTTAAGATACTAAAGTGGGTAGTAAATTGTACTTGTTCAAATTTTAGATCAAGTATGGTAAAGTGTTGAGGTGTCTGAATACTAAGGGTAAATACGGTAAAGTAACAGACACAGAAATCAAATGATTGATTATTAGCAAATCTGTAACGACTATCATTTTTGCGGTATTTATCAATCAGTTAATCGATTATCCGATTAATCGCGCCAGTCTTACCTATTACCCTGAAGTTCAAGATCATAGATTTGCTTTTATGTCAAAATTTTGCATTAAAGTTTTAAACAGCTTGTATTTTGCAGACCATAGGATGGATCGAGTTTATATTTGGTATGATGGCAGATACAGGTCCAGGGTTTAATTCAGCAATATCCTTCTCCCTTGCCAGTGGCTTTAAGGTCAAGGTCATGGACTTGCAGCTTTTATGTTGGACTGGTTTATATATGGTATGGTGATAGATAAAGGCCCAAAGCCATACCGCCCCCCTCTCAGCCCATGGCATTCAGGCAACTTTTGAGGCGAGCTCTGCTGTCTGATAACAGCTCTTTTTTAACTTAAAAATACATGTACATTGTATTTCTCTTACATTGGTATAAAAACATACATTATGGTACTCATTAGAAGTGGGCGCTTAACATGGAGAAATGAAGAAATAATATTATGTGGCCACTCACTCTTAGGGCAAATAAAAAAAATATGTGTGTTTAGGATAACATGTTAGAAAAAAATAGGTAGGTTAGGTAGGGATTCTTTTTTTTTTTTTTCTTTACATTTTTTATGTAGAATTATACTGTATTATACATTACATTATTTAATTACCAAATATATTTGGACTTTGCACTTCACATAAAATTTTACCAGGTCTGTTATGCTATCCTTAGATGTGCCTAAAAGTACTAATAGATTGACAAACAGTGTAGACCCTGATCAAACTGCTCCTGTAGGAGCAGTTTGATCTGGGTCTACACTGTTTGCTTAGGCATACTTGTCTCAATATTTAGCAGAAATATTTTATCCAAGTGTAACATGAAAACAATTTGCTTGGCTTCACCAGGAAATTATTTAGGGTAGGGTTACCCTAAACACATTTTTTTTATTTGGTCTTCCTGCCGGCCTCGGTGGCTCATTTGGATGCGCCATCCGACTGGAGACCAGGAGGTCGCGGGATCAACCCCTGTCGAAGTCAGCAACATTCTTTCATGGAGATTGATCATGAAATATTTTCTATGGTCATTCTCTCCCTTCCACTGATTCAAGAAGGGCAGTTGTCAGTTTCTGGCGAAAGAATGTGCACAATACTGGTTAACCGCTTAGAGGACTAAGCCTGCGCAGTAAACGTGTGGTTAGGTAAACTGACCGCGCTCGATATGACCCATTGGGTTGACTGGGCCGTAAAACCTCAACACAAACAAACAAATTATTTGGTCTTATCTGCAGTTGTGAATATGACCTGCAGTCATACCTCTTTCTTTCCAGTGATTGAGAAGTTTACGGATAATGTACGATTTTGTATCATCTGTAACTACTTGTCGAAAATTATACCAGCACTGCAGTCTAGATGTACAAGATTCAGATTTGGCCCTCTCACCACAGAACAGATGGTACCCCGTCTACAGCATGTGATAGATGAAGAAGGGTAGGTACAGTGATGTAGCCAGAACTGAATTATTTTAACCCTTCTCTTGCTGAACACGACATGCCCTGTTTAGCAAACCCGGATATACCCTGCCTTTGCAAACAGTGTAGATCCAGATCAGTTGGCTTCTGAAGAAGCCAACTGATCTGGATCTGCACTGTTTGTCATTAATTATCTGAATTTCTATAAAAAAAAACCCGGATCAAGTAATCTGATTGGCTGGAAATTAGAAGTGGACGGGGCATCTTATTTTATTCAGCATGGCAAGGGTTAACACACCCAGGAAAATTAAAAAAAAAAATTCTTGAGTGTTGTTAGCTCGCCTGTACGAAGTACAAGGAGAGCTATTGTAGTCACCCCGGTCGTTTGCGTTTGCGTTCCCGTTCCCGTCACACTGCGTTAAAGTTTTTCAAATGCTTATATCTCAACAGTCACTCCTCACAGAGGCATCAAATTTGGAACTTAGGTACCTTGGAGGGTCTTCTGAGATTCCAAGAGAATAAACCCCTGGGTTCATGCCCCTGGGTGGGGCTACGGGTCAGAATCTAGGACACCTTTGTAATACTGTGTTAAAGTTTTTCAAATTCTTATATCTTGACTTTCACTCCTCATAGAGCATTCATATTTAGAATTTGGGTACCTGGAGGAGTCTTCTGAGATTCCAAAAGAACATACCCCTGGGTTCATACCTCAGGGTGGGCCTTGGAGTGGGGCTAGGGGTCAAAATCTAGGACACATTTGTAAAATCTTATATGCCTACAGGTTATAGACACAACTGGTTATACATCAGCTAACTATGTGACATCGGTTTAAGTGTAAGAGAGTGAAGGTCATGGTGACCTACATATTACGGTCCAGGTCACCTTGATTTCACGGTCAAGTGATTTTGCCTTATATCTTGAATACTATTTGTTGGATAAATGTCACACCTGGGATATTAGTTCCATGTGACCCAATGAATGACCACTTACTATATCTAGGTCATTGTGACCTATATTTCATGGTTCAGTGATTTTGCCTTATATCTTGAATACTATTTGTTGGATAAATGTCACACCTGGGATATTAGTTCCTTGTGACCCGATTATTGACGTCAAAATATATCTCTGTTGGTGTGACCTATATTTCATGGTTCAGTGATTTTGCCTTATATCTTGAATACTATTTGTTGGATAAATGTCACACCTGGGATATTACTTCCATGTGACCCAATGAATGACCACTTACTATATCTAGGTCATTGTGACCTATATTTCATGGTTCAGTGATTTTTGCCTTATATCTTGAATACTATTTGTTGGATAAATGTCACACCTGGGATATTAGTTCCTTGTGACCCTATTATTGACGTCAAAATATATCTCTGTTGGTGTGACCTATATTTCATGGTTCAGTGATTTTGCCTTATATCTTGAATACTATTTGTTGGATAAATGTCACACCTGGGATATTAGTTCCTTGTGACCCGATTATTGACGTCAAAATATATCTCTGTTGGTGTGACCTATATTTCATGGTTCAGTGATTTTGCCTTATATCTTGAATACTATTTGTTGGATAAATGTCACACCTGGGATATTACTTCCATGTGACCCAATGAATGACCACTTACTATATCTAGGTCATTGTGACCTATATTTCATGGTTCAGTGATTTTGCCTTATATCTTGAATACTATTTGTTGGATAAATGTCACACCTGGGATATTAGTTCCTTGTGACCCGATTATTGACGTCAAAATATATCTCTGTTGGTGTGACCTATATTTCATGGTTCAGTGATTTTGCCTTATATCTTGAATACTATTTGTTGGATAAATGTCACACCTGGGATATTAGTTCCATGTGACCCAATGAATGACCACTTACTATATCTAGGTCATTGTGACCTATATTTCATGGTTCAGTGATTTTGCCTTATATCTTGAATACTATTTGTTGGATAAATGTCACACCTGGGATATTAGTTCCTTGTGACCCGATTATTGACGTCAAAATATATCTCTGTTGGTGTGACCTATATTTCATGGTTCAGTGATTTTGCCTTATATCTTGAATACTATTTGTTGGATAAATGTCACACCTGGGATATTAGTTCCTTGTGACCCGATTATTGACGTCAAAATATATCTCTGTTGGTGTGACCCATATTTCATGGTTCAGTGATTTTGCCTTATATCTTGAATACTATTTGTTGGATAAATGTCACACCTGGGATATTACTTCCATGTGACCCAATGAATGACCACTTACTATATCTAGGTCATTGTGACCTATATTTCATGGTTCAGTGATTTTGCCTTATATCTTGAATACTATTTGTTGGATAAATGTCACACCTGGGATATTAGTTCCTTGTGACCCGATTATTGACGTCAAAATATATCTCTGTTGGTGTGACCTATATTTCATGGTTCAGTGATTTTGCCTTATATCTTGAATACTATTTGTTGGATAAATGTCACACCTGGGATATTAGTTCCATGTGACCCAATGAATGACCACTTACTATATCTAGGTCATTGTGACCTATATTTCATGCTTCAGTGATTTTGCCATTTATTTTTATTACTATTTCATGTAGAATTGTCATACCTGGATTATTATATCTATGTGACAAAATGATTTACATACAAATACATCTAGGTCAGTGTGACCTATATTATATGGCTTAATGATAAAAATCTTACAATATAAAATGTACCCAGCAGGCGAGCTCGCTGTCCTACGACAGCTCTTGTTTTTGAATTGGGGGCAACTCTTAAAAGAAAGAATTTGCTTGCAGAGGGAGCAAATTCTTTCCATTAACTCTTATCATGCTGAATAAATTGTCACGCCCACTTCTGATTTTCAGCTGATCAGATTACTTGATCCAGGTTGTTGATGTAAATTCACATACTACATGCCAAACAGTGTAGATCCAGATCATTTGGCTTCTTCAGCTGATCTAGATCGACACTGTTTGCAAAGGCATGGCATATCCAGGCTCAGTAGATCCAGGGTTAAGAGCAGCCCCTATGAAGGAAGAATTGTAAGTCATCTTACCTTATTGCAAATATTTTTCCTTATACATGTGCCTTATGTATATGATGAGTGATACATCAGATGCATTGTTAGGCAAAACTGACTGTCTTAGATGCATCATTAGGCAAAATTGACTATCTTAGATGCATCATTAGGCAAAACTGACTAAGATGTATCATTAGGGAAAACTGACAATCTAGGATACATCATTAGGCAAAAATGACTATCCCGGTATCTTAGATGCATTGTTAGGCAAAACTGACTATCTTACATGATTCCTTAGGCAATCTGACTATCTTAGAAGCATTGTTAGGCAAAACTGACTATCTTAGCTGCATCATTAGGCAAAACTGACTATCAAAGGTGCATTGTTAGGCAAAACTGACTTAGATGCAATGTTAGGCAAAACTGACTATCTTAAATGCATTGTTAGGCAAAACTATCCCAGATGCATCGTAAGGCAAAACTGACTATCTAGGTGCATTGTTAGGCAAAACTAACCATCCTAGAATAGATGCAATGTTGGGCAAAACTGACTATCTTAGATGAATCTTTAGGCAAAACTGACTTAGATGCATTGTAAGGCTAAACTGACTATCCTTGATGCATTGTTAGGCAAAAGACTATATTAGATGAATCATTTGGCAAAACTAACTATCTAAGATACATCTGGCAAAACTAATTTATCTTAGATGCATTGTTAGGCAAAACTGACTATTTTCGATGCATCATAAGGCAAAACTGACTATCTTAAGTGTGTTTAGGTAATCTAACCATGCTGAACATGTCCTCAATGGTTGACTGGGTTGTAAAACCTCAACACAAACAAACCAACCATACAAAAACATGTCTTAGGGCAAAACAGATCAAAGACTCAGGTGATACCTTGCACATGCACAGGATTGTAATACACCACAACCTCTTTATAACACTATTGCTGGGGTCCATAGCATAAACTGTGTTAGTTATATCCAAACAAAAATGTATAGATTATATTGAAAAATTACCATGTGTGGTCATTTTTTATCGCACCTGCTTGTAGCAGGGTGCGATATAGGCGTCCGATTTTCCGTCCGTCCGTCCGTCCGTCCGTCCGTCCGTCGGTCCGTCCGTCCGTCCGTCCATCCGTCCGTCTGTCAACATTTATGTCGACGTTTGACTTTTATGTCAAAGTAAGTATTCTAATCAACTACAAGACTAAACAACCATCAAACCTTGCATGAAACATCTCCCTGACCTCCTGACTTTGCGACATAGGCGTCCGCTTTTCCATATGTCTGTCCATTCGTCCGTCCGTCTGTCAACATTTATGTGGAAGTTCGACATTTATGTCAAAGTTAGTATTTTAATCAACTACAAGACTAAACAACCATCAAACCTTGCATGAAACATCTCCCTGACCTCCTAACTTTGCGACATAGGTGCCCACTTTTCCATTCGTCTGTCTGTTCGTCTGTCCGTCTGTTAACAGTTCTGTTATGTCGAAGTTCGACATTTATGTCAAAGTTCGTATTCTAATCAACTACAAAACTAAACAACCATCAAACCTTTTATGAAACATCTCCCTGACCTCCCGACTTTGCGACATAGGTGCCCGTTTTTCCATTCGTCTGTCCGTTCATCCGTCTGTCTGTCTGTTAACAGTTCTGTTATGTCGAAGTTCGACATTTACGTCGAAGTTAGTATTCTAAACAACTACAATTCTACAACAACCATCATACCCTGCATGACACATCTCCCTGACCTCCTGACTTGGCAGGTATGTTGACCCAGTGACCTTGACCTATATTTTGCGCTCCATTGACTTTGACACAATTTACGTTGACGTTCCAGATCTTCTCAACTATAAGGCGTACAACTACCAAACCTTGCATAGTGCTTCTCCTAGATGTACTGACTTGGCATAAACCTTGACCCGGTGACCTTGACCTATATTTTGCACTCCAGTGACTTTGATATATTTTGCGTCGACGTTCGATATCTCCTCGACTACAAGGCCTACAACCATCAAACCTTGCAAAGTGCTTCTTCTCAATGTACTGACTTGGCAGATACCTTGACCTGGTGACCTTGACCTATATTTTGGTTGCAGTGACTTTGACATAATTTACGTCAATGTTCCAGATCTCCTCAAGTGTAAGACCTTTAGCCACCAAACCTTGCATAGTGCTTCTCCTAGATGTACTGACTCGGCAGGTATCTTGACCCGGTGACCTTGACCTATATTTTGCGCTCCAGTGCCTTTTACACATTTTACGTCAACGTTCAATATCTCCTCAACTGTAAGGCCTACAACCATCAAACCTTGCATAGTGCTTCTCCTCAATGTACGGACTCCGCAGGTACCTTCACTGGGTGACCTTGACCTATATTTCGCGCTCCATTAACTTTTACACCTTTTACGTTACCCTTCCATATGTCCTCAACTGTAAGGCCTTCAACCACCAAACCTTATATAGCACTTCTTCTCGATGTACTGACTCGGCAGGTACCTTGACCTGGTGACCTTGACCTATATTGTGCACTCCAGTGACTGACACATTTTATGTTGATGTTCGGTATCTCCTCAAATATAAGACCTACAACCACTAAACCTTGCATAGTGCTTCACCTCATTGCCCTGGCTTGGCAGGTACCTTGACCCGGTGACCTTGACCTATATTTGACACATTTTACGTTAATGTCTGATAACTCCTCAACTATAAGGCCTACAACCACCATACCTTGCATTGTGTTTCTCCTTGATGTACTGAATTAGCAGGTACCTTGACCCGTGACCTTGACCTATATTTCATGCTCCAGTGACTTTTACACATTTTACGTCAACGTTCCATTATCATTGGGCTGTATGATACGAAAAGTCAGTGCTGAAGATATAGCCATTAGAGGGAATGGGACTGGCCTGGAATATATGTGCCCCACTAGGCACTTTGTCTACATTTTTTTCAACCCAGTTTTCCAAGTAAGCACTGCTAAGAATAAAATAAACTTATTTAATAACCATGTTCTGATTGTGGCTCCCGTGACTTTTGCCCCAGCAGGTGCGATGACGCCTTCCGCGGAATTCTTGTCAATATAATCTATACATTTTTGGGATCCATCTTTGAACCGTGTTATATCCAAAATCGTGTTATAATGAACCGTGTTATAAAGAGGTTGAAGTGAATATGGACTTTGTGCATGTACAAAGGCACTTTTTGGCTTGGTGTTGGGTGGGGGTGGGGTGGTAGGGTGTCGGGAAGGTGTAGTGTACCTTTCATGTTCGGGGCATCCAACTAATATTGGCTTACAGTGGGGCAAGGCTTGCTATCCTTGTAGAAGGTAAGGGTGGAGGGGGAATGTTTTTATTTCTTCTGTTTTATCCCTTTCATTCCTGTTCCTCTTTCTTCCTTGTCCCTATCTTTCATCTCCTCTACAATCTGTTCTATCTCCTTTATCCCTTTCTCTGGGAGACGACACAAAATGACCCACAAGGGTTGACATGTTAAACCCCAATACAATCAATCAGTTGCTTGATGTGACCCATATATATCTAGATATTAGCATATTTTAAATCTTTACCATACATCCGTCTATGATGAAAGACTGTGCACAAGTACCCGTTAACCGCTTTAATCCTTGTCCTGATCCCGGATATACCCTGTCTTTGTAAACAGTGTAGATCCAGATCAGTTGGCTTCTGAAGAAGCCAACTGATCTGGATCTGCACTGTTTGCCATTAAGTATGTGGCAACAATATAGCTCAAGTAATCTGATTGGCTGAAAATTAGAAGTGGGCATGGCATCTTAATTTATTCAGCAGGACAAGAGTTAATAGAGGATTAAACCTACCCAGGAAAAAGTGTGGTAAGGTAAACTATCTGGTTCTACATGAGCTTCACAGTGTGGCAGCGGTAGACTGTCTCCCTGTACTTCACCCTAGTGCAGATTATACATGTATTTCATTTCCTTTGGGATCATTGGGCCCATTATGGTACAGTTGAACCTCGATGGCTCGAACACCGATGGCTCGCTTACCATGGCTAATTCAAACTCGTTTTTGGGTCCCTACGAAATTCACCCGATAGCTCAAGAAAACAAATATTTAAGGAAGTTTTCTTATTTTATCATGAAATTGTATGTTGTGTGTACTCATTAGAATTGCCTCATCGAGGCAATTCTAATGAGTACACTCAACATACAATCACTGTGTAGAAAATCGAAAAGAATCCCCTAAGTTATCGCTGTTTGCTTCCTGAACTGGTGCCATGATTAACCCTCATGGCTCGAACTACCAATCAGTGATTTATTTACAATTACCATCTTTGAACCGTGTTATATCCAAAATCGTGTTATAATGAACCGTGTTATAAAGAGGTTGAAGTGAATATGGACTTTGTGCATGTACAAAGGCACTTTTTGGCTTGGTGTGGGGTGGGGGTGGGGTGGTAGGGTGTCGGGAAGGTGTAGTGTACCTTTCATGTTCGGGGCATCCAACTAATATTGGCTTACAGTGGGGCAAGGCTTGCTATCCTTGTAGAAGGTAAGGGTGGAGGGGGAATGTTTTTATTTCTTCTGTTTTATCCCTTTCATTCCTGTTCCTCTTTCTTCCTTGTCCCTATCTTTCATCTCCTCTACAATCTGTTCTATCTCCTTTATCCCTTTCTCTGGGAGACGACACAAAATGACCCACAAGGGTTGACATGTTAAACCCCAATACAATCAATCAGTTGCTTGATGTGACCCATATATATCTAGATATAAGCATATTTTAAATCTTTACCATACATCCGTCTATGATGAAAGACTGTGCACAAGTACCCGTTAACCGCTTTAATCCTTGTCCTGATCCCGGATATACCCTGTCTTTGTAAACAGTGTAGATCCAGATCAGTTGGCTTTAATCCTTGTCCTGATCCCGGATATACCCTGTCTTTGTAAACAGTGTAGATCCAGATCAGTTGGCTTCTGAAGAAGCCAACTGATCTGGATCTGCACTGTTTGCCATTAAGTATGTGGCAACAATACAGCTCAAGTAATCTGATTGGCTGAAAATTAGAAGTGGGCATGGCATCTTAATTTATTCAGCAGGACAAGAGTTAATAGAGGATTAAACCTACCCAGGAAAAAGTGTGGTAAGGTAAACTATCTGGTTCTACATGAGCTAAACAGTGTGGCAGCGGTAGACTGTCTCCCTGTACTTCACCCTAGTGCAGATTATACATGTATTTCATTTCCTTTGGGATCATTGGGCCCATTATGGTACAGTTGAACCTCGATGGCTCGAACACCGATGGCTCGCTTACCATGGCTAATTCAAACTCGTTTTTGGGTCCCTACGAAATTCACCCGATAGCTCAAGAAAACAAATATTTAAGGAAGTTTTCTTATTTTATCATGAAATTGTATGTTGTGTGTACTCATTAGAATTGCCTCATCGAGGCAATTCTAATGAGTACACTCAACATACAATCACTGTGTAGAAAATCGAAAAGAATCCCCTAAGTTATCGCTGTTTGCTTCCTGAACTGGTGCCATGATTAACCCTCATGGCTCGAACTACCAATCAGTGATTTATTTACAATTTTATACCTATGTGTCCCAGGACTCGCTTGGGCTATATAAAATGAGTCATACTAGAAAATCATTGCGTCCATTACAGAATTTTTCTCTTTAACTTTGTGAGTCCTGGGACTCGCTGAGATTTAAAATGTGAGTCCCAAAGCAAAAATATGAGTACGGACTCTGGATGTGCAGGGAAAAAAATAACTGCTACCAATGTCTCGAATGAATTTCCATGGTCTCAAAAGTGTTCGAGCTATTGAGGTTCGACTGTATATTTGAAAATGGAGTTCTGCTCATGTATATGCTAGAGGGTGTAAGCAGTAATGCAAACTTCTTTCCTGTTTATGATGAAGAGTCTCAATAAAACCGAGACTCACATTTTCTAATCTGAAGTGTATTCTTTGTTTTCAAAGGCAATCTTTTTGATGTTTATAAACCCTTTTCTTGCTGAACAAATCATACCCTGTCTTAGCAAACAGTGTAGATCCAGATCAGATGGTCTGGATCTGCACTGCTTGTCATTAAATATGTGAATGTCTTTCAAAACTGGATCAGGTAATCTGATTGGCTGAAAATTTGAAAAGGGGCATGGCATCTTAATTTATTCAGCATGACAAGGGTTAAACTCCAACCCAACACAACATAAAATTTGAACAAGTGCATTTTACTACCTGGTGATCTACATGAATGGCAAACAGTGTAGACTCTGATAAGACACCATGTTCTGCGGCGTCTGATCTGATTCTAGTTTGCTCAGGGCTGCCTGTCCCAACAGGCAGGCTTTCAAGCAGGCCCTAATTTTTTTTTTTTTTTTTTGTGCTCCTACTTTTCCCTACTTTTTCTCTGAAAATGCCTTATAGTACCAACTTTTTAGTCCAAAAATGTTTGAAGTGACCAAACAGTGTAATATTTTTTCCTCGCTTGCTTCGCTCGCTCAGAGTTTGTAAAAATCAGATCAACTTTATCTGATCAGCCACGATGCAAAAGTTTATAATATATTTTTTCTTCAGTTGTAACACCTTTTTTTTTTTTTTTTGAACATTTATTGTAGTATTTCCTGTCCATGGTGATGTAGTATTATTGTTCACAGAAAACTTTGTTGCTTTTATCTTTTTCTGAAGACTCTCAGAATGTCCCTACTATCCCTACTTTTCTGGATTGAAGAAATTCCTACTTTTGCTTTACTTTTCAAAATTTTTAGCCTTACTTTATCGATGGAGGGCACTTGAAAAAGCCTGAATAGGGTAGATAATCTATATTTGATGCACAATGTGTGGAAAGAAGGGCACTTGAAAGTTTTGTTTGTTTGTTTGTGTTGAGGTTTTACGGCCCAGTCATCCCAATGGGGTCATGTTGAGTGCGATCAGTTTACCTAACCACACTTTTAACTGGGCAAGCTTAGACCTCTGAGTGGTTAACCAGTCTTTTGCCAGAAAGGCTCTTGAAAGCCTGAATAGGGAGGATTTTCTATATTTGATGTGTAGCGTGTGTAAAGGGCCCTTATTCTATATGTGAACAGCAAAGGTTCAGATGAGAGTGCACATCCGTGCAGTTAGCTCTGGACATTTTTTGTTCGTTAACATATACTACAGTGTCCATTGATTTTAATAAGCAGACAATGAAGGCCCAGATCAGCCTGCGCAAATGCACAGGCTGATCAGGGCCTGCATTGTTGGCAGATTGCATAAGGGCCCTTTTCATGCATCGCACATCATTTGTTATTGCTTACATTTCAGAGTGACTATAACGCCGGAGGGGTTGAAAGCTGTGGTAACTCTTGCCAATGGAGATATGAGAAAATCCTTGAATATTTTACAGGTATGCAAGTATTTGAAGCACAATGTTGCTGTGACACTGCTCTTCTCCTTAACTTTATATATATCATCGAGGCATCTCTTTATTGTCAATTGCTGGGAAGATTCTTGCTAGGTTCCTACTGAACCGATTGAATGAACACCTGGAATGGTCAGGGCTTCTACCAGAAAGCCAGTGTGTATTCAGGAAAAACAGAGGAACAATAGACATGACCTTCACAGCACGACAGCTTCAAGAAAAATGCCAGGAACAGAATGTGGACCTCTACATGACCTTTGTCGACCTTATCAACGCATTTGACACAGTCATTCGTGAGGGACTTTGGAAAATTATGGCAAAGTTTGGTTGTCCTGCCAAATTCATAGCAATGGTGCGGCAGTTCCATGATGGTATGCTGGCAAGGTCCAAAATGATGGCGAGTTTTCTGATCCATTTCCTGTGACAAATGGAGTTAAGCAAGGCTGTGTACTAGCTTCAACACTGTTCAGCATGATGTTTTCTGCCATGCTTACATATGCTTTCCAGGATGGTGACAATGGTATACCTATTAGGTATCGCTTTGATGGGAAACTTTTCAACCTAAGAAGGTTGCAAGCTAAATCTAAGGTGCAGACAGAGGTGCTAGACAAGTTCCTCTTTGCTGATGACATGGCAAAGGATGCTCCAACAGAAGAGAAAATACAAAAAGGTGTGGATCAAGTATCTGATTCATGTGACAGCTATGATTTCACAATCAGCATCAAAAAGACTGAGATAGTATATCAGCCAGCACCTGGAAAGCCTTACAAGGAGCCTACCATCACAGTGAAAGGTCAACGACTGCAAGTGGTAGACAAGTTCACCTACCTTGGAAGCACATTGTCTAGAGTTGTGCACATTGATGATGAAGTCAATGCTAGAATTGCCAAAGCTAGTGCAGCATTTGGCCGGCTACGTGGAAGTATTTGGGACCGAAGTGGAATCAGACTTGACACAAAGCTGAAAGTATATAGATCGGTAGTGCTGCCAACACTATTATACGCATGCGAAACTTGGACAGTTTACCAACGGCATGCCAAAAGACTGAACCACTTCCATACATGCTGTCTTAGAAAACTTCTAAAGATCAAGTGGCAAGACAGGATTCCAGACACAGAAGTCCTGAAAAGGGCAGGGATGCAGAGTATACATACTCTTCTGAAATTGGCACAGTTAAGATGGACAGGCCATGTTACCAGAATGCCTGATGAACGTTTGCCAAAGAAAAGCCTCTATGGAGAACTTCAAGTAGGAAAACGCTCCCATGGTGGTCAGAAGAAGCGATACAAGGACACCCTCAAAGCCTCCCTTAAAGACTTCAACATACCAACTTAGTCATGGGAACAGATTGCACAAGATCGTACAAAGTGGCGAAGCCTCATAAAAAGGGGAGCTGGTGAATACGAAGCAAAAAGAATCAGTGAAGCCGAGCAGATGAAATTTCACTGCAATTTTAAAAGCCATCTCTGTCTTTGAAATAGCCCGAAATTGAGATAGAAAAAAAAAAATCATTTACCTTACCAGTAAACATTTGGCAAAATAAAATAAAAAAAAACAAAACAAAAACAAGAGCTCCGCCAAGCGGGGCATTATACGCCCATGGCAAGTAATAAGATGTAGCACATAAACTGGCTCCTGTATAATTCAGTGCTCCGGATATAAACTGTAAGTGGAGTTACAAAAAAAAAAAAATAAAATAAAAAAATAAAAAGATTTCATTGGGGCATAGCGCTGCTGATATTTGGTGAACTATAACCTAAGGGTCCAAGTTGGCCCAGAAATTAAGGGAGAAGTCTCTTAACATCATCGTGTAACTGTTTATGAAATTTCAGCTTGATCGGATGTAAACTGTAGGAGGATTTAGCCGGAAACGAAAAATTAATAGAAATTTTCAAAGGGGTTTAACTCTGCTAATATTTGATGGATTGTAACCTTGAAACAATATGTGCTGCTCCACATTATGGTCTAACTACAAATCAAGTATCAGCTTGATAGAAACGAAAAGTTTACTGCAATTTTCAAAGGGGCATAACTCTGCTAATATTTGGTGGACTGTAATCTCAAAACAATATGCGCTGCTCCACATCATGGTCTTATATATGAAGTTTCAGCTTGATTGGATGTAAACCGTAGGAAGATTTAGCCAGAAACGAAAAGTAGAAATTTTCAAAGGGGTATAACTCCACTAATATTTGGTGGACTGTAACCTTGAAACAATATGTACTGCTCCAGATCATGGTCTAACTACAAATCAAGTTTCAGCTTGATCTGATGTAAACTGTAGGAGGAGTTAGCCGGAAACGAAAAGTTTACTGAAATTTTCAAAGGGGCATAACTCTGCTAATATTTGGTGGACTGTAACCTTGAAACAATATGCGCTCTTCCACATCATGGTCTAACTATACATGAAGTTTCAGCTTGATCGGATGTAAAATGTAGGAGGAGTTAACCGGAAATGAAAATTTTACAGAAATTTTCTAAGGGGCATAACGCTGCAAACATTTGGTGGACTATAACCCCAAAACAATATGCGCTGCGCCACATCATGGTCTAACTTTAAACCAAGCTTCAGCTTGATTGGATGTAAACTGTAGGAGGAGTTAGCCGGAAATGAAAAAGTTTACGGACGGACGGACGCCATACCCCATAACATAACATGTCTCGTTTTTCAAACAGGCGTATAACAAGGTCAATATCTTACATATGAGTGGGTGTATTGAGCAGCAATTTGAGTCACTTGAAAATCCAAAACATGAATGCTTTTACAAATACTGGTCAACAATATTCATGAAGTTAAGCATGGTGGGTATTTCCCTGTAAAAATGTCATTTATTGTCTTTGGATAACATTCACATGTCAATACTGACAGTGCTGTGTATAGTCATTATGCCCCCAACTTCAAAGAAGTTGGAGGGGCATATTGCTTCTGGGTTGTTCGTCCGTCCGTCCGTCCGTCCGTCCGTCCGTTCGTCACGCTTTTTGATGCATAGCATAACTTTAAAACCGTGAATGCTACTGTTTTGAAATTTCATATATAGATTCCTCATGAAAAAATAGCTGATACGTATTTTTTTTCTTGACAGGATTATGCCCCTTTTCTGAGTTATGGCCCTTTGAAAAAATATGGATGCAATCTTGTCAGCAAAATATCTCAAAAACTATTAAAGCTAGAGCCTTGAAACTTGATGAATAGACTGGTAGTGATGAGTAGACAACCTGATTAACTTTTGAAGAAATTTTGAAAAATACTTCTTGAGTTATGGCCCTTTGTAATTTTGGGCAATTTTACCTTGTCAGCAAAATATCTCAAAAACTGTTAGAGCTAGAGCCTTGAAACTTAGTAAATGGATTTGTAGTGATGAGTAGATGACCTGATTAACTTTTGAAGAAATTCTGAAAAATACTTCATGAGTTATGGCCCTTTGTAATTTTGGGCATTTTTATCTTGTCAGCAAAATATCTCAAAAACCGTTGGAGCTAGAGCCTTGAAACTTAATGAATAGACTGGTAGTGATGAGTAGACAACCTGATTAACTTTTGAAGAAATTTTGAAAAATGCCTTTTGAGTTATGGCCCTTAGTAATTTTGGGCATTTTTACCTTGTCAGCAAAATATCTCAAAAACTGTTAGAGCTTGAGCCTTGAAACTTAGTAAATGGATTTGTAGTGATGTGTAGATGACCTGATTAACTTTTGAAGAAATTCTGAAAAACACTTCATGAGTTATGGCCCTTTGTAATTTAGGGCATTTTTAACTTGTCAGCAAAATATCTCAAAAACTATTGAAGCTAGAGCCTTGAAACTTGATGAATAGACTGGTAGTGATGAGTAGACAACCTGATAAACTTTTGAAGAAATTTTGAAATATACTTCTTGAGTTATGCCCCTTTGTAATTTTAGGCATTTTTATCTTGTCAGCAAAATATCTCAAAAACTGTTAGAGCTAGAGCCTTGAAACTTAGTAAATGGATTTGTAGTGATGAGTAGATGACCTGATTAATTTTTGAAGAAATTCTGAAAAATACTTCATGAGTTATGGCCCTTTGTAATTTTGGGCAATTTTACCTTGTCAGCAAAATATCTCAAAAATTGTTGGAACTAGAGCCTTGACACTTGATGAATAGACTGGTAGTGATGAGTAGACAACCTGATTAACTTTTGAAGAAATTTTAAAATATACTTCTTGAGTTATGCCCCTTTGTTATTTTGGGCATTTTTATCTTGTCAGCAAAATATCTCAAAAACTATTAGAGCTAGAGACTTGAAACTTGGTGAATTGATTGGTAATGATGATAGCTGGGCAGATTAAGTCGATATTCAGGTAAAATCATGCATTTAGTGAAACAAGCATGAATTTTTGCAAGGATGCCAATATGGGTATACTGTTTATAAAAAACCCGTTGGCCACTGAAAAAAATCAAAATGGCGGCCAGTTTCCAAGATAGCCGCCATTGCTATCCTTTTAAATGACACTTTTCAATGTAAATGAAGACTAATTATGATTTGAGTTGCAAATTTCTTGCAAAGGAGTTACTATGATTATGGCAAATGGTTATTTTAATGTTTTTTAAAAATTTTTCAATGTTTGAGCCGCTATTCACAACAGAATTTAACATGGCCGCCATTTTCTACGCGTGCTTTCCTTCAAAATTGATAGTATACTGTTTTTGATGGGTAAAAATGGAAATATTTTTTAATTGAATCCGTGAAGTAATTTTTATCACGTGAACTCTTGCTGGGGGGGGGGGGGGGGGGGGTCTATTACAATGAAGCTGCTTCTACTTTTGAAACAAATGCACTTTAAAGATAAAAGTTATCTTCCATGATATCCACCGCTTCTCAGCTCAAAATCTCTAGTAACATAGGTCGCTAGAAATGAGATTAATGTTTTCATGAATTTTCTAACTAGAAGCTGTAGTTTTGTATGAATTTTCTGTTAAATTCTGTAAATTCAAAGAAAAGAGTGATTGTCAGTGCACAACCAGGGCACACTGGTGACATCGCTGCTGTGTAACTCAGCATGGGGTCCAGTATTGGCTGAAGAGAATCCAATAATATGAATAGCTTAGGAATTCATAGCGTCCCAAATGCTATCTTATGAGCCCCACACACGTAGTCTGCTAATACATATAGTATTCTATGTTGTAGTAGTTAGATAGCCGCACCTGAATTGACAGGTTGTGCCAGCGCGGGAGAGCCGAGCCAAGGGTAACGGGGCTGTAGTTACCCGGTTGGTGTACAGATCGCACGGGACTTAAATGGTACTGGATGAACGATCGGGCTAGGTGTAGAGTATGTTTTTATTTGAACCTAGTCGAATCCCATACTTGAATGTGCATATTCTGCGGTCAAAGGTGGTAAAAGGATTGTCCCTCGGCATTTAACCAGTAGCGTTAACAATGTCTAGTATGAGTTCATCCTAAGACTGATTGGAGCAAATGCTGTCTTTGTCCGTCTGAAAAAAAGGGTGAAAGTTTAAAATCTCCATCCCCAGGCAGTAAAGAAAAAGATGGTTATTCAAAGTTAGGGACAAATATCTTCCTTTTTCAAACCATCAACCAGCTGCCTATAATACTGGATCCTAGCCGATTAGATGAGGGTGGTGGTATTGAAGCAACTATTAGAAGTAACAATGCTAAATACAACGAGAGTTGCCGACTGATGTTTAGTAACTCTAAACTTGAGCGGGCTAGGAAACGAGCAGCTAGTGCTGAGGGTACTTCAGATGAAAGTCGATCAAAAGTACGACGAGCAAGCGTTCAACCTCAGCAGTGTTTTTTGTGTGATGAAGATGTAGCTTCAGCACCAGACAAAAGAGAAGGCATGACAATGACATTAAATGACAGGTTAAAAGAATGTGCCAGAAATCTCAATGATGGAAAACTCATTGCGAGACTGAGTGGTGGAGATATTGTGGCTCAAGAGTTTAGATATCATTTGTCATGTCTGACAGTGCTTTACAATAAAGAAAGAGCCCATCTTTCAGCAATCAAGAAGCAAAGCCAGGGACAGTCAAGAGAAAATGAAATTTTCCCACTTGTATTTTCAGAGCTTCTTGCATACATTGTTGAAACCAAAACGAACGCAGAAGGTCCTGTTGTATTCAAGCTTGCAGATCTCACTAGAATGTACAAGGAGCGCCTTAATCAGTTTGGAATACAACACGATGTTCATTCAACAAGGCTTAAGGAACGGCTTTTTGAAGAAATTCCTGAGCTCGAAGCTCACAAAAGTGGAAGGGATATTCTCTTGGCCTTTGCTAAAGATGTGGGCTCATTTCTTTCACAAGCTACAGATTATTCTGAAGCCTTAATACTTAATAAGGCTGCAAAGATATTACGCAGACAAATGATAAGTCAGGAGTTTTCATTTGGTGGTAGTTTCTATGATGGTTGTGTTGAAGATTCATTGCCGCCAGCACTGCTACAGTTTATTTGTATGATCGAACATGGTGTTGATATTCAGTCACAATTAAGATTTGGTGCTTCAAAGACTGACCTGGCCATGGCACAACTCTTGCAGTACAATTGCTATGCTAGATACCGTGAAGGGGCAAAAACTTTCAGACATTCAAAAGAACGCGAGACCCCGTTTCCTGTGTTTATGGGCATGTCTATCTATGCCAAGACCCGTAAGAAAGTTCTCATAGACTTGCTTCATGACCATGGTCTTACCATCCCGTATGACAGAGTACTAGAAATCTCTGCTCAATTAGGAGACGCAGCTGTAGGAAAATACATAGAAGAAGGAGTGGTTTGTCCCTCTATTTTAAGAAACAGACTTTTCACTACAGCAGCTATGGACAACATTGACCATAACCCAACAGCTACTACAGCCACCACTTCTTTTCATGGGACAAGTATGTCCCTCTTTCAGTACCCAACGCAAGCTAATGAAGGTGAAAAACGAAAGCCATTTCAAATTAGAGATCTCAGTGTGAAAAAAGTTCCGGAACTTCCCGAAATATTTACAAACATCTGCCCAACTGCGTTTACAAGCAAAAATCCTTCGCCTCCGAGGGTGGAACATCCCACAAACATTAAAACCGATCAGGCTTGTCTTAAACTTGCAGATGAAATTGAATGGCTTAATAAGGTTAGTGGTACAGAACAACTGGATGTAAATCTAAGCATTACATGGCCTGCACATCACGCATCAAAACAAAGGGGCCTAGCATTCGACGAAAACATAACTTCGCTTTTACCCCTGTTGCGTGAATCAGCACACTCGGTGGCTACAATACGCCATGTAATGGATAGAGTGAAAGACACAGTTGCGTATCTAAACCCGGACCAGACTCGAGTTATCGCCGCTGATCAGCCAATCTATACAATAGCGAAACAGATACAGTGGCAGTGGCCCGATCAATATGGAGAAGACAAGTATGTGATTATGTTTGGCGGACTTCACATAGAAATGGCTGCTTTCAAGTCCATTGGAACACTCCTTCAGTCCAGTGGTTGGACGGGGGCTCTCGTAGAAGCTGATTTAGCAACCTCTGGAACTGCTGAATCCTATCTACATGCATCTAGTGTTACTAGAACAAGACAGATGCACCAGGTTACAGCCTGCAGTCTCTACAAACTTTTGAAAGAGGCTTATTCTTATTACTGCAATAACGATGATGGAGTCCAACAAGCTGCACTTAGTTTTGAAGGGTGGTGTGAAAAGCGCAAAGAGGACAGTCCTCAGTTTGCGTTTTGGTATTTGGTATTATCAATGGAACTGACAATCTTATCACTTGTCCGAGCATTCAGAGAAGCCAGTTTTGTTCTGTATTGCCAAGCATTGTCAGCACTTATACCGTATTTCTTTGCCAACAACAATACTAATTATGCACGTTTGCTTCCTATTCACTTGAGAGACATGTTGACATTAGAGCAGCGACACCCTGTTCTGCATCATGAATTCATGTCAGGCAAATTTGTTGTCTTCAAGTCCAAGCGACCATTTTCTGCTATGGCAATTGACCAAGCTCATGAGCATGCAAACGCCATAATCAAATCTGATGGTGGAGCAATTGGCATAACAGAAGATGCGTCAGCTTTACGGAGATGGATGGTAGCTGGGCCTGAGGTGTGTCGCCTTGTTGCAGAGTATGAATCACTGGCAGATGCTAAAGATGCGAATGAAAGGGCAAGGCATCATAACCAGACAGAGCACGCTCAAAGAGCTTTCTTTGAAAAGGTACTCAAGTTGTACTCTACTCTGAAAGAAATGGGAAATCCCTTCCAGGAAGAGACAAAGGACTTATTGACCCTTGACACAAAAGCAATTGCCACGTCAGCTGCTGCCGAAATGGTCATCTCTCACCATCAGAATGGCAGAATTAGATTCAAAGAATTCATGAAAGGCTTGGAAAGCGAAGACATGTCATCATTTTATGAACCAGTCAAGCGGAGCAAGCTTGATTTCTTTAATCAAAAGCCAGAACCTGTATCTGGAGATTTGAAACAGAAGGTCTTAAGGGATGACTGTCGCCTTTTCTCAAAGCTCTTCATATCCTGTCAGTCAAGAGAGTGTGATTTGCTAGAATTCTTCAAGCACGAGAATCAACCTTTCCCGGCGGCACTGAGTGATGGCGGAAAACTGCATAGTTGTCAGAAGTCACAACTTGCATCTATCCTTGAGAGAGAGATCACATGCCCAGACAATAAACCCGACGCTACTGCCATTGTTATTGATGGTTCGGCACTGGTAAACTCACTACCACCTCGAGCACAAAGGACATTTGGAGAGTATGCAACGCTAGATGTACTACCAAAAGTACAATCGTTCTGTTCTACTTTTAACAGGACTGATATTGTGTTCGATGTCTACCTGGCTACAAGTCTGAAAGCGGAGACACGAACCAAACGGGGCCAAGGAGGTAGACGAAGGGTGACTGAGACAGGGAAGATTCCCCCAAACTGGCATAGCTTTCTCAGAGATGATGACAACAAGATGAGCTCTTCAACTTTTTAGCAGACAAGATTGTAGAAAATTGCACAGAAAATACTGTTTTAGTCACCCAGAAAGAGGATGTTCTGTGCAATCTTCAATTCAACGTTGAAGGACTCATGCCTTGCAATCATGAAGAAGCTGATACTCGAATCTTTCTGCATGTCAGACATGCTGTGGCAGGGGGACACAAACAAGTAATAATAAAAGCAAATGACACGGATGATTTAGTCATAGCTGTAAGTATGTTTCCGATGCTTTGTGAACTTGGTATCGAAAATGCTTTGGATTTCATTTGGTCAAGGAGCTAACCATAGGTGGATTCCAGTACATGATGTTTGTCGAGAAATTGGCTTGGAAAAATCCAAAGGCATTCCCTTATTTCACGCTTTCACAGGCTGTGATGTCGCATCAGCTTTTCGTGGAAAAGGGAAAAAAGCTGCTTGGCAAACATGGAATGTTTACCCTGAAGCATCTCCAGTGTTCACAAAGCTTAGTATGCATCCTCCCGTTATTGATGACGAAGAACAAAAAGTTCTGGAAAAGTTTGTCATCACCATGTATGACAGATCTAGTCATGCCACAGACATTGATGCCATCAGGCTCGATATGTTTGCCAGGAAACAAAGGTCATATGACACAATACCTCCAACTCGAGCAGCTCTGTTTCAACATACTAAGCGTGCTGCATACCAGGCAGGCTGTATTTGGAGTCAGTCGACACTACGTCAAATGGAGCTTGAATGTCCTAGTCAATGGGGTTGGCAGCAGCAAGATAACTCTTGGCAAATATTATGGACAACCTTACCACCAATTGCTGAAAGCTGTCAACAGCTAACAAAGTGTGGCTGCCAGACTGAATGCCGTGGAAGATGTAAGTGTTATAAATTCACCCTTCCATGCACGGAACTGTGCAATTGCAAATAGGAAGATAAACATCAATAAATATGCTCAGCATAAAAAATGAACCAGCAAGCATATATGTGTCTCAGCAAGACCTACAGTAAAGCCAGTTGGTAACAAACAACAGACGTTTACTTCTCACATTTGGCACAAATATAACCAAGAATAAAAAATACAAGCAAAATATGTGCAAATTTAGATTCCTTGACTTCATAAACATACAGTTTGACACAAAAACCATATAAATCGGTCAATTCTGTGAAGTTTTAGGTAGTAAACTGTGATTGCAAGTCTTAAACGGTGGCCATTTTGAAAATGGCCGCCATTTTGTCCGCCATTTTGAATTTTCGCGTGGCCAACGAGCTTTTATATAAAAGTTGGCCATTGTTAACATACATGCCAAGTTTCATGCTTGTTTCACTAAGTGCATGATTTTGTCACTAAGCTGTCCAGCTATGAGTAGATGACCTGATTAATTTTTTTGTAAATTCTGAAAAATATTTCATAAGTAATGGCCCTTTGTAAATTTGGGCATGTTTCCCTTGTGAACAAAATATCTCAAAAACTATTGCAGCTGGAGCCTTGAACTTTGATGAATAGATTGGTAGTGATGAGTAGATGACCTGATTATGCCCCCAGTTTCGAATGAAATTGATGGGGCATATTATTTTGCCTTCATTTGTCCATCCGACTGTTTGTCCGTTCATCAAGCTTTTTTTGTGCATGCCATATCTTAAGAACCCTGCACGCTAGGGTTTTGAAATTTTATATTTGGGTTCCCAATGAAAAAATAGCCGACCCATATTTTGTTTCTTGTCTAGCATGTTTATTTAAAGTTATGCCCCTTTGAAAAAAATCAGAATTAAATCTTGTGAGCAAGATATCTTGAAAAGTATTTAAGCTGGGTTCTTGAAATTCAATACAGTGAGTGGGAATGATGTGTACATCACCCGATTATATTTTGAGAGAATTCCATGAAAATATTGATAAAGTTACGGCCCTTTGCAGTTCTGCTCATTTTGACCTTGTCAGCAAGATTTCTCGAAAAGCACTTAAGCTAGGGTCTTGAAATATTATATGCTGATTGGGGATGATGTGGAGATTACCTGGTTTGTTTTTTAGGGAATTCCATGAAAAATTGATGTAGTTATGGCCCTTTGCAGTTCTAGGCATTTTGACTTTTTCAGCAAGATATCTCAAAAAGTATTTAAGCTAGAGCCATGATATTTGGTATACTGATTGGGATTGAGGAGGAGATCACCTGAATAAATTTTGAACCAATTAAATGAAATGTTGGAGTTATGGCCCTTCGCAATTTCGGGCCATTTAATGTCGTTGCTTTATTGTGTATAGCATAAGTTTAGAACCATGTATGCTAATGTTTTGAAATTTCATGTTTTGATTCCTCATGAAAAAATAGGTGATCCGTATTTTTTTCTTATCCCAATCATCTCCTATTTTAGAGTTATTTCCGTTTGATAAAATAACATTGAAATCATATATTTGTACTGTTGTTACCGTCATGGCTAAGCAGTGTTGGTCAAACAGTGTTAGAGTCAGGCAGTTGGGGGCATAGTGTTTTACAAACACCAGCTCTAGTTAATATGTTGTTGGATGACAGCTTCCACAACACACCTCATCCCTCCAGTCAAGCATCACAAATCCTGAAGAGGCAATTCACGCCATCTGTATTTTGTTGACAGTGTCATGAATGACTAGTCTTAATTCTCTTTAATATGGAACACCATTCATGTTAATGATGACAATAATAGTTTAGTGTGTTACATCCCTTTCAAATTATGTAAGTCATATTGAGATGTTAGAAGGGTGATAAAAAAAATGCTCTGTGCAATGAATAATGAGTTGAACTCCACCTCCAGCAGGATTCGGAGCAGGGACCTTGTGATCAGAAGTCTAGAGCACTAACCACTAGGCCACACGGAAGCTTTCCATTCATGTTAATACCATGAATGATATTTGATATGTGTATACTCACGATATGTTTATATCGAGAAACAAACATATTTTTCTGGACACTCTCTTTCATATCAAGAACTGATTACTGAATTTTTTTTAATTTTTTTTTTGTTTATTTCAGAGTAGCTTCATGGCATATGATGCAATCGATGAAGATGCTGTATATACTTGTGTGGGCCATCCTCTTCGTAAAGATATAGAAAATATTGTCTACTGGGTTTTAAATGACAGTTTTACGACAGCATACAATAGTATCCTTTTATGGTCATAGCTCTTGTTAACCCTTGTCCTGAATAAATTAAGATGCCACACCCATTTCTAATTTTCAGCCAATCAAATTACTCGATCCAGATTGTTGATATAAATTTCCATACTTAATGGATAGCAATTCCTGACTTTGGGACATAGGCCTCCACTTTTCTGTTCGTCTGTCTGTCCATCCGTCCATCTGTCAACAGTTCTGTTATGTTGAAGTTCGACATTTATGTCAAAGTTAATATTCTAATCAACTACAAGACTATACAACCATCAAACCTTGCATGAAACATTTCTCTGACCTCCTGACTTTGCGACATAGGCATCCGCTTTTCCGTTCGTCCATCCATTTGTCCATCCGTCTGTCAGCATTTATGTCGAAGTTCGACATTTATGTCAAAGTTAGGATACTAATCAATTACAAGACTAAACAACCATCAAACCTTGCATGAAACATCTCACTGACCTGACTTTGCGACATAGGCATCTGCTTTTCTGTTCGTCTGTCTGTTCGTCCGTCTGTCAACATTAATGTTGAAGTTCAACATTTATGTCAGAGTTAGTATTCTAATCAACTACAAGACTAAACAACCATCAAACCTTGCATGAAACATCTCTCTGACTTCCTGGCTTTGCGACATAGGCATCCCTTTTTCCGTTCGTCCGTCCGTCTCAACATTTATGTCGAAGTTCGACATTTATGTCAGTTAGTATTCTTATCAACTAGAATTCTACAACAACCATCATACCTTGCATGACACATCTCCCTGACCTCCTGACTTAGCAGGTACATTGACCCAGTGACCTTGACCTATATTTCGTGCTCCAGTGACTTTCCAGTCAACGTTCCAGAGCTCCTCAAGTGCAAGACCTCTAACTACCAAACCTTGCATAGTGCTTTTTCTAGACTTACTGACTTGGTATCTTGATCCGGTGACCTTAACCTATATTTTGAGCTCCAGTGCCTTTTACACATTTTATATCGACATTCAATATCTCCTCAACTATAAGGCCTACAACCACCAAACCTTGCATAGTGTTTTTCCTCAATGTACGGACTCTGCAGGTACCTTGACTCAGTGACCTTGACCTATATTTCGCACCCCATTGGTTTTTAGCTCACCTGAGCTATACTCAGGATGAGCTATTGTGATCACTTTTCGTCTGTCGTCCGTCCATCCGTGCGTCTGTCCATTAACATTTTCAAACGACTTAGGGTGGGGGAACGAAAGATTGCTAAAATGGTCGCGGTCTTTTGACCAAGATGGCCGCCATGCCCATATATGATAAAAAAACCTTTAAAAATCTTCTTCTCCAGAACCGAGGATTCGTTGGGGCTGAATCTTTGCATGAGTCATCGGGGACGGGAGGTTTACCAAAGTTGCTAAAAGAATTGTGGTACGTTGACGTTTGACCTTTTTACGGCAAGGTCAAGTTCGCTTCCCTATGCATTTGTCCCCATACAGTTGAATGGGAAAATTGTTGAGAATTTCAAACGACTTCTCCTCTGAAGCCTTTGAGCCAATTTTGCTCAAATTTCATATGGAGCCACTTTAGGGTAGGGAAACAAAAGAGTGCTAAAATTGTCGCGGTCCATTGACCAAGATGGCCACCATGCCCATATATGGTAAAAACCTTTAAAAATCTTCTTCTCCAGAACCGAGAATGCCTTGGGGCTGAATCTTTGCACAAATCATCAGGGACGAGAGGTCTACCAAAGTTGCTAAAAGAATTTTCGTACGTTGACATTTGACCTTTTTATGGCAAGGTCAAGTTTGCTTCCCTATGCGTTTGAATGAACCCCATACACATTTGAATAGGAAAATTGTTGAGAATTTCAAAGGACTTCTCCTCTGAAGCCACTGAGCCAAATTTGCTCAAATTTCATATTGAGCCTTCTTAGGTCGGGGAAACGAAAGATTGCTAAAATGGTCACGGTTCATCGACAAATATGGCCGCCATGCCCATATATGGTAAAACCCTTTAAAAATCTTCTTCAGAACCGAGGATGTCTTGTGGCTGAATCCGTGCACAAATCATTGGGGACAGGAGATCTACCAAAGTTGCTAAAAAGATTGTCATACGTTGACGTTTGACCTTTTTACGGCAAGGTCAAATTTGCTTCCCTATGCATTTGTAAGCCCCATAACATTTGTATGGAAAAAATTGTTTAGAATTTCAGACGATTTCTCCTCTGAAGCCACTGAGGCAAATTTGCTCAAATTTTTAGCTCACCTGAGCACTTCGTGCTCAAGGTGAGCTATTGTGGTCAGTCAATATCTGTCAGGGTGACTTGTAGATCAAAAATAGCTAAAATCGTGCCGATCGGAAATCCAAGATGGCCCCCCATGGCAGCCATCTTGAAAATCTATTTTTCGCTTCTACTCCTAAACCCAAAAGCCAATTGATTCCAAACTTGGTAGGAAGCATTGGGGTGACTTATAGATCAAAAATAGCTAAAATTGTGCCGATCGGAAATCCAAGGTGGCTGCCATGGCCGCCATCTTGAAAATCTATTTTTTGCTTCTTCTCCTGAACCGAAAGGCCAGTTGACTCCAAACTTGCCAGGAAGCATCGGGATGACTTGTGGATCAAAAATAGCTAAAATCGTGCCGATCTGAAATCCAAGGTAGGCGTCATGGTAGCCATCTTGAAAATCTATTTTTCCCTTCTTCTCCTAAACCCAAATGCCAATTGACTCGAAACTTGATAGGAAGCATCGGGACGACTTGTAGATCAAAAATAGCTAAAATCGTTCCGATCAGAAATCCAAGATGGCTGCCATCTTGAAAATCTATTTTTAGCTCACCTGAGCTCTGCTCAGGATGAGCTATTGTGATCACTTTTCGTCCGTCGTCCGTCTGTCCGTCCGTCCGTGTGTCCGTCCGTCCGTTCGTTAACATTTTCAAACGACTTCTTCTCTGAAGCCGCTGAGCCAATTTTGCTCAAATTTCATATGGAGCCTCCTTAGGGTGGGGGAACGAAAGATTGCTAAAATGGTCGCGGTCCGTCAACCAAGATGGCCGTCATGCCCATATATGGTAAAAACCTTTAAAAATCTTCTTCTCCATAACCGAGGATGCCTTGGGGCTGAATCTTTGCACGAATCATCGGGGACGGGAGGTCAACCAGAGTTACTAAAAGAATTGTCGTAAGTTGAGGTTTGACCTTTTTACGGCAAGGTCAAGTTCGCTTCCCTATGCATTTGTATGAGCTCTATACATTTGAATGGGAAAATTGTTAAGAGTTTCAAACGACTTCTCCTCTGAAGCCTCTGAGCTAATTTTGTTCAAATTTCATATGGAGCCACCTTAGGGTGGGGAAACAAAAGATTGCTAAAATTGTCGCGGTCCGTTGACCAAGATGGCTGCCATGCCCATATATGGTAAAAACCTTTAAAAATCTTCTTCTCCATAACCGAGGATGCCTTGGGGCTGAATCTTTGCACGAATCATTGGGGACAAGAGGTCAACCAAAGTTGCTAAAAGAATTGTCGTATGTTGACGTTTGACCTTTTTACGGCAGGGTCAAGTTCGTTTCCCTATGCATTTGTATGAGCTCTATACATTTGAATGGGAAAATTGTTAAGAGTTTCAAACGACTTCTCCTCTGAAGCCTCTGAGCTAATTTTGTTCAAATTTCATATGGAGCCACCTTAGGGTGGGGAAACAAAAGATTGCTAAAATTGTCGTGGTCCGTTGACCAAGATGGCCGCAATGCCCATATATGGTAGAAACCTTTAAAAATCTTCTTATCCATAACCGAGGATGCCTTGGGGCTGAATCTTTGCACAAATCATCGGGAACGAGAGGTCTACCAAAGTTGCTAAAAGAATTGTCGTACGTTGACATTTGACCTTTTTACGGCAGGGTCAAGTTTGCTTCCCTATGCATTTGTATGAGCCCCATACATTTGAATAGGAAAATTGTTGAGAATTTTAAATTTCTTCTTCTCTGAAGCCACTGGGCCAAATTTGCTCAAATTTCATATTGTGCCTTCTTAAGTCAGGGGAACGAAAGATTGCTAAAATGGTCGCGGTAGGTCGACCAAGATGGCCACCATGCCCATATATGGTAAGACCCTTTAAAAATCTTCTTCTTCAGAACTGAGGATGCCTTGGGGCTAAATCTGTGCACAAATCATCAGGTACAGGAGATCTACCAAAATTGCTAAAAAGATTATCGTACGTTGACATTTGACCTTTTTACGGCAAGGTCAAGTTTGCTTCCCTATGCATTTGTATGAGCCCCATAACATTTATATGGGGAAATTATTGAGAATTTGACGACTTCTCTGAAGCCACTGAGCCAAATTTGCTCAGATTTTTAGCTCACCTGAGCATGAAGTGCGCATGGTGAGCTATTGTGGTCAGTCAATGTCCATCGTCCATCATGGTTCATGCGGCGTGCGTCATGCGGCGTGAACAATTGCTTTAAAAGCCTACTCTTCCTACACCCCAGGGCCAATTGACTCGATACTTGGTAGGAAGCATTAGGGTGAAATGTAGATAAAAAAAATAGCTAAAATCGTTCCGATCGGAAATCCAAAATGGCCACCATGGCCGCCATCTTGTTAATCTTTTTCGCTTCTTCTCCTGAACCGAAAGGCCAATTGACTCCAAACTTGCTAGGAAGCATCAAGGTGACTTGTAGATCAAATATAGCTAAAATCGTGTTGGTCCAAATTCCAAGATGGCCGCCATGGCAGCCATCTTGAAAATCTATTTTTCACTTCTACTCCTAAACCCAAAAGCCAATTGACTCCAAACTGGTTAGGAAGCATTGGGTGACTTATAAATCAAAAATAGCTAAAATTGTGCCAATTGGAAATCCAAGATGGCCTCCATGACAGCCATCTTGAAAATCTATTTTTCACTTCTTCTCCTAAACCTAAAAGTCAATTGACTTGAAACTTAGTAGGAAGCATCAGGGTGACTTGTAGATGAAAAAATAGCTATAATCATTCCGATCGGAAATCCAAGATGGCAGCCATCTTGAAAATCTATTTTTTGCTTCTTCTACTGCACCGAAATGCCAGTTGGCTCAAAAGTTTGTAGGAGGCATTGGGGGTGACTTGTTTTACTTGTGACGTTTTGAAAATTTCAGCATTTTAACCTTGTAAGCAAAATATTTCAAAAATTGTTTAAGCCATTGCCTTGCCATAAGAGTATTGGAAAAATGTTGTATGCCATCTGCATATCTGCAGTGGCGGTTTCACTCAGGTGAGCGAGTTGTGGCCCGTGGGCCTCTTGTTCACTTTATTTCCTGAGCCGAAAGGCCAATTGACTCCAAACTTGGTAGGAAGTATCAAGGTGACTTGTAGATCAAAAATAGCTAAAATCCTGTTGATCAGAAATCCAAGATGGCCGCCATGGTGGCCATCTTGAAAATCTTTTTTTCGCTTCTTCTCCTAAATCCAAAAGCCAGTTGACTTGAAATTTGGTAGGAAGCATTGGGGTGACTTGTAGATCAAAAATGGCTAAAATCGTTCCGATTGGAAATCCAAGATGGCCGCCATGGTGGCCATCTTGAAAATCTATTTTTCACTTCTTCTCCTGAACCGAAAGGCTTATTGACTTTAAACTAGGTAGGAAGCATCAGGGTGACCTGTAGAACAAAAATAGCTAAAATTGTCCCTATTAGAAATCCAAGATAGCCACCATGACAGCCATCTTGAAAATCTATTTTTCGCTTCTTCTCCTGAGCTGAAAGGCCATTTGACTCGAAACTTGGTACGAAGAATTGGGGTGACTTGTAGATCTAAAATAGCTTAAATTGTTTGGATCGGAAATCCAAGATGGCCACCATGGCGGCCATCTTGAAACTCTTTGTTTTCGCTTATTTTCCTGAACCAAAGGGCCAGTTGATTTGAAAATTGGTAGGAAGCATCGGGATGACTTGAAGATATTAAAATAGCTAAAATTGTTTCAATCGGAAATCCAAGATGGTGGCCATCTTGAAAATCTATTTTTCCTGTCTTCTTCTGAACTGACTTGAAACTTGGTAGGAAGCATCGGGTGACTTGTAGATAAAAAATAGCTCAAATTGTTGCGATAGGAAATCCCAAATTGGGACCATGGCGTCCATGTTGAAAATCTGTTTTGAACTTTTTCTCCTGAACCGAAAGGGCAATTGACTCAAAGTTCATTGGAAGTATCGAGGTGACTTGTAGATCAACAGTAGCTAAAATCATTCTGATTGGAAATCTAAGATGGCTGCCATCTTGTTTATGTTTATTATATTTCCCTGCCATGAGCTGTTTACATGTATAAAATCATGATTCTTCAGAAACCACTTAGCCATTTGCCACCAAATTTCACATTGATCCTACTGTTGAAATGTGATTGAGAGTTTGTTCAAATGATCATGCTCCATTGACTGTCATGCCATATATATTCTTCAAAATTAAGAACTGCTTAAATGATGATCTTTTCATTAGTTGCAATGACAGGATTGGAAAAATGTTGCATAACATCTGCATATCTGCAGTGGCTATGTCACAGGTGAGCGACCTGTGGCCCGTGGGCCTCTTGTTACACCTTTTACGTCGCCCTTCCATATGTCTTCAACTGTAAGGCCTTCAACCACCAAACCTTGTATAGTGCTTCTTCTAAATGTACTGATTTGGCAGGTACCTTGACCTGGTGATGACCATTTTGCACTCCAGTGACTGACGCATTTTATATTGATGTTCGATATCCTCAAATATAAGACCTACAACCACTAAACCTTGCATAGTTCTTCATCTCATTGTGTTGGCTTGGAGGTACCTTGACCTGGTGACCTTGACCTTTATTTGACACATTTTATATTGATGTTTGACAACTCAACTATAAGGCCTACAACCACCATATCTTGCATAGTGCTTCTCCTTGATGTACTGACTTAGCAGGTACCTTGACCCGGTGCCCTTGACCTATATTTCACGCCCCAGTGACTTGTACACATCATAGGTCGACGTTCCATTATCATTGGGCTGTATAATACGAAAAGTCGGTGCTGAAGATATAGCCATTAGAGGGAATGGCACTGGCCTGGAATATATGTGCCCCACTAGGCACTTTGTCCACATTTTTTTCACTCCATTTTCCAACTAAGCACTGCTAAGTATGAAATAAACTTATTTAATAACCACATTCTGATTGTGGCTCCTGTGACTTTTGCCCCAGCAGGTGCGATGACGCCTTCAGCGGAATTCTTGTACTGTCTTCAAGTGACTGCCTCTTTTTTGACCTCTGCCGCTAGAAATGCAGGGGATATTGGTAACAAGCTAGGTCGATAAGTAGTGCTTGTTAGATACCCCCAGCATAGACCAAAATGTTACAGATGGACAATGTGAAAGCAGTATACCCCAAATCCCGGCCCCTGCAGTGGGGGACTTTGGTCACTTTGTGGCAATTCCATTTTTAGCTTGTCTGTATGTCAGTACAGTATAGCTGTAGCAGTCACCATGGCATCAACATCGGTTAATGTTTTTGGTTGAAGTTTTTAAAAGGCTGGTCCTCTGGATGTAAGTGGTTCATACTTGCCCTTCCTGACCCATATGTGACATTGATGTTGAGTTCTATGCTGCCTTGTTTGTGTTGAGGTTTTACGGCTTAGTCAACCCAATGGGGTCATGTCAAGCGCGTCAGTTTACCTAACCACACGTTTACTGGGCAGGCCTAGTCCACTAAGCGGTTAACCAGTATTGTGCACTTTCTTTCACCAGAAACTTACAACTGCCCGCGGGAGAGAATTGTTCTATACTGCACCATCCTGACCCATATGTTGAGGTCAGGGTCACAGACTTAGAAAAAAAAATGTTTAAGTGTTTGGTTAAAGTTTTCAGAGGCAAAGTGCTATATTTCCCAATTCAGGTGAGCTAAGCAATCCAACAAGAGCTCTTATTCATACACTTCAAATAGCTCTGGATAAGATGCATTTTTTTTTTCAATAAAAAAGTATTGATATTTTTCTTATTTCACCACAAAAGCATGTGTTTTGGGTACTCTTTAATAGCGCCTTGTGGAGAAATAAGAAAAAAACTTACCTGATAACCATTCTTATCCAGGGCCCAATTGTTCAAAGCATCGTTAGCTTAACAAGCTCATTAGTGGTCAAAATGTTAACTATTCTACTAAGTATAATATCTAATTCTCAGGTATTTTTGCTGAAAAAATGTGAGTAGCTTCTGCAAATGCTAAAGATACTCACATTTTTTCAGCAAAAATATTAGCATATGTTCCATGTTTAATGATCAAAGTTTTAACGATACATTAACTAACGACATTGTTAGTTTTGAACAACTGGGCCCAGACCTTTGATTCTTGCTGTTTCTGTAGCAAAGGGAAATAGCCTGACTGCATGACAAAGATATATTAAATTAATATGTCTGGGTCTTTACTTTTTACGCAAGTTTTATCTTGTTGCTAATTCATTAAAAAATTATTATCCTTTACATCTGCCAGATATTATGAAATTAAAGACAGCTAAGGGTCTTGCATTACAAGATATTTTAACAGAAGTACATGAGTATGTTCACAGAGGTAGGTTCACCCTCACACAAATTTGTTCAAGTGACAGTGTTCTGTGTAATAACCATAGCTTTAGCTAATAAATATTTTTATTTCCTATGGAAATATGTTGTGGTACTCATTAGAAATGCCTCTAGTGAGTACCCACAACATAAGTTTTCATTGAGAAATAAGAAAAATATCAGTAATTATTGGAGTAAAAAAGTGCCTAATCTGGAGCTGTGTAGAATACTGTAAAAATCTGACTTATGGGAGATTTGATTCTAAGACTGTTATCATTATGAAAACAAGTCTATTCAAATATATTGAAAATTTTACACCCAAAAAAGGAAAATTTTCAGATAAAACATTCTGATATTTTTCATATTCCTGCTCAAAACATAAATTGTGGGTACACCCTAGAACTGCCTCGGCAAGGCGGTTCTAACAAGTACCCACAATCTGTTTTTTAGCAAAGTAAGAAAAATAATGTATACCCCTTTAAACCCCAGTTTTTACTATCTAAAAGAGGGGTTTAAGGGGTAAAAATAATGTATACCCCTGTAAACCCCAGTTTTACTATCTAAAAGTGGGGTTTATGGGAGTCGAAATTATATAGGTATGTTTTTGTGATGTTTTGAAGCCTCTTGGGCTGGGTTTGCTTACGGTAAATGTCCTAAAATTTCAAACACAAAGGTGTCTGACAAAATGATATATGCAAACAGTGCAGACCCAGATCAGACTGCTCCCTGTCACTCTCATTCATCTCCTCTGCTATTTCTTCTTTCACTTTTCTTTCTTTCTCTGGGAGACGACACAAAATGACCCACAAGGGTTGACATGTCGTTAAACCCCAACACAATCAAAATCCTCTGAATATCCTGGAGGCTGTAGAAGGCACATGCGATCGGCAAAGACAGATCAGATTGCTGGATGCACAGGCTGATCTGAGTTTTTGCTGGTTGCACAAGTCTTATTTTAGGTTTTGTTGTGTGCTGTCTCATTTATATTTTCTTTCAGTTGATCTTCCTGTACATGTGAGGTTACAGTTGTTAGAGAAGATGGCAGATACTGAGTAAGTTATTTACTTTTTAGAATATCTGAACTCGGTTTAAGAAGAGGCATTGTTGTCAGTTCACTGGGTGCTTGTACAGTTGCATGTGCCATAACATCCACTTGGAGATTTACGGCCCAGTCAACCCTGTTATGGTCATCTCAAGCCATTCAGTTAACCTGCTCACACTTTTCAAGAAGGGCAATTTACTGGCAAAAGTATGTGCGTTATGTACTGGTTAACTGCTTAGAGGACTAAGCCTGCCTAGGAAAAATGTGAGTAGGTTAATTAACCAGCTTAACATGACCTCTAAATTTAGAGTTGACTGGGCTGTAAAATCCTAACTCAAACTGTCTATATTAATGCTTAGAATGCTGGGTAAAATCTCAGCAGTCAACATTTTGAAAGACTTTTTAATTTTTCCTAAAGAGAGAGTTTGCATGAAATGTCCAAACCTATTTTCTGGGAAAAATAAGAAAAATAGTCAATTTGTTGTCTGCTAAATTAAGCCAGATTAGTAATGGTTAAAGAGTCTTTAATGCCTATCAGTACCACTTATTAACTCATCTGAAGCTTTGCTCCAGGTCAGCCTATACCGCGGTCTGTTGTCCTTCCATTGTCAGCTTTTTACATTTTCTACATCTCCCCCAGAACCAAGTTTGATTGAGCTGAAACTTAGTGGGAGGCATTGTGGCAACATGGAGATTCCAAATTGGTAGAATCATTCCATTCCAATATCCAAGGTGGCTGCCATTGCGGCTTTCTTGAAATTCTTCAAACAACATCTCCCAAACCATAAGTCAGATTGAGCGGAAACTTGATGGGAGGCATCACAGTGACAGAGAGATTCAGAATTTCGAAAATTGTTCCGTTCTGATATCCCAGATGGCCATCTTTAAACTCTTCAAACCACATCTCTTCCGAAATCATAAATCAGATTGAAGGGAAATATGATGGGAGGCACTGAGGTGACATGGAGATTCAGAATTGCTAAATCATTCAGTGCCAATATCCAAGATGGCGGCCATGGTGGCAATCTTGAAACTCTTCAAACAGCATCAGATTCTGGATTGCTAAAGGCAATCTGATCTGATAGCCAAGATGGCCAACATGGCATAATGTAACTTATCATGATTAGTCTAATGCAGGTGAGCAGTTTCTGGCCCACTTTGGCCTATAGTTATATCAGATACTTTCACTAGAATGTTTGTAGACATTAAATAATGGTTGCAAATAACTAGCTCCTTATATTGTAAGATTGGTTCCAGTTTGTACAAGATTTGGTGTTTTAAGTCCTTCTCAGTATTATTTTAAATCCTATAGATTCTGCCTTCAGCTGGATACCAACCCAGGACATTGTAATCTGAAGTTGGCAGCACTAAAGCTAAATAAACTAGACCATGAAGGGAGCATATGCTCACTAATACCCCCGGCCATGGCTGTCAGTGATAACACAAATAGCCAGAACAACGAAGGGAAATAACTCTAAGGGCCTGGTCCCATGGCCCCTATTTTCTTTCACACAATACCACTAGTCATACTTGTCATGTGTACAAAATTTTAATATTCTAGGTACAGTAGTTATTGAGAAATCTTTGCGCAGAATAAATGTTTACTCACACACAAGTAGCCAGAACAACAAAGGGAAATAACTATGACCTGGCCCTACAGCCCCATGGCCCCTATTTTCTTTCCCACAATACCACTAGTCATACTTGCCATGTGTAAAAAATTTCAAGATTCTAGGTACAGTAGTTATTGAGAAATCTTTGCACAAAATAAATATTTACTCACACACAAGTAGCCAGAACAACAAAGGGAAATAACTATAAGGGACCTGGCCCCACAGCCCCTCCCACAATACAACTAGTCACACTTGTCATGTGTACAAAATTTCAAGATTCTAGGTATAGTAGTTCTTGAGAAATCTTTGACACAAAAAATGTTAACTCACAGACAGACACACAGAAAAGACAAAAACTATATACCCCCTTAGCATACTTCGTATGCTGGGGGTATAAAAAAAATAATATGTGTATTTAGGGTAGCATGTTAGAAAAAAAGGTAGGATAGGTAAGGATTTTTTTTTTTTTTATTACATTTTTTATGTAGAATTATACCATAATTATCAAATATATTTGGACTTTGCATATACTTCACATAAAATTTTACTAAGTCTAGCTATCCTTAGATGTGCCTAAAGGTACTGACGGAAGGGCAAACAGTGTAGACCCTGATCAAACTGCTCCACCAATAGCAGTTTGATCTGGGTCTACACAGTTTGCTCAGATCCACTTGTCCAAATATTTATTAGTATAAATATTTTTATCCAAGTAAAACAGGAAAAGAAATTGCTAGGTTTCGCCAGGAAAATTAGGTAGGGTAGGGTTACCTTAAACAAACATATTTTTTTTATTGAGCCTAACAACTCAGCCAACCAGACACTTCATAAAATAAGTCTATTGTCAGATTATGTGGCTTTGCCCACTGGTCTGGACCTTTACTGTTCATAGAACTTCCAAAGACACCTTTCCTCATGATGCTAAGTACTCCTCTTATCTGGAACTAGGACTAAATTTCTTCCATCCACTTTTAGGTATCGACTAGCCTCAGGAACAAATGAGAAGATACAGCTGAGTTCGCTCGTTGCAGCATTTCAAGTTACAAGAGACTTAATAGTGGAAGAAGCAAAAGATTGAAACTAATTCTCTAGTGGTGCCATTTCTAGTTAATACAAGTCGAGGGTTGAGCGCAAGACTAGCGTAAGTCAGATGGTTGTTTTTCCCCAAACCTAATCTCCTCACCATGAAGGCATTATGAAGATTACGACATTTCTTTCTGTAAACAATGCAAATTTAGGTGCCATTGCTCGTACGAGCAATGGCACCTAAATTTGCATTGTTTACAAAGGGGTCCAAGTTGCCCCTAAACAAGGGTTTCAAAAATATGTTTGAATTACCATAGTCTTGCGCTCAACCCTCGAAGTGACTTAATAGTAGATGAAGCAAAAGAAACTGATTCTCTAGATAAGAATACATTTTTCTGCCACAATGTATTGATATTTTTCTTATTTCTCCATAAGGCATACGTTTTTGTCACTCATTAGACAATGTGCTTCTAATGAGTACACGCAACTTATGTTTTCATTGAAAATAAGAGAAATATTTATCTGATGACCCTCTTAACTAGAGCTATGTTGACTGTTCATAGAGATTCTTTTGGATTTATAAAGTGTCATGAAGTGTGTACATGCACACACAAAGGCATGCATACATAGAATTGCTCTTGAGTTACCATTTTGTTATACCTGTCAGTCCTACTGCCTGAAGCAAGTAATTTATACAGACCTTGGGGTCACATGTTGTGAATTCCAGTTCAGCCATATAACTTTATTGAGATTGAACATGAAATCATTTCTACAGTCAATCTCCCCCTTCCTCTGATTCAAGAAGGGCAATTGTCAGCTACTGGTAGAAGTATGTGCCCATAGTACTGGGTAACTGCCTAGAGGGTTAACCCTTGTCATGCTGAATAAATTAAGATGCCACGCCCATTTCTAATTTTCAGCCAATCAGATTATTTGATCCAGATTGTTGATAGAAATTCACATGCTTGATGACAAACAGTGCAGATCCAGATCAGTTGGCTTCTTCAGAAGCCAACTGATCTGGATCTACACTGTTTGCTGAGACAGGGCATGTCGTTCTTAGCAAGAGAAGGGTTAAGATTGCTCAGGAAAAGTGTGAGTAGATTAACATAACAGTTCCACATGACCCTAAGTGTCCACAGACTCTACACATGACTAAATGTAAACTATGCAGGTTGTTTAAAGTATTTACCTGTATATGCACTCTGCATGGGAAAATGCATGTACTCTGAATTGAAAAAATAAAATACAAAACAACAGTTACTAAGATTATTTTTTGTCTGTTACAAGAACACTGCTAAAGGAATCTGGTCTGTGATTATACTGAAGATTCTCAGTGTTTCTTCACAAGCGACATACTAAAAACACAAGAAATAGTTCTGATAACAAAAAAAGGTAAGAGAAAAATCCAGGGAGTGCCACAATCACAAACCGCAGCCCTTCCCAGACGAACTTATAATAGTGTTCTTCCATATAAGGTCAAGATCTGAAGTAGGCTGTCTATATATTTATATTTCGGTAACATGACTGACTTAGTAGAACTTAATCTCTGCTGCTGAAAATTTTACCCAGCACGCTAAAGGTTAAGCATTATATCTTATGGCAGTTCCCTTTATTTGGACTTTTGAACTAATGTTCAGCCCAGGCCATCCAGAAGGTTCAAATGGCTAATGAATATTGTAAAAGACAAAGACCATACACAAAACATACTGTAGGGAAATATTTCTTGCATGATGATGTGTTCCATTTTAATGACATCTTATCCCATGAGAATCTGTTGCATTTCTTACATGCAGTCTTTCCTTGCTGTTGTTCTGGCCAAGGTCTTTGATTTCATGGGTAATCAATACACTTCCAATTCTGACTCAAAATATCTACCTTCCTTTTCATTGGGGGCTACTCTAAAAGAAAAGAATTTGCTCCCTCTGGGAGCAAACTCTTTCCTTCAAGAGAAATCCCCCTTTCTGAAAAGTTTCAAACAAAGGCAGTTCCAAACACTACGAAGGCAACTTCCTGACCACAAAAGTTGTCTCCCCTTTCAAAACTATTTCAGGAATATGCATTCGCCTTTACCTAAATAAGAATCCGTACTCTAATGACATCATCTGGCAATCACATTTTTTATAAACTGAAGAATCCAGCTCCATTAGGAGATCTAGATATATGACTATTTAGATGACAAGTTGTTTTTTTAACATAACTGTAGGAAGTGGATATTCCTAGGTATCACTAGGTTGAGGCAATATTAGTGTGTACCCTCTACATATAATGTGCTACAAAAAAAACAACAACAAAGTATCTAATCAGGGTCTGCACAGTTTACCACTCATTAAGCAGTTTTTCAACACATCAGGCTTAAGCAAACAGTGAAGACCCAGATCAGCTCCTCTGAATGACTCATCTGGAGCACTGTCAGGACCACCTTGTAAAGGATGACTGAAGAGAACTAATTAGAAATTCTTTTTCACCGATGATACGTCATTAGAGTCGAAGTTCAATCTCCATTCATCAGCTCCTAAAAGTGACACATCCGTTCTCCAACCATTGTTGTGTAAAGCTTCAGTAAATACAGTAAATGTTTTCTGCGTGTATCTATAGGACAGCGACAGCAAACTGAGTACCTCTCCTGTAAAACATAACATTAACCCTTGTCCTGCTGAATAAATTAAGATGCCACACCCTTTTCAAATTTTCAGCCAATCAGATTACTTGCTCCAGATTGTTGATGTAAAGTCACATACTGAATGGCAATCAGTGCAGATCCAGATCAGTTAGCTTCTTCAGAAGCCAACTAATCTGGATCTACACTGTTTGCAAAGGCAGGGTATATCCGGGTTCAGCAGGACTAGAGTTAATAAATGTGTTCAGCATTTTCTCACTGATAATCATTATGTAGGCCGTGCCATGCGAAACCTGTCTTTGGGCATATGCGGACAGCGAAGGCCCAGATCAGCCTGCACATCCGTGCAGTCTGATCAGGGCCTTCCCTGTCCGCTTAGAGAATCATTGGATACTACATAATGTATTAATGGAGAGCAGAGGCCTGGATGATTTGAATTTGTGCATGTTAAAAGGCACCTTTTTCACTTAATGCTGCCCATGTTATTTAAGAATCTGCTGATACAGATAGTACAACAGAAAATGAAAGTTGCCAAAACAGAAGCAATACAACTTTAAATGATAAATGTAACCTCAGTAGATAAGATTTACCAGCAGAAAACAGAAAACAGGTTACAAAATGGCTAATTGCAGAGGAAAAACAAAAAAAACCAAAAAAAACCCCAAAAAACCATTGTGTTCTCTTTACTGAGGGGGTTCTATTTCAAGATTTTGCCAGCCATTTTCTCAGGATTCCCCATGAAAATAAACTATCTGGACACCAACGGGGGTTCAACTGAATCCTCAAAAATGCCCTCTAAATCCACCGCTGCAAACTAGCAATCAAATCCTGCAGAGCTGCTTATTGTCGGTCAAATTTTCATTTCTTGCAACTAACACTGTATTAATTCTCCACTTTCAGATATTTACATACATTAGTAGATAGCATTTTAAGATAGTTTTCTTTCATTTACCAGAAAAAAGGCTTGATATTTCACACACACAGACAAATGTATTGAAAAGCAATACTCATGAAATTCAAGCTTTGTTTTCTTGGAGAAATAAGAACAAGAGCTTCGCAAGCACATATACTGTATAATTCAGTGCTCCGGATAGAAACTGTAAGTGCAGTTAACTGGAAACAAAAAAATTACCAAAATTTTCAAACGGGCATAACTCTGCTGATATTTGGTGAACTCTAACCTCGAAACAGTATCCCTTGCTTCACATCATGGTGTTACTATTTACAAAGTTTCAGCTTGATTGGATGTAAACTATAGGAGGAGTAAGCCGGAAAACGAAAAGTTCACAGAAATTTTCAAAGGGACATAACTCTGCTAATATTTGGTGGACTGTAACCTCGAGACAATATGGGCTACTCCACATCATGGTCAATAAATCACAAAAAATCAAGTTTCAGCTTGACTGAATGTAAACTGTAGGAGTCAGCCGGAAACGAAAAGTTAACGGAAACTCTGCCAATATTTGGTGTACTGTAACCTCAAAATAATATGCGCTGCTCCACATCATCATGTAACTACGATGTTTCAGCTTGATCGGATGTAAACTGTATGAGGAGTTTGCCGGAAACCAAAAATTTACAGAAATTTTCAAAGGGACATAACTCTGCTAATATTTGGTGGACTGTAAATTTGAAACAATATGTGCTGCTCCACATCATGGTCTAACTATAAATTAAGTTTCAGCTTGATCAAATGTAAACTGTAGGAGGAGTTAACCGGAAACACAAAGTTTACAGAAATTTTCAAAGGGGCATAACTCTGCTAATATTTGGTGGACTGTAACCCCGAAACAATGTGCTGCTCCACATCATTGTCTAACTATATACTAAGTTTCGTTTGATCTGATGTAAACAGTAGGAGTAGTTAGCCGGCAATGAAAAAGTTTACGGACAGACGGATGCCAGACCCCGTAACATAATACGTCCCGTTTTTCAAACAGGCATATAAAAATTACTGCTTTTATTCATGTTATCTTGTTAACATTATTTACCCTAAATGTTTGGATACTCTACTTATTTTATAATAAAATTTTGAACTACAATTCTGTACCTACCTTCATTAAAAGCATTGACCAGGAACTGAAGTTCTTTATTGTTAATCTGAAGTAAAAAGAAAATTATAAGTAAACCAAATAGTAAATACATATATTCTGAAACTTTATACTCCAGGGCCCAGTTGTTCAAAGCTAACGACATCGTTAGTTAACAATTCGTTAAAATTTACATCCAGTGATAAGCAAATATGCTGAAATTTTTTGCTGAAAAAATGTGAGTAGCTTTTGCAGTGCAAAAGCTACTCACATTTTTTCAGCAAAAAATATCAGAATATTGTATATTGAATCCGCTAAAACAGTTAACGTAATGACCCTTAACGAGCTCGTTAAGCTAACGACGCTTTGAACAACTGGGCCCAGAAGTCTATACATGCATGAGAGAATAACTTATGACATGGAAACAGCAAATACTGAGATATGCCTGTGTACATGTGCAATCTGATCAGTATTTGTTGACACTCTGGATAGCCAAGGACCCAAGGGTTTTTGGGTCTTGTAGAAAGTAAAGACTGATCTGACTGCAGAAACTCATATGATGCACAACATGGGAAAATGCCCATATGCCTTCTGCAAACAGCAATGGCCCAGATGAGCGTGTGCATCCATACAGTCTGGTCTGGACATTCTCTGTTTGTCCACATATACTACAATATCGATCCAGTTCGTAAGCAGGCAATGAATGCCCTTATCAGCCTGCGCATTTGTGCAGGCTGGTCAGGGCCTGCGTTGTCCGCATACTGCATAAGGGCCCTTTTCATGCACTGCATATCATATATAATCATGCACATAGCTCCAGATAAGAGGGGTATCCACATTTTTTTTTTCTTCACAACAATAGCGAGGTGCGTCTAATGAGTACCACATGTTTATAAGGTGAAATAAGACTAATATCAATAATTTTTAGTTGAAAAAAAAACAAACTTGGTCTGGAGCTGTGATCATGCAGTTGACTATATGACAGTGTTTTGGGCATTCCCAGTCATTTAAATGCATCATCTTGCAAAGAGTTTCTACACAGACACTGTCAGTATTTGTTATAGCATTTGTATTAGTTTACAGCAGTTTCAACAAGACTTTGAGAAGCACTAGACTGAAAAGCCAAAATTGCATGTCGCAGTTCTTTCTCTCAGATTTCCCGTTCCTATTACATCAAGTCACATTCAAGTACTTCAACTACAGGACAGTTTAGTCAAAGAGCTGAGAAAATTTAAAGCAAATACCATGTACTGCAGCCCAAATATCAGGCAACGAAAGCCCAATACTGTCACTGAAGTTAATATCCCTTCAGCATCGCTTTGACATACTAACATAGACAAAATGCTATGGGCATTTAACCCTGCAATCTGAAGTTGCACTGATATTCCTCTTACTGGTTAATTCTGTGGTTTTGTGAAAATCTAACAAAAACTACAAAAGTAATTCACTTCACAATTTTGGACAAACACATGGACCAACTAACCAGCCAACACAACAGTTGATTGATTGTGTTGGGGTTTAATGACATGTCAATCCTTGTGGGTCATTTTGTCTCCCAGAAAAAGGGAGAAAAGAGATAGAAGAGAGCACTGTAGTCGAACCGCCCCGTTGGCACTCCGATTGGTAATATAGGCCCGGTCGTAAATCCGGTTGGTAAGAGTTTCAATATGGCACTGAAGCAACAAGGCGTTGCAACCGACAAGTAAAAGTTTATGTTTTCTACTATTTAAGGTTAGTTTTAGAATAACACGAACCTCGCTGCTGCTGCCTTAATTGCTTAGGTACATTTCATTCTCCAAGAGCTGAACTGCCCTTCGTGCGACTAGCTGTCCTTCACAATCAGCGTGCTCATTTTTACGAAGAACTCTTGATTCGGGACAAACCTCGCAGAAAGCCAGTTTTCTAGTGTCTATGAAGTACTAGAAACATGTTGAATACAGAGAGTACAGTTGTTGGATGTGTACAAAATCAGTAAATGTATTTCTGAGGCTAATCACGTGTTCCTTGTCATGATAGTCTACTCTTGACTTGAAATCTGGAGATCACGGGTTGGTTTCATAGTGTCATTGGCCAAGTCCCGGGTTGGATGAGCGGAGAGTGTGGGTTGGACACTAAAAGGCACGGGTTGGTTTTATTAGAAAACTGTTTTCTCAAAGGCCAGATGAGGATGTGTAGGGTAAAAATGGTTGAAAACAATCAGCAGCAACGTTTTTTGTATTGTAAGCATGAAATTCAAAGCACCAAGTCACTAAAATCCCTCAGCTACCCAATCTATTGATTTCCGTCCTCAGTCTGCTCGAAACGCTCAAACGTGAACATTTTAGATGCATTCATAAACCAAAAACGAAGGCTTCAGCTCATCAAACAATTTGAAAACGTCAATATCAGGATTTATTAGGTAATGAAAGGTAATCTGACTATAAACATCGCATGAATTCTGATACTGATGTCTGATGAATAACTTCTAGAATTCACACAGTACTCTACTTGTGGTGCTTATGTTTCATAACATACAAAATAATGGCAAAGATTACATCGGGTAGTACCACTTGTTACTAAGTTTGTACGTATCTATTGCTGAGTTAGCCAATGATGATGCTAATATGCTAATATTTTGGAAAGAGGAAAATATATATGCAGTTTATGACTGTACTCAAGCATGAAACCCTCATTTCAATCTATGGTAAGCCAGTAAATCAGAGTATTTATAGAGTAAGCATCTCCAATGACGCCAAAACCATTACGAAAACCACAGTTGCTTGGCACGTTGTTTTGCTAAAAATATGTGAAATATGTCACATGACCAACATTAACAAAAAACAGCAATTTTAGAAATCTTCCTCAGATGGGTCTACAAGCTAAAGTCTAGCTCTTAGACCCATATATTGGTGAAAATTCTAAAATTGCTGAAAAAAAAAAAGGACCGTCTTTAGCTGCGAAAGAACAAATCCTCGCCTGAAAACTTCTTACCGCCGCTCCAACTCCCACCAGTAAGAATCAAATGATCGATCCTTAAGCAATCCATCGGAATACATATTTGTTTACAGTTTCGTCTACATGTCCCAAATGCTGTTGCAAAACCACACTATCCAAAAAACTGATTGGCTGTAACATGCAGAAATATTGTCTGCCCAAAGAAGTGCATGTATAGCGGCAATTTTGTCACTAGCCTGCCGCGTAAAGGCCATTCTGTCAAATTACTAGACTGACCAACCCATACTCTCTATCATTAGTGGCTCATTCCAATCCCATTTCCTATCAAAACCAACCCGGGAGCCACTTGTTACCAACCCGGGACAAAATAAATGAATTTCAAAAACATGTTTCCTCGTGTAGCCTTTCATGGACCGAAAATGAAAAGAAGGGGATATCGTCTATACAAACAATGAGTATGTTGCGCAATATTCATCGCAGAAACTAAATGCAGATGCCAAACTTAATAAATATCAGCGGCATTTTTCTAGAAAATCACTCGATTCGAAAGATTTTGTTTTCCATGAGCACAACTTCGACCATTGATATTTCGCTTTCTGGTAAATCTTGTGATGATAAAACGTAATGGTTAACAAGAATAATTATTCAGACAACATCAGTAAAACTGGCCGTCATTTCAAATAAGAATATTTCAGTAAATGCTTACTTTTTCACGACCAGTAAATCCGAAAACTCCTTACACCGCCATATTGAAACTCTTACCAACCAGATTTACGACAGGGCCTATATTACCAATCGGAGTGCCAACGGGGCGATTCGACTACAGTGGATAGTAGAGAGACGAAAGGGAAGGATAGGGAAGAAAGAGGAACAGGAATGAAAGTGAAGAAACAGAAGTAAAAACATTCCCCCTCTATCCTTACCTGCTACAAGGATAGCAGGCCTTGCCCAACTGTAAGCCAATATCAGTTGGACGCCCCGGTGATGTAAGATACACAACACCTTCTCCACACCCGACAACCCCACCAACACGACGACTCCTACATACCCCATCTCAAGCTTTATTGGGTATAATTGTATTCTTTTTTAAAAGCATACCTGTTGTTTATTTTTAGAGACAAACTCGAGCAGTTCTGCCTGATAGCAGGCCTGTAATTGGTCCCATAATGCTGCCTCTCTTAGTAAACATATACTGATCATATCTGAAACACAAATTGATAGACTAGCAACTGAGCCCCAAAGTTACAATGTACAGTATATTTGTATGTATATGCAACAAAGACTTGGATGAGCCTGCCCACTCTGGCAGTCTGATCAGAGTTTTTTTGCAGAAAGAAACCTTGTATAACTGGTTTTCCAAAACAAGCCCAACAAGGACTCTTATTAGACTGGAGGTTTCAGTCTGATCTTGAACTTTGTTGGATGTATATGTCCAATCGCACATTTAATTATACTAAAGGATAAAGTACAAAAAACACCCTGAAATGCTGTACATATGCTATTTTCAGCAGTGTAACAGAATACATAGCTCTTGATAAGATGCTTTTTTCAATCCAAAAAAAATTATATTTTTCTTATTTCTCCACGAAAACATACATTGTGGGTACTCATTAGAAGTGCCTCACTGAGGTGCTTCTAATGAGTACCACAACATATATTTTCATGGAGAAATAAGAAAAATATTTACTGTATACCCACTCTTATCTAGACCTATGAGAATAGATATATTGGTCACGTCTACAGCCTTCCTGTGGAGACACTTTTCACAAATTTAACAATGTATTGTGGTTTTTAACTGGGTGGATGACCTCAATGCTTTACTTCATGGACAACCCAACAAATGCTACAGAAAGAACATAACACAGATCCATATCGAACAGACTGGTTTATTACAGTATAAATAAATTTAAACTATTGAAAAGTCTCTGCTTGATCTTATACAGTCGACTCTGGTTATCTCAGAAGTCCAGGGGACTCTCCGAAATACTTCGAGATAGTCATACCTCGACATATCAGGTTGCAGGAATGAGAAAAAAAAAATAAATTGAACAACCACATTTCACAAATGAATATGTAATTTGACTCCTGAAGTTATATATTGAAAATGGAGAACTTGCTCATTAGGAGCAATTTCTCTTTTCCACAATATTTTGTTACCTGTTGTTAGACTTTCATCTTTAAACAGGGACCAGATTTTCACTTCGGTTGTTCGAGATAAGGGAAGTCAAGATAACAAGAGTCGACTGTATTCTGTAGAGTCGACTGTATTCTGTAATCATGCATTCCATTTTATGAGAAAATAACTTTTTTCCAATTCTCAATAGAAAATTTAAAATCTTGATAAACTTATTTTGTACATTATTCATCCAACATTTTCAGGGATTACACTACATATATCAAGAAAATAGATGAAACTCCCGGGCATGAAAGAATCCAGACTAGGTTCCAGTTGTTCAAAGCGTTGTTAGCTTAACGAGCCTGTTAAGGGTCATTTCGTAAACTGTTTTAGCAGATTCAATACACAATATTCTGATATTTTTTGCTTAAAAAAAATGTGAGTAGCTTTTTTCAGTAAAAAATTTCAGCATATTTGCATATCACTCGATGTAAATTTTAACGAATAGTTAACTGACGATGTCGTTAGTTTTGAACAACTGGGCCCAGATTGGGTGGTTACAGACTGGCTGACTTGTTCTTTGTTTATTTTGATTTCTTTGTTTGTTTTTCTGTAATACAATCATATAGATATGATTTTCTATGTACATTTTGTACAGGCTCAAACTACAGACACATACCTTTATTTGTATCTAGATGTAAAATATAATTTCCAGTATATAAATGTCTGAGATTCTCTATATCTTCATGCCTGTAAGTATAAAATAAAGAACATCATGATCACTCTGAATGCTGGAGGCTGGGTACACATTTAGCCAACCATTCTATGGGTATACTCAGCATATAGCAAACTGGGCCCGGTTGTTCAAAGCGTCGTTAGCTTAACGAGCTCGTTAAGGGTCATTTCGTTAACTGTTTTAGCGGATTCAATACACAATATTCTTATATTTTTTGCTGAAAAAATGTGAGTAGCTTTTGCACTGCAAAAGCTACTCACATTTTTTCAGCAAAAAATTTCAGTATATTTGCGTATCACTCGTAAATTTTAACGAATCGTTAACTAACGATGTCGTTAGCTTTGAACAACTGGGCCCTGGTGATATTTTTCTTATTTTGTCCTAACTATCTCCTTAGGAGACTCTGGCATCTGATGCTGGCCTCAGTGGCTCAGTTCAATGCGCGTCTGACTGGTGATTAGGAGGTTGCGGGTTCGACCCCCGGCCCTCCCCGGGTTGGCAACATTTTTTCGTGGAGACTGATCATGAAATATTTTCTACATTCACTCTCTCCTTTCCACTGATTCAAGAAGGGCAGATATCAGTTTCTGGCGAAAGAATGTGCACAATGCTGGTTAACCTCCTAGAGGACTAAGCCTGCCCAGTAAAAGTGTGGTTAGGTAAACTGACCACTCGACATGACCCCATTGGGTTCACTGGGTCGTAAAACCTCAACACAAACATGGCATCTGATCAGGGTCTATACTATTTGCCACTCATCCAGCATTTTTTATACACATCAACAAAATGTAAAATGTAAAATGGACTTGCTCATATCTTAAGACAGTTGTGGTAAGGAGATGAGGTGCCCCAATATCAACCCACTGTAGTCTGGAGACCCCTGAAAGGGTAACAGGCAAACAGTCTGATCAGGGTTTCCACTGTTTGCAAATAGTTTAGCCATTTTTGTCTAGGAATATCTAAATCTCATAGCCAGACATACATGTACCTAAAAATGATATTGGACTTCCAATATATAGTGTGGGGGAGGCTATTCAGTCTACAATGGGTGTTTTGCCTTAAATTTTCCTTTCTATGCTGTTGTTTGTTAAAATACTTAGTGGAATGGCAAACAGTGTAGACCCAGATCACACTACTCATTCAGGAGCAGTCTAATCTGGGTCTGCACTGTTTGCATATGCCATTTTGTCCCAAACTTTGCTGTATGAAACTTTAGGACGTTTACCGTGACTTATTATAATCAGTAAAGCTTCCTTTCCAGCCTGTATGCATTGTATTGGTACCATCTTCTAACTGCTTGCCTTCAGTGAAAAAAGTGCCATTAGCCCAATAGACAGCATAGATACATTGTACAGCTGGCCACCAGACATAATTGTTGTTTTTTTTCCCCAGGGAAAAAAAAAACAATTATGTCTGCTGGCTATGAGAAAGGTGAATCCAGGGTAGATTGAAACAGGGAAGCCAGTTCCTATGTATAAACTTACTTTTTGGGGGTGGTCGGGTGGTGCGAAGGTGTCGTGTATCTTACGTCACCGGGGCATCCAACTGATATTAGCTTACAGTTGGACAAGGCCTGCTATCCTTGTAGCAGGTAAACGTAGAGGGGGAATGTTTTTATTTCTTCACTTTCATTCCTGTTCCTTTTTATACGCCTGTTTGAAAAACGGGACCTATTATGTTATGGGGTATGGCGTCCGTCCATCTGTCCGTAAACTTTTTCGTTTCTGGTTAACTCCTCTTACAGTTTACATCGGATCAAGCTGAAACTTGGTATATAGTTAGACCATGATGTGGTGCAGCGCATATTGTTTCGAGGTTACAGTCCACCAAATGTTTGCGGAGTTATGCCCATTAGAAAATTTCTGTAAACTTTTCATTTCCGGTTAACTCCTCCTACATTTTACATCCGATCAAGCTGAAACTTCATATATAGTTAGACCATGATGTGGAGCATTGCATATTGTTTCGAGGTTACAGTCCACCAAATATTAGCAGAGTTAAGCCCCTTTGAAATTTTCAGTAGACTTTTCGTTTCCGGCTAACTCCTCCTACAGTTTACATTCGATCAAGCTGAAACTTGATTTGTAGTTTAGACTATGATGTGGAGCAGCGCATATTGTTTCGAGGTTACAGTCCACCAAATATTAGCAGAGTTATACCCCTTTGAAAATTTCTATTAATTTTTCGTTTCTGGCTAAATCCTCCTACAGTTTACATCCTATCAAGCTGAAACTTCATGTACAGTTAGACCATGCTGTGGAGCAGCGCATATTGTTTCGAGGTGACAGTCCACCAAATATTAGCAGAGTTATGCCCCTTTGAAAATCAGGGGTCAAGCTACAGGGCGACTGGGGAAAATAGTCGTCCTAGAGGGCTTTAAGTCGCCCTGGGAAGCCGGGAGGGCAACAAAAACTTCGTCCTCCGTTTTTGCAACTTTTGAAAAAGCTAGTACTTGTGCAAAACCAACTTTTTGTTTGGAGAAATGCAGTAATAATTGAGCAAACATGCAAAGGTAACATTCTGTTGAAAAAAGTTGTAAGATGTATCAGAAATGCTACTGAATAAAAGTCTTATGTCATTTCACAAGTTTTTGAGGAAAACTGTTTGCCTATTGAGTGACCAAAAGATCGTTTTCCTCAATGTCATTAGTTTTTGTGGGTGCCCGTTTTTTCATAAATGAACCATTTACATGCTGAAAATTGGTCAGAAACAGCATTAAATGTGCTAAAAACTAACTTTAGAAGTTGACATACACTTGAGTGATCAAATTTCTTTTTATCATTGTGTTTATAGCTTACTTACGAGGGATGTTCGAAATGAATTGCTTATTGTCTTCTAGCTCGATATCCACGTGGGGCACGAAAAAAACCAATACATACCTGTATAGGGCTATTAAATATCTACACAATAGTGTATAAATGTACATGTTAGACTAAGTGTAAGACATAAAATTTGCCATTTGAATACACGCAGTCATTGACCACTGCAGTAAAAATGGTTTGTAGAAGCGTCGTCAAAAAAGATGAAATACGGGCTTACATCAAAGCTCGCTCAAAACTTGGTTGTTCTTTGAAGAAGCTGATGACTGAAATTTCTACTGCTTTTGGACCTACTTGTGTGTCTTATGACACAGTTCGGCGGTGGAAAAAGAAATTTGAGTCTGGTGTAGAGTCCATCAAAAATGCACCGAAATCAGGTAGACCAAAATCTGCATCTCGTAAAGAAATCGTTACCAAAATAAAGGAAATCATTGAAGGAGATGCCAGATTTACAGTTCCTGATATTGCACGAAAGGTAGGCATATCACTATCAACGGTTCACCTTATTTTGAAGAAGCATTTGAAAGTCAGAAAGATTTCTGCTAGATGGGTGCCACATCTGTTGACTGACGAGCAAAAGAGGCAACGGGTTGAAGTGGCCAAAAAGCTGCTTCAAATGTTTCCAAAATATGACAAAAAGCAGTTTGCCAATGTCGTCACAGGTGATGAAACCTGGGTCCATTATTTTGAGCCCGTCAGAAAGGTTAGCAATAAGATCTGGGCCACTAAACACAGCAAACGCCCAATAATTGCCAAACGTTCTTTGAGTACAAAGAAGGTTTTGTATGCAATCGTCTTCTCTGGTGAAGGAGTCGCAATAAAAGTGCCAGTGAAAAAGGGCAAAAGCATCACCGGAAAGTACTACAAAGACGTAGTACTGAAGAAACTGAAAAAGTATTATCAGAAACGACGCCCTGCCGCTGGTTTTAAACATGTCCATCTTCTACATGACAATGCCCCAGCTCATACCTCCGCAATAGTTACGGCGATTTTGAAGAAAGAAAAAGTAACTATTTTGCCTCACCCCCCGTATTCCCCAGATCTTGCCCCATGTGATTTCTTTTTGTTTCCAAATTTGAAAGCATTCCTTGCTGGGCGGAAATACCAGTCCCGACAGGCACTTGGATCTGCCATTCATCAGTACCTTATTACTGTTCCCAAATCAGCGTACTGTGACGCCTTCAAGAAGTGGATACATCGGCTGAAACTTTGCATTTCTAGCCACGAGGAGTACTTCAAGGGCATGAAATGAGTACTTTTGGGCTCACTTGAAATTTGAAGCCTCCAGATAGAAATAAGCAATTCATTTCGAACATCCCTCGTATCAAGCCACAGATCTTCAGGTTTTGACTGGATCTTCTGAAAAGGATTGTCAGTTTCAAAAAAAAAAATATATATATGAATGAACTTATGTGTCCAGATATAATGCATTTGCCCTACTTACATCTGTGTTACTTTGCATCATTTCATTGGTTTAGAAGTAAGAATGAACAGGTCTACAGTAAAATTTGTTTCCTTCTTTGTTAATTCCCAAGACATTGCGGTAAAGTGAGTCGAGAGTCGTGAATGTCGCGCTTTCAGTAAGGTAATAGGTAAACTGAGTCTCAACTTCTCCCTCATCCTATAAAACTTCTCCCTGTTTTGTCTGGAGGGAGAAGTCACTTCTCCCTAAATATCTGAGCTAGCTTGAATCCTGGAAAATTACAGTAAACTTTTCGTTTCCAGCTAAATCTTCCTACAGTATACATCCTATCAAGCTGAAACTTGATTTGTAGTTAGACAATGGTGTGGAGCAGTGCATATTGTTTAGAGGTAATAGTGTGCAAATTTTAATATATAATAGGTATATTTTTTGCAAATAACTAAAGTTTTGGTCATATGGGCAAGATATTGATTTTTTTTTTTTTTTTCATTTTTTAACATCTTCTTTTATTAGATTTGCAAGGAAAGGTTGTCATTATTCAATCTTTATAAATACATAATTCTTTTTGAATATCTGTTTTTATTTAATACTCTTCTGATCTGGCTCCCTTGAAGAACAAAAATAAAATCAGTATTAAGCAAGTTAAAGGTTTACCAAAAACATTTCTTGCAGCATTTTTTTTTTTTTTTTTTTTTTTTGGTTGTTTATTTTTGTTTTGTTATTGTTCGGTCTGATATTGAAGTATAGGAAAAACAAATCAGCTCATATGAGCTTATAATATAGCCATGCTTCTGTGGTGTGTCCTCCGTCAGAAAGCAGCAAACTTCTCCCTATTTTCCCAGGAGGGAGACATCACTTCTCCCTTAATTTCTGGGCTAGCTTGGACCCATAGGTTACAGTTCACCAAATATCAGCAGAGATATGTCCCAATGAAATTTAAAATTTTTTTTTTTTTTTTTTTGTAATTCCACTTACAGTTTATATCCAGAGCACTGAATTATGCAGGAGCCAGTTTATGTGCTACATCTTATTACTTGCCACGGACATATAATGCCCTGCTTGGCAGAGCTCTTGTTCTTCCCTGTCTCTCTCTTTTATCTCTTCTACTATCTCATCTATCTCTTTTCTCCCTTTCTCTGGGAGATGACACAAAATGACCCACAAGGATTGACATGTTGTTAAACCCCAACACAATCAATATGTACAAACTTTGCCAGGTTCAAACATGCATCTGTACAGATCCAGGGGTCTTAAGTTCAACTCCCAGCTCAGCCATATAACTTTGGTGAGACAGATCACGAAATCATTTCTACAGTCATGCTCCCCTTTCCGCAGATTCAAAATGGATATGCACAAGTACTGATTAATCCCTTAAAGGATTAAGTCTGCCCAGGGAAAGTGTGAGTAGGTCAACTGATAGGCTTGAAATAGACTTAACATTGTTGAATGGGGCATAAAACTCCAACATGGCATAGATCAAAGGGCTCTGAAAAGCAGTTTAGTGCCTTGAAACGTGCAAAATGTGCCTCTTCTCTCCTTTTATACATTCTGTAGTAGCCGATGATTCTGTTACTGATCAAACTGCGCAGGTGTGCAGGCTGATCTGGGCCTTCACTGCATATGACCAAAGATAGTTTTTTGCATGGCACTGCCCAAATGATTATGACTATACAATATTTACCTATTATATATTTCCTGAAAAGAGGCCCCGAGCCTTACTTGTAATTTTCTTCTTGTTTCTGTGAAGAATGAAAATAGGTTTTATTTCACTACCTGGCAGAACAAATATTATAAGTAAGAAAAGCAAAGATATTGTATTGTAACTGAGCCAGCACACGACAAAACATACAATAAGACTTGTGTGACCAGCGAAGACTCAGATCAGCCTGTGCATCCACACAGTCTGATCAGAGTCTCTGGTTGATCGCATGTGCCTTCTTCAGTCTCCAGGCTACCCAAAGACGGATAAACGAGAACTCTTGCCATAATGACTGGATGTACAGGCTGGTCTGAGTCTTTGTTAGTCAGACAGGTCTTATTGTAGGTTTCTTCATGCTCTGGCTCAAATGTAATCTTGCTGTTGCAAAAAATCATGTCCACAAGCTCCAGATAGGGCAATTGTTTTTTAACAAAACGTGTTTATATATTTCTTATTTCTTCACAAACAATATACAAAACTAAGCTATGTCTTAACTCTTTCGGTGCCAAATTTCAAATGACATTTGCCGTCGGCTTTTTTTTTTTTTAACAAACTATCACTTGAAAAGAAGTTTATATTTAAAGTTGAAAGACTGAATGTCAAACAGCGTAGATCCAGATAAGACGGCTCATATGAGCCGTCTCATCTGGATCTACACTGTTTGCAAAAGCCTATTATTATCGCCTGTCCTGTGGCAGTGAAAGAGTTAAGGGCATACTGACCTCACCAAGATAAACTTCCCGTCAGGTATGGACAGCAAATGTCCAGTTTAGACTAAGTGCATGCAGTCTTATCAGGACTTTGCTGCTATTAATGATTGTGTTGAGGTTTTACGGCCCAGTCAACCCAATGGGGTCATGTCGAGCACGGTCAGTTTACCTAACCACACGTTTACTGGGCAGGCTTAGTCCTCCAAGCGGTTAACCAGTATTGTGCACATTCTTTTGCCAGAAACTGACAACTGCCCTTCTTGAATCAGCGCAAGGGAGAGAATGACCGTAGAAAATATTTCATAATCACGAAAAAATGTTGCAAACCTCGGCAGGGGTTGAACCAGCGACCTCCTGGTCTCCAGTTGGGCGGCGCATCCAACTGAGCCACCGAGGCCGGCAAATCCATTTTGTACAAACATAGTCATGTTGCATATCAAATCGAAGGTAATGAAGAGTAGAATACAGTGGTGCAAAAACTTTGCCCTGGGGGCCACTAGAGGTCAGAAAGTACGATTTCGGTCCTTTTTTTATTGTCACACAACTCCGCTTAGGCTTTTTCAGCTAGAACCTTGAAACTGTCACAGGTAATAGCTCTATGGATGAGGACTGGAGGAACGCATTTGGAATTTTGATGTTCACGGAGATATGCGATGGCGCTGGCGCGGGGATATGCGATGGCGGGACATCGACTTGCTCTTGTTCGCTTGATGTGGCCTACATCAAACATAAATGTTGGCATATTCTGTTGGTATGATATCTTCCCTACATTACTTGCCTTGCTGAATAAATTAAGATGCCACGCCCACTTCTAATTTCCAGCCAATCAGATTACTTGATCCAGGTTTTTGATAGAAATCCACGTATTTAATGACAAACAGTGCAGATCCAGATCAGTTGGCTTCTTCAGAAGCCAACTGATCTGGATCTACACTGTTTGCTAAGACAGGGCATGTCGTGTTCAGCAAGAGAAGGGTTATGATGATTCGGTGTTATAGGTCCCTTTCAACAAGTCATATCCAGACGATGGGAGGGTGATAATGAGAGGCTCTGTGAAGTTCCATTAGTTTAAACCAACTATTTTTCTTATTTTCCCAGAAACCAGAGTCTGACATTTGAAGCAAACTGTCTCCATAGGAGACAATTTGCATTAAATGAAAACCTTAATTACTGAGTCATAATGGAATCAATACTAAAGTAAATAGTGAAAATAAAACTTACTCCATAAAACTGGTTCTCTACTATTTACATATTTTGCCGGTAAAACAGTTCCAGTATTTAAATATTCCTGCAGTAAAATGTGAAGCCTTGCCTGGTTGATAGACTCCATGACAACAGAGGTCACTGCCGAGTAGTTGGCATAGAGGTGGAGGGAAGTAAACATCACATAAAGAGTCCATATTAACCTGGAAATAGACCAGTCACTTTTACCACTCTCTGGGCTTATTTAGCAGATGACAAATTGATATTTTATTTATTTTTCCAAGGAAGTAGGCTTTGACATTTCATGCAAATTGTCTCCTTTGGAAGAAGTTTGTTGTCAAGAATTGTAATAGCTCTCTTATATGCTTAGCATGCTGGGTAAGAATTCAGCAGACAATACACTGATGATACTTTTCTTATTTTTCCAAGAAAGCAGGCTTTGACATTTCATGCAAATTGACAATTTGCTTGAAATGTCAAAGCCTGTTTTCTGGGAAAAACTAGAGCTGTCAGAGGATCTGACTATAGCCCGCTACAGTGCCACCAGAGGAGAAAGACAAGTGTGTTGAAAATGAAAACCTACCAAGGGACATAACTCGAGTTATGGACCCTTTGCCCCTATTCCGGTATACAAGATAGATCCAGTCATTGTCCATGTTTATACAGACTTTTAGCTTTCTAACCTTCTTAAGTTCTGAGAAATCTGTTCCAAAAATATTCAAGAATGGTAAAATTTGAAAACTTTCCAAGGGACATAAGTCCATGAGTTATTGGCCTTTGGCCACAATTCTGCCATTATACCTTCCTTACCTTAGAGACCAAGTGTGGTATAAGTTTCATGAAAGTAGGACCACAAACATAGAAGTTATTGTGCAAAACACATTTTAATTTTTTGAAAACCTACCAAGGGACATAACTCTAAGAGTTACAGACCCTTGACCACTATTCTGGTGTACATGATACATCCAGTCATTGTCCATATTGATATGGAAGTTCAGCTTTCTAGCTTTCATAGTTCCTGAGAAATCTGTTACAAAAATGTTTAAGAATGGCAGAATTTGAAAACCTATCAAGGGACATAAATGGAAGAATTATGAGCCCTTCGCCACCATTCTGCCACTACACCTTACTTACCTTAGAGAACAAGTGTGGTATAAGGTTCATTGAAGTAGGAGCACAAACATAAAAGTTATTATGCAGTGACAGAATCACAGAAAATGCATTTTAAATTTTGAAAACCTACCTAGGGACATAACTCCAAGAGTTGCCTTGGCCACTATCCTGCAACTACACCTTACTTACCTTTAATAGAGACCAAGTATAGTATAAGTTTCACTGAAGTAGGACCACAAACATACAAGTTATTATGCAGTCATGGAATGATGGAGTCACAGAATCACAGCGTCACAGAATTATGGAAGGACATGGCAAATCCAGTATAGCCCCACTTTTCAAAGCAGGGCTATAAGTAAGAAAAAATATTTCAAAATGTCATCTGCTGAAACCTTTTCTCAGCATGCTTAGAATTAAGTGTTGCATATAAGGCACACCTACCAAACAAAAGAGTGCATAACCATCGGTTAACAATGTGAAACAATTAGAGCAACATCTGGTTTGGAATTTGATGACTCAAAAAACATAAACAAACTTTTATATAAATAATAATAAAACTTACAGCTATAAAGTGGGTCTGATTTCACCTCCACGGCTCCAGGAACACACAAAGCTTGCTTCACAAAACCATGTTTAGCCAACCTGATAAGCAGTGCTCTGTTGATTCATGTGTGCCTGGAGCTATTGAGGTGAAATCAGACCTGCTTTATAGCTGTAAGTTTTGTTAACATTTATATAGATCTAATGAGTAACCACCCATTTGCAACCCTTCCCGTGGAGATTCCTTGACAATGCTGCATAGACAACTAAAATATCCTTAACACAAATAACCATATATGTCTATTGTGTTTGCGTGATGATATGTAGAACTTCTAGCAAAGTGCAAAATTAAATAAAGGACAATAACACCACTATTTTCCATGTGTTTTCTACGGCTGATTTCAGTCAGCATGCGAAAAATAATTCAGCCAATATGTATTGTGGTCTGAGATTTAGTCCACAGACGCCAATATCAATTGGCTGTTGAATGTAATTCCCCGTTTTTGTTTTTTTTTATAATTTCCTCAAAACATTTATATTGCTCATGAAACACAGAAAATGCAAAGTTTGTTTACCTTTTTTTGAATCATCAAATTCCAAACCAGATGTGGCTCTAATTGTTTCATGTTCTTAACTGTGGTTACGCATTCATTTGTTTGGTAGGCGTGTACTTAATGACAAACAGTGCACATCCAGATCAGTTGGCTTCTGAAGAACCCAACTGATCTGGATCTACACTGTTTGCAAAGGCATGACATATCCCGGTTCAGCAGGACAAGGGTTAATATTTTCTTTACTTTTCATGGAAATGAATATTCAGGGGACTCTTTAGAAGTGTAATCTTTATCTAAAACAATACAGTCCAACCTGTGTTAAAGATTACCTGTGAACAAAGACCACCTGTCTACAAAGACCATTCCAGAATCCTCACATCAAGAAATACTATATAAATTAACTTTGAACAAAGATCACCTGTGCACTGAGACCAGAGGACAGTCAAATTATTCCTAAATGCTCATTTTCACCATGAACAAGACCACACACCACTTTATTGCAGAGGCTCAAATTGATAAATTGGACAATTAATGGCTTGTGGACATTCTTAAATGAGATTAATTAATTAAAATTTATAAGGCTTAAAATTGCTCAAGCCTTATAAAGATAATTGCTCTTATAAGCTCTCACCACTTCACTGATTAAGTGTAAGCAGACATTACCAATCAATGTCTAAATAATGCTGTTGAACACTTGCATTCTGTACTTTGTATTCATTTTTCTGCTTTATCAGTATATGAACCCACCCTCTGAATAAAGACCACCTGTGAATAAAGACCATTTTTGCTTCTTCCATGGGTGGTCTTTGTAGACAGATTAGACTGTATGTGTGTTTCTCCAGGAAAATGTGATGTGACATCCCAATAGGGCATAGGCTGGTCAATAGCTGTGCTGTTTACAAATGGCAGATTTCTTCAAGACAAGGCTTGTACATGTAACGCTTAGACAGACATCAGTTGTGACCAGTAATTATGACTCGTGAACATGCACTAATGTACAGATCGATCTACACTTTTGCTATTTACATATGGGATTTCCAACAGTACACCACAAAATTGTGAAACTGAACAGAACTGGATGACAAACATGTACTTACATTGGTTTCCCAGTTACAACTGGTACGATCAGCAAACTGCACAATAACCCTGCCAAATTCACTAGAGTTTCCTGGAAACAAAACACAGGCTTGATTGTAATCCTTAAACTGCCAATCACAACAATTGTCGTCTGCTTTATTGTTTCCTTGTGATTTTAATAGTCATTTTTGCAAACAGTGTGGACCCAGATCAGACTGCTCCTCTAGGAGCAGTCTGATCAGGGTCCATACTGTTTGCCTGTATGCAAAAATAGGTTTGAAAAGTTTGCAAAATATTCAGCAGACGACATTTTCAGATGCAGGTTTTCTTGGTTAACCCTTTTACCCTTGAGTTTATGAAATGGACTCTTCTATCTCTGAATTTGGTAACATCCATTGTTGCAAATAGGGGTTTTAGTCAAAAATCAATAACTGAAAACAAAATACAGGCTTGATTTTAACCTTTTCACCCCTGTGTTTCTGATATGGACTCTTCCATCTCTGAATTTGGTAACACCCATTGTTGCAAATAAGGGTTTTTAGTCAAAAATCAACACCAGGATGGCAAACAGAGTAGATCCTGATGAGATGGCTCATTTAACTGTTTGTAGAGGTATCTGTTTTGGTCTTTTGGGATGAATTGGGTTAATAAAGTTACACTTTACATGCTGGGTAAAAATTTCAGCAGACAACATTTTTAAATATTTTTTCTTATTTTTCCTAGAAAAATAGGATATGACACTTCATTTATCAATGTCAAATAGGATATGACACTTTCCTAGGTGACAATTTACATGAAATGTCAGATTCTGTTTTCCAGGAAAAATAAGAAAATTATCACCAATCTGTTGCCTGCTGAACCTGCCCATAGTGTGGTAAATGTTAACAGTTAGCAGAGATCTAAAATCAAAGTTTAGGAAGAAGGATAAAAATCTTTTAATCCTTAAAGAGCCATCACAAACTGTAGCGACAGGAGTTTCATTTGAATCATGTTTTAGCCAGAACTTTTGGTTAAAAAGCCAAGACTCTTATGTCAGGAGTCAAGGTAGTCTGATTGTAGTCTGCAGTGTTTAATTTCACCATTTGGCCATATCAACGTGTATCAATTTTAGGAAAAGTACAGCTCCACTATCAGGCTTTTTTGAAAATAAGTGATTTTTTTTGTTCTTTTTATAAAGGCTACTTTATGGTCAAATGTAGACTTTTAAATGAATTTTAAACAAAATAGAGCAATACATGTACTCTGCTTAAAAACTCGAATCTGACACAAAACACAGCATCCTCAGGAACCCACCCAGCTAACACACAACGTTACTGTAATGTTACCTACAGGTTCCAGACAGGTTTTGTTGGACTTAACATTGTGAGAACCTTGCTGGAACGTTCTTTATAGGTTGAATTTAGGGTTAGTCGGAACTAACATAGTGAAAACGTTATTAGAACTTTCAGAACTGACATTTTGCAGACAATCATATAAGCTTTTATAACTATATGTAGACTTTATTTCGGTTATAACCATTCAGTTATAGTAAATTGGTGGAGAATGACTGAGATTGGAGTTTAAACCAATTTTATGTGGTGACAGACAAAAATTATAATTATCCTGCAAAAATATATTCAGCGTAAAACTTCTCATTATACATAGAAATAAATAAATAGTATTCCAATGTAATTAAACTTCCCAACTTTCGATTAAAATTTTGTTTTTTGTGATGGTAAATGTTTTCGTTTTGTACTACGTTTTCGGGACGTTCTAAGAACGTGCGACCCGTATCAGTTGCATCTCAATTTATATAGTTTTGTATTTTCCTTGGTTTCGTTTTCTGTCGTATTTATTTAAATATTGCAATATTTTCTTGTGAACCAGCACCAACAAGTTTTTTATGATAGTAATCACCTAAAAGTGATCGGTTCTGACGTGCAGATAAACATATCATTAAGTTCGAAACTAAGCAAGATAATAATTTCCTTTGTTTTGCTCTAAATCTTACCACGAAAATCAACCACACCTGAACAAAGAAGAAAGTTAGGTCAGTACATGTTCTTTTCAGTCTTAAGTTTAGTTATACCACATATAGATTTTCCGCCATTCCTTCTCATCTGTTTTATTTGGCTGTATTAATTTTGGCAATTATTAAACAATCATTTGCCTTTGTGTAAACATCCAAAACAATTGCCCAATGTCCTATCTGGGTTGTAGGAAGGTTTCATTGCAACGTTTAACCACAACATTGTGAAAACCTCTAGAAACTTTCCTGAAAAATGTAAGTACAATGTAAATCTGTAACGTTATCAGAACCAAAATAAAACATTACAGCAACGTTTCAAGAACGTTTTTTGTTAGCTGGGCAGGTGTGTGATGTATTACCTTAAAGGGAAAAACAATGTTCTTGAAGAATGTGTCTGAGATGCAAGTTCTTGACAAACCATGCATTGTCATGAAAATCTGATCAAAATTGGATGAAAAATAAGTAAGTTAAGGCTTGAAGATATCAAAACTACTTTTATGGGTGCCGCCATTTTGAATATTTGAATATATTTACGTCATCATAAAGCCTTAACCCTTGTCTTGCTGAATAAATTAAGATGCTCCACCCACTTCTACTTTTCAGCCAATCGGGTTACTTAATCCAATTTGTGGACACAAATTCACATACTTATTGACAAATAGTGCAGATCCAGATCAGTTGGCTTCTGTTTGCAAATGCAGGGTATATCCGGGTTCAGCAGGATAACGGTTAATTAAAAGTGCAAAACCTGAATAAATAAAATTTGCAACAATATTCTACCTCTATATTTGTATATATAACCTATTCTCTGGGCATTTATGGATTTGCTTGGAAACCACATTTATTTTTATCAGAAAGAAGATTTTATTAAATATTTTGAAATATTCAAAATGGCAGCACCCTTGATGATGAATTTGAAATATTTTAATCATCTTTAACTTCCTTAGTTTTTGTCTAATTTTGGTCAAATTTACACCAAGATGCATGGGTCATCTTGATCTTTCATCTCAGATACATCCTTCACCGACATTGCATTTCTCTTTAACTCTTCATACATGTAGTATACAAAATGCACTGCAATGGGGTTACCAAGAATGAAAACACAGTAGACACCTACAACTGTGAATGAATACAGCATTCTGAAAAACTGTAGAAAATGGCAGACATTACATATATGTATACTTATTTTACATGGTAGCAAAGTTTATGATCAACATTTCCATTTGTTTGAATCACCTCAAATAAATGGCCAAAAATAAAAGTTCTCTAATTATCATACAGGTTTTTATAGGATTTCAGCCAAATTAAAGAGTTTAAAGGTTATAAAGCAAATTAAAGGCTGTTATAGGTTCCCCTAGGGGCCTGACATTATGATAAGAAGTTACAGGGTCTGACAGAACAGAAAATTTGATTATGATACCTGACTTCCATCTTTTGCCGACACATCTGCCATATTATTTCTCCTGGCCTGGTGCTGGGTCAGGGCTGCTCTAGTTGCTCCAGCTGCTACCCCTACAAGAGACTATCAACAACAATATATGAACAAAAAGGTAAAAGATTGCCTTTGGAAATACACTGCAGATAGAAAATGGAAGTCTCGGTTTTACTGAGACTCTTCATTAGCAGTTATGAAGTTTGCAACACTGCTCACATCCTCTAGCATATATATATGAGCAGAACTCCATTTTCAAAGTACCACAATCGGACCAATGATCCCAAAGGAACTTAGAAGAAATGGTACACTTCAAGAAAAGGCAAGCCTTACTAAACTGATTTTGCCTCTCTTCCTAAAAGAGGTCTACTTTAAAAGAATTTGCTCCTACTGGGAGCAAATTCTTTCCTTTTAGAGTAGACACATTTTCAGAAGGGACTCAGTATGCAGGAAAACAAACAAGGCCCATTTGTTCAAAGCGTCGCTAGCTTAACCAGCTTGTTAGTGGTCAAAATGTTAACTTTTCTAGAAAATACTACAGAGAATTTTTCAAGATTTTTACTGACTGGGTAAAAATAATTCATTTCTGGCTACACCATTAATATACAGGTCATCATATAAGCTCTTGGATCTTATCTGTATGCACGTCTGACACTCCTTGTCTACAGGTCCAAGTAGAAACTAGGTGAGTGCTTCTGATGAGTACCCACAACACATGTTCATTATGAAAACATGCCTATTCTAGTATATTGAATATTTCACCACCAAAAATTGAAAGTTTTCAGATAAAAATTCTGATATTTCCTTGTCTACAGGTCCAAGTAGAAACTAGGTGAGTGCTTCTGATGAGTACCCACAACACATGTTCATTATGAAAACATGCCTATTCTAGTATATTGAATATTTCACCACCAAAAATTGAAAGTTTTCAGATAAAAATTCTTATATTTTTTCATATTTCTGCTCAAAAACATAGATTGTGGGTACTCGTTGTCGAGGCGGTTCTAACAAGTACCCACAATCTGTGTTTTTGAGCAGAAATATGAAAAATAATGTATACCCGTGTAAACCCCAGTTTTACTACATAAAAGTGGGGTTTAAGGGGGTCAAAATTATATAGGTGTGTTTTCGTGATATTCATGGAGAAATAATAAAAATATCAATAATTTTTGGTTGAATAAAAAAAAAGCACCTTATCTGGGGGTATGTATCAGAAGGTAAATGTTCTAATGTTGTGACTCAATAGCTTAAAGCAATGCATGACCATAGTAACCCTAAATGCATAATTGCTGACAAGGTGCTTTTTTAAACCAAAAAGTATCTATATTTTTTTCTTATTTCTCGACGTTAGATCCAGGGGTCACAAGTTTGAATCCCAGCTTAGTCACATAACTTTCTTGAAGACTGATCATGAAATCATTTTTATGGTCTTTCTCCTTCTTACACTGATTCAAGAAGGCCAGTTGTTAGTTACTAGCGAAAGTATGCGCATATACATGTAGCACCAAAAATGAAGGCAGGTTAAATGACTGGCTCGACATGGCCTTAACAGTATTGATTGTAGGGCTGGCTAATCAGAGCTGAAAAGACAATCAATTATCAGTCCCGCCATTGTGATGATCAATTAGTAATCAATGGAGATTTGGTCATATTTTGGTCATACCTGTCTGTCTGAGCATGACTCTTACCATATATTATACTTTACTGTACGTATTCAGCCAGACAGGCCTGAGCAAACAGTGTATACCCAGATGAGATGCCACAAAATGCGGTGTCTCATCAGGGTGACTGGGTCTACACTGTTTGCCACTCATTTAGCTATTTTAGACACAACATTGGGTAATAAATTCTACTTGTTCAAATTTTAGATAAAGTATGGTAAGGAGTTGAGGTGTCTGAATACTTAGAGTAAATATGGTAAAATAACAAACACACAAATCAAATGATCGATTATTAGCAAATCTGTAACGATAATCATTTTTGTGGAATTTATCAATCAATTAATCGATTATCCAATTAATTGTGCCAGCCTTAATTGACTGGGCCATAAAACTGGCAACACCTTATCATACTTGTTCTTAAACTTTAAATAATCCCATTTACTGCCTTTTGTTGTGTTTAAAACTGCTGGATGAGTGGCAAACACCCTGATTCGATCAGATACCATGCTCTGTGGCATCTGATCTGGGTGTACACTGTTTGCTTAGGCTTGTCTACCTTAAAACTTAGAGTAAATATTGCACACTAGCAAATCTACCTTGAGAACACCAGCCACACACAGAATTACGGTGAATAAAGCCTGGAAAGTGGGAGCCAATATCTCAAGAAAAATAGCAATATCATTGATTATATCAGCAAACAACCTGCAAATGAAAAAAAAAAATCATGAGTGAGTTACACACAGGAAAAATAAACATCATAGCTCCAGATAAAGCATCCGGCCGCGGTGGCTCAGTTTGATGCGTCCGACTGGAGACCAGGAGGTCGCGGGTTCAACCCCCGCTGAGGTCGGCAACATTCTTTCGTGGAGATTGATCATGAAATATTTTCTATTCTCTCTCTTCCGCTGATTCAAGAAGGGCAGTTGTCAGTTCCTGGAGGAAGAATGTGCACAATACTGGTTAACCGCTTAGAGGACTAACCCTGCCCAGCAAATGTGTGGTTAGGTAAACTGACCGTGCTCGACATGACCCCAATGGGTTGACTGGGCCGTAAAACCTAGACACAAACAAAACCAGATAAAGCAAATTTTTCATCCAAAAATTACTGATATTTTTCTTATTTCTTCATAAAAACATATACATGTGTGTATAGTGGGTACTCATTAGAAGCGCCTCGGTGAGGCGCTTCTAATGAGTACCCACAACATATGTTTTTATAGAGAAATAAGAAAAATATTATCTGGATACCCACCCTTATCTGGAGCTATGGAACATAACAGAGCTCCAGATAAGGGGCACATCTGGGTATATAATTTCTTTAAATTACTCCACAAAAACATGTTGTGGGTACTCATAAGAAGCTCCTTGACATGTTCTTTATGGATAATTAAGAAAATACAGTCAAACCTCAATGGCTCGAACATCTTTGGGACCATGGAAATTTGTTCGAGACATGGGTAGTTCGAGCAACTGAGGGTTAATCATGGCACCAGTTCAGGAAACAAATAGCGATAATTTAGGGAAATATTTTCGATTTTCAACACATTGATTGTATGTTGAGTGTACTCATTAGAATTGCCTCGATGAGGCAATTCTAATGAGTACACTCAACATACAATTCCATGATAAAATAAGAAAAAAATCCCTAAATATTTGTTTTCTTGAGCTATTGGAAGAATTTTGCAGGGACTGAAAAAAGAGTTTGAATCATCCATGGTAAACGAGCCATCTGTGTTTGAGCCACTGAGATTATACTGTATATCAACACTTTTCTGTAGTCCACAAACAAACAGAAAGGACTGATACCTGTCTGCACATAAATACTCAATTTTTACTTTTCGTTTTCAATATAATTAGAATTAATGTTGCAAACCGAATGATTAAACCCCAAGGCACCTATTTTCTCTCTGTTATTGTTCAAAGAAATTATGCAAGTTATGTATATATTTCCACATAAAACAAAAACATTATAGCCCTTTTAAAAAGTGAAAAAAAAATACTCGTTCAACCTTTCCTTATTTATGTAGTCCCAAAGGTCTTCTGAGCAATATATGTATTGCTGAGGCTTATCTTTTGCTACTGTGTATAGCATGATGAAGACTCGGTGGCCATAAAATCCTTATAGCCTGCTGTTACAAAACAGTTCTAATGAGTCAAAGAGTACGCACATACACCACAACCTCTTTATAACACTATTGTTGGGGTCCATAGCATAAACTGTGTTAGTTAAACAACCATGTTCTATCCAAACAAAAATGTATAGATTATATTGAAAAATGACCATTTATTGAAAAATGACCATTTATGGTCATTTTTCAATATAATCTATACATTTTCGGAATCAATCTGTGAACAATGTTATATCCAAAACCGTGTTATAACGAACCGTGTTATACAGAAGCTGAAGTGTATTTTGGTGCAAAAATAACAAACTGTTATTTTTTTTACCCCTAAATACTTAAAACCTTGTAGTACAACATACCTCCATCTTTTTGCATCACAATCAAGGCTTGACCTATGGAAAAAATAAAAGAACTACGATAAACAAAATAAAAGAACTCGTACCTATGAAGCAAAAAGAGAACTGACTGTGAGAAAATGTATGTTAGTCTTTTAAAGATTAGTCTACTTAACACTAGTCCTGCTGAACCCTGATATACCCTGCCTTCGTAAACAGTGTAAATTTAAATCAGTTGGTTTCTGAAGAAGCCAACTGATCTGGATCTGCACTATTTGTCATTCAGTATGTGAATTTGTATCAGCAATCTGGATCAAGTAATCTGACTGGCTGAAAATTAGGAGTGGGTGTGGCATCATAATTTATTCAGCATAGCAAGAGTTAAATACACCACAACCTCTTTATACATTATTGTTGGGGTCCATAGTATAAACCGTGTTAATTAAACAACCGTGTTATATCCAAACAAAAATGTATAGATTATATTGAAAAATGACCATTTATGGAGAAAAAATGTGAGTAGCTTTTGCAGGGCAAAGGCTACTCACATTTTTCAGCAAAAAATATCAGAATATTGTATATTGAATCCGCTTAAACAGTTAACGAAAATACCCTTAACGAGCTCGTTAAGCTAACCACACTTTGAACAACTGGGCCCAGATTGCCAAGCAAAATTGTAGCAAACAATATTCTGTTTTTTTATTACTATTATTTTTTCAGAGAAAAAACATGACATTTCATGTGAATCATCTGTCTTGCAGATGATTCACTGCCTTGCAGATGATTAGCACAAAATGTCAAGTCTTATTTTCTCTGAAAAATAAAATACAATATTTCAAAATGTCATCTGCAGCAGTTGTGATTGATGACAATCTGAATAAATGATAATCTCTATTTACGTTAAATGTCCTAAAATTACTCTTTTATTCAATATTTTTTTGCCTAAATTTTGTTTATTATGCAGTTGCTTCTTGAAATACTTAGTGGAATGGCAAACAGTGTAAACCCTGATCAGACAGCTCCTTCAAGAGCAGTCCGATCTGAGTCTGCACTAGTTGCCAATGCCATTTTGCTAGAAACTTTGGTGTATGGAATTTTAGGATATTTACCGTACTGAGAAAAGTAAGAGAAATATCACACATCTGTTGTCTGCTCACTCTGCCTGCAAAATGCTAACAGTGACATTGTCAATTTTCTTTTGGATAACCACCAAAATGGTTCAAACAATAAAACAAATTTTATTATGAGCCAGAGTCTGCCCAAAATACATAAACATTCAACATCATCTATTTTCTTTTGTCTTTCCCCCATACTGCTCACCCCCTCCACCTTTATACCATGTCCCCTCTCCCTCCACAAACATATACACACAACCAAACATAAATACATGTACAATAGCAGCGTTTCCACCCACCACTCAACCAATTAACCAAACATGTTGTTGTCTATTTCTTTCTTTTTCTTCAGGGCCCAGTTGTTCAAAGCGTCGTTAGCTTAACAAGCTCGTTAAGGGTCATTTCGTTAACTGTTTTAGCGGATTCAATATACAATATTCTGATATTTTTTGCTGAAAAAATGTGAGTAGCTTTTGCACTGCAAAAGCTACTCACATTTCTTCAGCAAAAAATTTCAGCATATCTGCGTATCACTCGGTGTAAATTTTAACGAATCGTTAACTAACAATGTCATTAGCTTTGAACAACTGGGCCCTGATTGCAAAATTTAGAGTAATAGAAATACACAGCTCCAGATAAGATGCTATTCTAAACCCCTTTCTTATTTCTTGCTGAAAACATTATGTTGTAGGTACTCATTAGAAATCCCTGAATGAAGCACTTCTAATGAGTAACCACAGCATATCTTTTGTGTAAAAAATATAAAAGATTTTGTAACCCATTAAGAGTCCTGTCGAGCATGGTCAGTTTACCAAACCACACTTTTTTCTGGGCAGGCTTAGTTCTCTAAGTGGTTAACCAGTACCTGTGCACATTCTTTTGCCAGACACTGACAACTGCCCTTCTTTAATCAGTGGAAGGGAGAGAATGACCATAGAAAATATTTTATGAACCATCTCCACGAAAGAATGTTGCCTGACCTGGCAGGTTCCGAACCTGCAACCTTCTGATCACCAGTCAGACACGCAGCCAACTGAGCCACTCGGGCTGGCTCCACAACACGTTTTGTGTAACAAATATAAAAAATAATTTCCTGGATACTCCACTTATCTGGAACCATGGAAATATATGGAAAAACACACACACACATATAAAAAGGACACAAAAAACCCCACCCACTTAACATTTACATACCCTTGAAACCAGGCAAACATAATTCTTCCCACCATACCAGTTCCATCTGAAAACAAAAGAAGAACCAATATACAATGTAAGGGCAGGATCTTGATTGGAGAATGAAATCAGTTTTTACTGTGAGGTGACCTGTTTGTCAATGATAAGAAAATTTATCTGACATAAATCACGTTCAAAAGTCTAAACATTTCAAAATTCTTAACTGTTTTTCGGTAAATATTTACAAACAAAATGTAGAAATCTTTAAAATGCTTAATTTTTGAAAACAGTCTTGGTAAAAGCTTATTTATTAATATAATTCTCATAAGAAAGTGACACTTTTGGCATTTCTCATACAAGAATAAGTGGAAATATATTTTCTTAACCCTTGTCATGCTGAATAAATTAAGATGCCATGACCACTTCTAATTTCCAGCCAATCAGATTACTTGATACAGTTTTTTGACAGAAATTCATATTTAATGACAAACAGTGCAGATCCAGATCAGCTGGCTTCTTCAGAAGCAAACTGATCTGGATCTACACTGTTTGCTTAGACAGGGCATGTTCAGCAAGAGAAGGGTTAAAATTGCATGAACATAATAATTTCAGTGTTATGTAGTAGCGCGGCAAAGCGAAGTACAAATAATCAATATGTTTGTAAATATATAGGGTGCATAAATGACCAGTCTAACTGGTCCGGACCTTTTAGCCTCGTGGTTATGACGCTCGATTACAGATCCAGGGGTACCTAGTTCGATCCCCGGTCGGGGCACTTGTCGGGAATATTTTCTTTACAGGTCTATTTCTCTTCCTACTACAGTTATTTTATTATGCCAGCACCCTTGCTGACATCTCCAAAAACAAACACCCTTCAATATTGCCTTGTTTGCATGGCTTTACTGACATTGCATTTGGGCAGCCATATCAGTGTAACCACTAGCAACTCTTCACCCACACCAACAACCTTCAATTCCACCTTGTTTGCATGACACTATTGACATACATATACACCACAACCTCTTTATACACTATTTTTGGGGTCCATAGCATAAACTGTGTTAGTAAAACAACCGTGTTATATCCAAACAAAAAAGTATAGATTATATTGAAGAATGACCTTTTCAATATAATCTATACATTTTTGGGATCTATCTTTGAACCGTGTTATATCCAAAACCATGTTATAACAAACCATGTTATAAAGAGGCTGTAGTGTATTACCTTTGAGCAGCCATGTAAGTGTAGCAGCCAGAACAGTAGCTGACTCATCACCCACACCAACCCCCTTTAATATGGCCTGTGCTGCAAGAGTTCCAGTTATACTACTAGCAAATGCCTGAAATAGATGGATTCTAAATTGTACACCACAACCTCTTTATAACACTATTGTTGGGGTCCATAGCATAAACCATGTTAGTTAAACAACTGTATTATATCCAAACAAAATTGTATAGATTATATTGAAAAATGATCATTTATGTTCATTTTTCAATATAATTCATTTATGGTCATTTTCCAATATAATCTATACATTTTTTGGGATCCATCTTCTAACCATGTTATATAAAAAACTGTGTTATACTGAACCGTGTCATATAGAGGTTGTAGTGTACTAACAGATAACTAGTCTTTTGTAGCAGGACCAAATTTTCTTATATTCAACAGAGGATTTTTAACTCTTTGTCATCATAATCACCATCATAATTGGATTTTTGATTAACATGCAGGTACGGGGGCAACATCCACATCAGTGGCCCCATTTCCAGATAGCTGGCTTGCTGCATGCATGGCAACCTCACATCAGATCTCCAGGTATGTCTATCATGAGGGTTGATAGCCGAGAGCTTCCACTCTCTGCAATCCCTCTCTGTCAACTGCTTCCATGTCATCTTGGGCCTCCAAGGCCCACGCTTTCCATCAACCTGTATGTCAAAGGCTGTCTTGACTGCACCATTGAAGTCCACATGTCCATACCATCGGAGTCTTCTCTCCTTCAGAATGAGGTCCAGATCCTCAATGCCAAGCCGCACAAGTAGCTCATTGGATCTGGTGGTGACAATGTCTTGTGGCCTGACATTGCAGATCTGTCTGATCATTGCCCTGTCATTTCGCAGCAGACACTGGAGGTTTGGCTTTGTCAATGGCCGTCTCCCTGGCATGGAGCATTGCGCTCCGCACACAAGAGCTGTACACACGGCCACATGTTTTGAAAGAAAGGTGCAGGTTTTCTTGGCGTTTTAAGGGTTAAACACACTTATATCCAAAACTTTCTTACAATGAACAGTGCACATTTCAAAATAGTTTTGACAATACCTTTGACATTACTTGTGAATTATCTTCAACAGAGAATAAGTAGACACGAATTTTGAGTAGGGGTGTAACAATACATCAATATATCAATGCATCATGAGAGTGACTGCCATGATAGTGCTATCGTGAGGGCAGTAATGTTGAGAAGCTAACTGATCTGGATCAACACTGTTTGCAAAGGCAGGGCATATCCAGGACCAGCAGGTACTGGGTTAAGTAACATACCTGAATAGTGTCCCAGAGCTGATACACTATGTAGTCCTCGCTGACACTGTCTGGGTAGCCTTGTGGTAGAAATACTGTCTGTCAGAGAAAATACAAGAATATTCACCTGGTAAGAAGCGCTGTCTCTTAGGTTGTTCTAAAATTTGAATAAGTACAATTTACTACCCGATGTGTCTAAAAATTGCTGGATGAGTGGCAAATAGTGTTGACCCCATTCAGATGCCACATTCTGCGAAATTCCTCTTTCAAATCTAGGTTGTTTCGAATAAAATAAAAATTCTGTAATTTGATAGGTCGTTTAAATTAGCTAGGCCAAATTAACAAGGGGTCATGCAGTTACATTCAATTTTACAACTATGTAGTGACTTTCTTTATTTGTTTCTCACTTATTCAATGAAACTAATTTCAACCAAAACTCAATATTGAAATTAATATAAAAACAGTTATTTTATTGAAAATCGCTATGCTTTATGGATTATACAATACTTATTTGAAAATGACCAAATTTGTACAATGGTCAGAACTGAGAAGGGAAGGAATCCGAAACAAAACTCCTCTGGACAAAACCCACCTTCAATGATTTTTAGCTCGCCTGTACGAAGTACAAGGAGAGCTATTGTAGTCACCCCGGTCGTCCACGTTTGCGTTTGCGTTCCCGTCACACTGCGTTAAAGTTTTTCAAATGCTTATATCTCAACAGTCACTCCTCACAGAGGCATCAAATTTGGAACTTAGGTACCTTGGAGGGTCTTCTGAGATTCCAAGAGAATAAACCCCTGGGTTCATGCCCCTGGGTGGGGCTAGGGGTCAGAATCTAGGACACCTTTGATATACTGTGTTAAAGTTTTTCAAATTCTTATATCTTGACTTTCACTCCTCATAGAGCATTCATATTTAGAATTTGGGTACCTGGAGGAGTCTTCTGAGATTCCAAAAGAACATACCCCTGGGTTCATACCTCAGGGTGGGCCTTGGAGTGGGGCTAGGGGTCAAAATCTAGGACACATTTGTAAAATCTTATATGCCTACAGGTTATAGACACAACTGGTTATACATCAGCTGACTATGTGACATCGGTTTAAGTGTAAGAGAGTGAAGGTCATGGTGACCTACATTTTACGGTCCAGGTCACCTAGATTTCACAGTCCAGTGATTTTGCCTTATATCTTGAATACTATTTGTTGGATAAATGTCACACCTGGGATATTACTTCCATGTGACCCAATGAATGACCACTTACTATATCTAGGTCATTGTGACCTATATTTCATGGTTCAGTGATTTTGCCTTATATCTTGAATACTTTTTGTTGGATAAATGTCACATCTGGGATATTACTTCCATGTGACCCAATGAATGACCACTTACTATATCTAGGTCATTGTGACCTATATTTCATGGTTCAGTGATTTTGCCTTATATCTTGAATACTATTTGTTGGATAAATGTCACACCTGGGATATTAGTTCCTTGTGACCCAATGAATGACCACTTACTATATCTAGGTCATTGTGACCTATATTTCATGCTTCAGTGATTTTGCCTTATATCTTGAATACTATTTGTTGGATAAATGTCACACCTGGGATATTACTTCCATGTGACCCAATGAATGACCACTTACTATATCTAGGTCATTGTAACCTATATTTCATGGTTCAGTGATTTTGCCTTATATCTTGAATACTATTTGTTGGTTAAATGTCACACCTGGGATATTACTTCCATGTGACCCAATGAATGACCACTTACTATATCTAGGTCATTGTGACCTATATTTCATGGTTCAGTGATTTTGCCTTATATCTTGAATACTATTTGTTGGATAAATGTCACACCTGGGATATTACTTCCATGTGACCCAATGAATGACCACTTACTATATCTAGGTCATTGTGACCTATATTTCATGGTTCAGTGATTTTGCCTTATATCTTGAATACTATTTGTTGGATAAATGTCACACCTGGGATATTACTTCCATGTGACCCAATGAATGACCACTTACTATATCTAGGTCATTGTGACCTATATTTCATGGTTCAGTGATTTTGCCTTATATCTTGAATACTATTTGTTGGATAAATGTCACACCTGGGATATTAGTTCCTTGTGACCCGATTATTGACGTCAAAATATATCTCTGTTGGTGTGACCTATATTTCATGGTTCAGTGTTTTTGCCTTATATCTTGAATACTATTTGTTGGATAAATGTCACACCTGGGATATTAGTTCCTTGTGACCCGATTATTGATGCCAATATATATCTCTGTTGGTGTGACCTATATTTCATGGTTCAGTGATTTTGCCTCATATCTTGAATACTATTTGTTGGATAAATGTCACACCTGGGATATTACTTCCATGTGACCCAATGAATGACCACTTACTATATCTAGGTCATTGTGACCTATATTTCATGGTACAGTGATTTTGCCTTATATCTTGAATACTATTTGTTGGATAAATGTCACACCTGGGATATTAGTTCCTTGTGACCCAATTATTGACGTCAAAATATATCTCTGTTGGTGTGACCTATATTTCATGGTTCAGTGATTTTGCCTTATATCTTGAATACTATTTGTTGGATAAATGTCACACCTAGGATATTACTTCCATGTGACCCAATGAATGACCACTTACTATATCTAGGTCATTGTGACCTATATTTCATGGTACAGTGATTTTGCCTTATATCTTGAATATTTGTTGGATAAATGTCACACCTGGGATATTAGTTCCTTGTGACCCGATTATTGACGTCAAAATATATCTCTGTTGGTGTGACCTATATTTCATGGTTCAGTGATTTTGCCTTATATCTTGAATATTTGTTGGATAAATGTCACACCTGGGATATTACTTCCATGTGACCCAATGAATGACCACTTACTATATCTAGGTCATTGTGACCTATATTTCATGCTTCAGTGATTTTGCCTTTTATTTTTATTACTATTTCATGGAGAATTGTCATACCTGGATTATTATATCTATGTAACAAAATGATTTACATACAAATACATCTAGGTCAGTGTGACCTATATTATATGGCTTAATGATAAAAATGTTACAATATAAAATGTACCCAGCAGGCGAGCTCGCTGTCCTCCGACAGCTCTTGTTAACTTGGAGGACAAACACCCTTCATATGTGGACAAAACCCACTTCATGTTTAGACAGGGGAGGACGAACCCTCCTTCAGGTTTTGACAGGGGAGAACAAAACCTCCTAACACGGGTCTCATATGAATCTACACTGTTTGCATAAGTAATTGTACTGGTAATCTGTACTGTTTACAGGGTTTAAAGGGTTAACCATTTCCCCTTTGAGTTTCTGAAGTGGGCTCTCCCATCTTTGTATATTAGGACACACTCAATCTTGTAAGAACGGCATTAAGTCAAATTCATTAAAAGGATGAAAAACAGTGTTGGTCCTAATGATCCAGCTTGCTATGAGTAGTGGCAGATTTAGAGCTGGTTTGTGGGGTTAGATGGATCCCCCTTTGGGTCCAAATTATTGTGTTCATCACGAAAACATGCCTATATAATTTTGACCCCTTTAAACCCCACTTTTATACAGTAAAACTGGGGTTTAGAGGGGTATACTTTATTTTCTTTATTCTGCTCAAAATGAGGCGGTTCTAACGAGTACCCACAATCTATGTTTTGAGCAGAAATATGAAAAAAATAAGTATTTTTAGCTCGCCTGTACAAAGTACAAGGAGAGCTATTGTAGTCACCCCGGTCGTCCACGTTTGCGTTTGCGTTCCCGTTCCCGTCACACTGCGTTAAAGTTTTTCAAATGCTTATATCTCAACAGTCACTCCTCACAAAGGCATCAAATTTGGAACTTAGGTACCTTGGAGGGTCTTCTGAGATTCAAAGAGAATAAACCCCTGGGTTCATGCCCCTGGGTGGGGCTAGGGGTCAGAATCTAGGACACCTTTGTAATACTGTGTTAAAGTTTTTCAAATTCTTATATCTTGACTTTCACTCCTCATAGAGCATTCATATTTAGAATTTGGGTACCTGGACGAGTCTTCTGAGATTCCAAAAGAACATACCCCTGGGTTCATACCTCAGGGTGGGCCTTGGGGTGGGGCTAGGGGTCAAAATCTAGGACACATTTGTAAAATCTTATATGCCTACAGGTTATAGACACAACTGGTTATACATCAGCTAACTATGTGACATCGGTTTAAGTGTAAGAGAGTGAAGGTCATGGTGACCTACATTTTACGGTCCAGGTCACCTAGATTTCACGGTCCAGTGATTTTGCCTTATATCTTGAATACTTTTTGTTGGATAAATGTCACACCTGGGATATTACTTCCATGTGACCCAATGAATGACCACTTACTATATCTAGGTCATTGTAACCTATATTTCATGGTTCAGTGATTTTGCCTTATATCTTGAATACTATTTGTTGGTTAAATGTCACACCTGGGATATTACTTCCATGTGACCCAATGAATGACCACTTACTATATCTAGGTCATTGTGACCTATATTTCATGGTTCAGTGATTTTGCCTTATATCTTGAATACTATTTGTTGGATAAATGTCACACCTGGGATATTACTTCCATGTGACCCAATGAATGACCACTTACTATATCTAGGTCATTGTGACCTATATTTCATGGTTCAGTGATTTTGCCTTATATCTTGAATACTATTTGTTGGATAAATGTCACACCTGGGATATTACTTCCATGTGACCCAATGAATGACCACTTACTATATCTAGGTCATTGTGACCTATATTTCATGGTTCAGTGATTTTGCCTTATATCTTGAATACTATTTGTTGGATAAATGTCACACCTGGGATATTAGTTCCTTGTGACCCGATTATTGACGTCAAAATATATCTCTGTTGGTGTGACCTATATTTCATGGTTCAGTGATTTTGCCTTATATCTTGAATACTATTTGTTGGATAAATGTCACACCTGGGATATTAGTTCCATGTGACCCAATGAATGACCACTTACTATATCTAGGTCATTGTGACCTATATTTCATGCTTCAGTGATTTTGCCTTTTATTTTTATTACTATTTCATGCAGAATTGTCATACCTGGATTATTATATCTATGTGACAAAATGATTTACATACAAATACATCTAGGTCAGTGTGACCTCTATTATATGGTTGAATGATTTCGCCATATAACTTGAAAATTATTTCATAGATTATTTCATTTTGATTTTCTTAATGATAAAAATGTTACAATATAAAATGTACCCAGCAGACGAGCTACGCTGTACTACGACAGCTCTTGTTTTTATCTGAAAATGCTCATTTTTTGGTGGTAAAATTTTCAGTATATTTGAATAGGCATGTTTTAATAATGTTTGGGGGATTAAAAAAAAAGAAAAAAAAGAAAAAGGGATTCAAAACCCCTTAAGCAGTGTTGAATGCACTTTTCCAAAAGCCTGGATCGGTCCTAGCATAGGTACATGTAATCTGTACTGCCTACAGAGTTGAAAGGGTTAAAAGATATTGCTTATGACATAATTATCAATGTCCTGTAAAACAGTTTGTGTTGAGGTTTTACGGCCCAGTTAACCCAATGGGGTCATGTTGAGCATGGTCAGTTTACCTAACCACAGGTTTACTGGGCAGGCTTAGTCCTCTAAGCGGTTAACCAGTATTGTGCACATTCTTTCCCCAGAAGCTGATAACTGCCCTTCTTGAATCTGCGGAAGGGAGAGAATGACTGTAGAAAATATTTCACGATCAAACTCCACAAAAGAATGTTGCCGACCTTGGCGGGGGTTGAACCTCCTGGTCTCCAGTCGGACGCGTATCAAACTGAGCCACCGAGGGAGGCCCTGTAAAATAGGTCAACATCAACAAACATATTAAAAATATTTCATTTTATGACTTTGTTTGCAAATGAAACTCTGTAAATATGATACATGTATATCTTATTTTTTATGATAATTTCCTAAAACCACAACAACTATTTGTCATTTGAAAACTTTTAAAGTCATACATAAAATTAATTCTAGGATTCTATTGATTTATCTTAGTTAAATCATCTTATTTATAACCTCTGATACAACTGCAAAAACCAAGAACAAAAAAAACATATTTGGTACCTGCTCGCATATACTTAATTTACATTAAATTAACTCTTTTCAAGTATCAATTTAAGTTATTTAACTTCAACTTTAAATTAATTACTCATTCTATAATTTGAGTCAATAATTTTCACAATACAACAATGTCATTAAGAAATTACTTCAAAATGCAAAACTGAGGAATACATTCTTTGAGGGTATTTTAAATACTTGACAGTTTGTTGGTTTGATTGGAGATGTAAACAAAACATATACCGGATTTTTGGAACAAATTGCACCATATTATTTGAGTATGTATATTCACGCCTCCATATAAATGAATGCGTAACCATTGGTTAAGAACATAAAACAATTAGAGAGACATTGGTTAGGCATTCAATGACTTAAAAAAGGTAAACAAACTGCACTCTGTGTTTCATGAGTGATATAAATGTTTTGAGGAAATAATTACATTCAACAGCCATTGAGATCGGCAGCTGTGGAGACGACTACCTACTTCTAGCATATTGGTTGAATTATTTTTCGCATGCTGAAGGTGTACCAAAAGCCATAGTAAACACGTGGAAATTTGTGGTTATTGTCCTTTACTTATTTTTGCGCTTTGCTAGCAGTTCAGCACATCGATCATCATGTACACATGATAGACACATATTATTATTTGTGTTATGGATAGTTTGGTCGTCAATGCAGCATTGTTCAGAAATCGCCAAGGTAAGGGTCGAAAATGAGTGGTTACGCATTAGATCTAAAAAAATAAATACAAAACTTTTACAGCTTACTTGGCAGCACTGAAAAAGGGGGCCATTCAGCACGCACATCCGTACTATGCCATATATAGGAAGTTACCCTCTTAATCCCACCCGAGGTCTATACTGGCAAAAGCAAAGACATTTTATGTATACCCGAAAGAAATGCGAAATGGACTGAAATTTTTTGTCATCAGTCTTGAAGATCTGAAATTTTCCGGAAGAGTTACGGACGAAGCGGCGGTTGTATGAAGTGTTTCCGTAAGTTTCTTCTATAACTGCTGAGGCTCTGTCTTCATTCTGCATATTTATTGACACCTCCAGGGTTCTGAACACTTTATGTATTCAATTTCCAATCCGTGAAACAGTGGAAACATGCAAATTGGCCATTTTTGACGTGTTGCCGGCGAAGAAGATTTGTCAGGGGAGGTAACTAATGTTACGGTTCAACCGAAACAAATCATAAAAACGCTAAACTACTAAAACTACTTGAAATGCAAACGTGTTAATTTTTTTCTTATTGACTTAATTTAGACAGACCGTTAAAATTAAAATAACAATTTTTTGCACATTTTCAAGAATAAAAAAAAGATGGAATTTCTTTCAAGTGAGCAAGTTTCTTTTTGATTATGGGAAGGACTGTAGCCTTGTAGGCTAATCCTGCTCATTCAAATAGTTTTGAACAAACATCAAAACCATTTCATTTTGGTACATCATTTTAATACACTGATGGAATGGAAGTATAAAAAGCATTTTCAAATGGCAAATTCAAAATATTTGTAAAATGATTATGAAAACACGTGTTTATGTAAAAAAAATAACACAGGACTGTGTGAAAATCGCAATTTTCAACAAGACTGTCGCAAGAAAATATGAACTTTATTATTCTCATTTCATCAACTGCCTTGGCCTACTCAAAAATGTGTTTTTGAAGAACCAGATCATAGTAGTATTATAAAATAAGGAAGCGATTTACTCCAGGTGCGCAGAATTAGCAGAAAATTTTAATGTCTCAAAAGCACAACGGTAGCGACGTTTGATGGCCTACACCGACAACATATTAAAACTAGAGATGAAAAAATGACGTCCAATTGGCTCTACATTGACAAGACTCTGAAGTGTCGCTAAAATGCATTTTATTTTTTCTCTGTATTGAAATTATGACCTGCACAGTAGCTTAAGTGCGCAGGATTGGCCAACAGCACTGTAATGTTGTAACTAATGTTGTGAGAACTTGTGGTTCAACCCAATTGCATTATTGAATTTGCAATAAAATATGTTTAAACTAATTAAAGAAAAGCTAGCTCACTTGTTTAAATGGACATTTAATCCAAGCATTTAATTATCGAGAAGGCAGTTTGAATTTGGCCTGTAATAAGAAACGCTCTTTCTTTACTTCTGAGGAGCACAGAAATTATAATTCATGTGCATATATGTGATCTCATGTCAAAAAATTGTGAGGTCATTATTTACCTTTTGGATAATTATATTAGATATGGCACTAAACTTTACAAACAAATTGTGGGTATTCCGATTGAGACTAACTGTATCCCTCCTGTCGCGGATTTTTTATTATTATTATTTATTTTTTATTTAATATTTATTTTATTTTTTTTTTTTCATTTTTATTTATTTATTTTTTTTTTGTTATGGGAGAGATTTCATGTCATCTCTCTGTGACGAAAGTCAAACTGATAGTATATTAAAGCTTTCAGTTCTACTTCTAGATAGCTAGATGATAGATACGACCCATAGATACCTAGATGACTTGCTTAATGTTGATAATATTTATTTTGAACAAATGACTGATCATCGAACTTCAGTTAATTAAGTTTTTTTTTCTTATGCATGTACCGAAGAACTTTTTTTTTTTTTTTTCAATTCGAATTTATTGATATCAAATGGTATAATTTCTTTAAAAAATTACGACAAGTGTGATGATTTTGACACCACTTTCCTTTTTAGATGGCGATATTCCTCTATCTCCATTGTATGGAATACACATATCTCTACTTTAAATCGCTTTGCTTTCAGTATCAGAATTTTTACTAGTGATACGTCAAATTATATTCATTCACCAGGACCTGTGATATGGTAAATAAGTTCCTAGCTCTCACCAAAGCAGAAAACCTAGCCACACCATCCTCCACACCTTCAGCGGCGACAAAAATCGAATCTGGAAGGACATTCCAATCTCTAATGGCTTGAAGGAAAAATGAGCTTCTGTAAATGTCAGTTCTTGCACTGGGGATCTGAAAAGTCAATGAGTGATGATTTCTAGAGCACCTATAATTGGGAGATAAGGTCATCTGCTGGAATGCTGGAAGGTATCTTCTCATGAAAATTTGATTTTAACAGTCGGAATTAAGGCATGGCTTTTTAACTTCTTATACAATTAATTAAGGTTGTCGGTATCATAAACTATGTTAAGACAATCCAATCACTAATGGTTTGAGGAAAAAATGAGATTATGTAAATGTCAGTTCTTGCATTTGGGATCTGAAAAGTCAATGAGTGATGATTTCTAGAGCACCTAATTGGGGGATAAGGTCATCAGTTGGAATGCTGGCCGGTATTTTCTCATGCAAATTATTTTAACAATCGGAACTAAGGCCTGGCTTATTAACTCCTTTCCGCAAGGGTGTCGGTATCATAAACTAAGTAAAGTTTTATCAAAATTGTACCACTGATACTCCGAATTGATTGATACTTATAATGCTAGTTTGAAAACACTTCAGAAGCAACGAATGTCGGAACCAGAGTTTTACGGTGAATTAGGTTATAAATTTAGGAACTTTACTGGGAAATTTAAATTTTTAAGAGAAAAAAAATAAAGCAAAAATACTACCCGTTAGAAAAGGATTGGACATAACATGGAAAGTATATGCGCGACGGACTGTATGCATGCTTAGGTTTTAAGCAAATCATGGTTGCCAGCTATGCTATGCTTTCTCTTTAAATGCACGACGGTGGTTCGGATCCCAGACAGAAGATCCATAAAATACCATACAAAGCACACTTTAACACAAACTCGAGTTCATGCACTACGACTGAACTTTAAAAATGATTAACTTCTTGTCTTACTGCTGTTGATAAAACGTGCAGTCATATGCATATACTGTGAGATATACTGTGAGATAGTCAGTGTTTGTTTGTGTTGAGGTTTTACGGCCCAATCAACCCAATGGGGTCATGTCCACCCTATACGTTTCAGGTTATACAGTTCAACAGGTATTAGGTTATTGGGGTTATGCTGTTGAGATGCTAGACATGGTATACCATAATACCATATGGTATCAGGTTTGCTTATCGAAGAAGCTGACCTACGCATTGCCATGCGTTCCATAAGTCAGCCAATCAAAACGTCTGTTTTTGCTTGCTCGTAGAAAGGTGCCATTGCTCTCCTGGAAGATTGAATAGACGATAAATAGCAAGGAAAATCAGTGTTCTGTATTTTGTTACGGAAAAACTTTACATTCAGATCATGGTGAATATATTTTAATTTTGCTTCTGATCATAAGAATATTTTAAAGCGACGTAGGCGAAAGAAATAAAGATATTAAACTGGCCTCGTGAGGTCCCATGCGTGTACTGGTCTTTTCTTTTTAATGGATCGTCTCCCAATTGTTGGAGTAGTTAGCGACGATATAAGTTATATACAAGAATTCTCAGTTTCATTTTTTTTGTCTTGCATATATTATATATATATATATTTTGTTGTTGTTGTTTTTGTATATGCGTGTAGTTTCGGTTTCATTCCGGAAAATATTAAACATACAGTTGCTTCCCTTTGAAGCAGTTATTACCCTTGGGCCTTGCAGAGCCGGCCATTTTGATTGCAGACGCCAATATAGACATGCAGCAAAGCGAAGGTTTCCTTTCTTCTTGTTCACGTATGTAGAGAGGCAGTATGACTTTATATAAATATTCTTTATTCCTACATATACTAAGACATATACTATATGACTCCAGATTTGCAGGAAGGGCAGAAACACAGTTATTTGCTTTTTAGTACCTATACCGGTACCGGTATTTATTCTGTCAAACATTCATACATCAGAAAATAAATATGGGTAATATTTGTTCGATAGCCTACGATCCGATTTCCCTAGCAACGCTATAAATAACATCCGCCTAGATGTCCTTTAAGTGGAAAGGCCATTAAAACATTTTTCTTTCAACTATTGGGTGGAACATACTTTTCAATATCTGTTTACCCTTCAAAGGACTTGTTTTCCACCATTAATAGTGCTAATTAGCTCACCTGAGCTCGAAGTGCTCATGGTGAGCTATTGTGGTCAGTCAATGTCCATTGTGCGTCGTCCATCGTGCGGCGTCAACAATTGCTTTAAAAGCCTTCTCCTACAACCCTGGGCCAATTGACTTGATATTTGGTAGGAAGCATCGGGATGACTTGTAGATCAAAAATAGCTTAAATCGTCCGATCGGAAATCCAAGATGGCCGCCATCTTGAAAATCTATTTTTCGCTTCTTCTCCTGAACTGAAAGGCCAATTGACTCCAAACTTGCTAGGAAGCATCAGGGTGACTTGTGGATCAAAAATAGATAAAATCGTGCCGATCGGAAATCCAAGATGGCCGCCATGGCCACCATCTTGAAAATCTATTTTTCGCTTCTTCTCCTTAACCGAAAGGCCAATTGACTCCAAACTTGCTAGGAAGCATCAGGGTGACGTAGATCAAAAATAGCGAAAATTGTGCCGATTGGAAATCCAAGATGGCCGCCATCTTGAAAATCTATTTTTCACTTCTACTCCTGAATTGAAAGGCCAATTGACTTCAAACTTGCTTGGAAGCATCAGGGTAACTTGTAGATCAAAACTAGCTAAAATCGTGCCAATCGGAAATCCAAGATGGCCGCCATGGCAGCCATCTTGAAAATCTATTTTTCCCTTCTTCTCCTGAACCGAAAGGCCAATTGACTTGAAACTTGATAGGAAGCATCAGGGTGACTTGTAGATCAAAAATAGTTAAAATCATGCCGATCGGAAATCCAAGATGGCCACCATGGCAGCCATCTTGAAAATCTATTTGTCGCTTCTTCTCCTGAACCAAAAGGCCAATTGACTCCACTTGCTAGGAAGCATCAGGGTGTCTTGTAGATCAAAAGTAGCTAAAATCATGCTGATCTGAAATCCAAGATGGCCGCCTTGGCCCCCATCTTGAAAATCTATTTTTCGCTTCTTCTCCTGAACTGAAAGGCCAATTGACTCCAAATTTGCTAGGAAGCATCAGGGTGATTTGTAGATCAAAAATAGCTAAAATCGTGCTGATTGGAAATCCAAGATGGTCGTCATGGCAGCCATCTTGAAAATCTTTTTTTCGCTTCTACTCCTAAACCCAAAAGCCAATTGACTCCAAACTTAGTAGGAAGCATTGGAGTGACTTGTAGATCAAAAATAGCTAAAATCGTGCCGATTGGAAATCCAAGATGGCTGCCATGGCAGCCATCTTGAAAATCTATTTTTCGTTCCTTCGCCTGAACCGAAAGGCCAGTTGACTCAAACTTGCTAGGAAGCATCGGGGTGACTTGTAGATCAAAAATAGCTAAAATCATGCTGATCGGAAATTCAGGATGGCCGGCATGGCCGCCATCTTGAAAATCTATTTTTCGCTTCTTCTCCTGAACCAAAAGGCCAGTTGACTTGAAACTTGGTAGGAAGCATTTGGGTGACTTGTAGATCAAAAAAAGTTCAAGTCATGCCAATCGTAAATCCAAGATCTTGAAAATCTATTTTTCGCTTCTTCTCCTAAACCCAAAAGTCAATTGACTCAAAACTTAGTAGGAAGCATCAGGGTGACTTGTAGATGAAAAATAGCTAAAATCTTTCTGATCCGTAATCCCAGATGGCCACCATGGCCGCCATCTTGAAAATCTATATTTAGCTTCTTCTCCTGCACCGAAAGGCCAGCTGATCCCAAACTTGGTAGGAGACATTGGGGCGACTTGTAGATCAAATAAAGCTAAAATTGTGCCAATCAGATATCCAAGATAGCCGCCATGGCAGCCATTAGGAAAATCTATTTTTCGCTTCTTCTCCTAAACCGAAAGGCCAGTTGACTGGAAACTTGGTAGGAAGCATTGGGATGACTCGTAGATCAAAAATAGCTAAAATCGTGCTGATCATAAATCCAAGCTGTCCGCCATTTAGAGTTTGTTCAAATGATCAAGCTCCATTGACTGGCATGCCATATATATTCTTCTTCAAAATTAAGAACTGCTTAAATGATAATCTTTTCATTAGTTGTGATGACATGATCAGGGCTTCCATTAACTTCCAGACTCAGGAAGTCCCAGACTTCCTACCCCTCAAATTTGGAAGTCCCACAGGAAAATCTAGGAAGTCCCACTTTTTTTCCGTGCTGCGGCGGTCTGCCCTTTCTTTAGTAGAACATAGGTTCTTATTTCAGTGTCACACAGAATCATCATGATATATGCTTCTCTTAGATGTGTTTTAAAAATGTCCTTATCGCTTATTAAAATTCGATCACATCTTTTTGGAAAGCCTGTACTTGTATGTCAGACCTTAGCGAAAGCATCAACATTGGTACAACTTCGCATTCGTTTCAAAGCCCAGAGAAAGAAAAAAGAAAAGAAAATACATGAGAGAAAACACCCAAAACATGTTTTCTTAAAAATAAACAATGCTGAAATTTTTTTGCAGAAATGTATTTAATGAAATATTTGTTCGGATTGAAGCTGATCAACACGAGCGAACAAGTTGCTTACTTCACAAAAATTGCTGGAAAACGGCGCCGACTCGTGCAACAACAAACAAATTAAAGGCAGCTCTCGATGAAATACCAACAGCAAAACGTTCGTTCGGGGAGAAAAGCAAGCAAAACCATCGCAGATCGCTTATATTTAGACTTACTTTGCGTCTTTTCCGCGCTGGTAAACAGCGCAACCGGAACAAGGCTATGCATTTAGAAACGGGTTTTCCAAAAATTTTGACGAAAAATTTGTTTTCTTTTCATTTGAAAAATTGCTTTTGTTGTCATGATAAACGTAAGCTTCTAAATTCGAATAGATTTCAATTTGCTTTCTGTGCATAATTGTTATTTATTTATTTATAGAATTTCACTCTGCAATTCCCGGAAGTGTTGCAGACGACACACGTTCTTAGCAAAATAGGAATTTAAGATTTTAAGACGTGAATATTAAAAAATAATAATGACTTCATATAATTTCTACGAATCTTTTCGGGGTAGCAGTAGAAAATTTAATTATAAAAACATCAATTAATCAGCTCAGCACCCGTGACAAATACACGCAGTGATCACGCAGCCATCAAAAGGGTGCCGCGACGCTTGACACGGCTGTCGATAAAACTCCCGCAAGCGGAAAGTGGGACGTCCTTAAAGCTCAGTCAACACAGCGAATTTCCGTTAAGTAGGTGGGGCAAACATCATACAACTGATTAAAAGTGGGCGGACCTTTTGACAATTTTTGGACATCTCGGGTATCGATTTCCGACGGACAAAATAAATTTCGGAAGTCCGCGGTACGTCTTTGAAGTTCAATTTGGACGTCCGGTGGCAATCTCAGGGCGTAATATACGTCGTACGTCTGCTTAACGGAAGCCCTGCAGGATTGGAAAAATGTTGCATAACATCTGCATAGCTGCAGTGGCTATGTCACTGAGTAGAGCGACCCGTGGGCCTCTCGTTTGTGCATACCATTGGGTTTATTTACACGCTTTGTGTTTACACATGTATACACAGTGCTTCAGCTAGGATTTGAGGGCAGATGTGCCGGGTAGGGCACTTCTGTGCGCGACTGTACAAGAATGAGAGCACCCTGACTGTGTCATGTAATGCTTAGTATCAAGACATCATACAATCCTATTCCACAATAAATGCCTCAAACTAGAAAACACATAAAAATGACCTTTAAGCATTTGGTGACGTTTTAAATTTTGGTCCAATTTTCATAAAATTTTCACCAAAATGTAGTTTTATGTCTAGAGTTGAAATAAGGCAGAGGACAGCTGGATAATCTGCCGGCTGACCAAACATGGTGGCGGAATATGCCACCTGTACATGTCATCATAAAATATCAACAAAAATCACAAAGGAAATGCGTGTCTCACAAATTGAACTGATAACTCAAATGTCAGGATATATCAAGTGGTTATTAATAGATAAAAATGCATTTTACAAGTATGAAAAAACTTACATCAGGGTTCATGTCAGGGAAATGTCAGGACATTTAATTTTTTTCAAGGTCAGGAAATTGTCAGGGAATTCTGTGATGTGTCAGGAAATTTTACGTTTCAGCCTTATGACACTTGAAAGTTTGGTCCCCGATATATTTTTCTTGCTAAATTCATAAAATTTCTGACTCTGATATTGTCATGGAAATTTGAATTTACGTCAGGGAAAAGTCAAGGAAATGTCAGGGAATTTTAGTCAATTCTAAATGTATGAACCCTGTAACATGTTGATGCAGTGTACATATTGAAAGAAACACACATGATATATGATCGAAGCAAAAAATATGAGTCTCATCCTGTGATAACCTGGTTTTATGCCATATGTGAACAAGAAAGACACATAGTTTGTGCATTTGTGCTGTCTGATCAGCACAGTTGTTTGATGTCTAGACCAGGGCTCAGGAAAACGGAAAAATAGCCGGTCTGGACCGAAATTAAGAATTCTGGACCGATTTCAAACACCCAAAAACGCTAATAAATCAGTTCAACAGGTTTGTGCCTTGAACCCCATTTTTCCCCAACCAACCAATTTTCACGAATCAATGATGTCTACAAAATCACAAACGGTCAAGTCTTCCCAAACTGACAACGTCCGCGCACCTTTTAAATGCGATATTATGGTAGTTAAAATGCTCTAAACGGTCATTTGACATGTATATTGGAGAGACATGAGTAACGGCAACCTACCGCAGCACAAATTAATTACGTCATTATCCAAACATTGTCAAAAAATCAACACTTCACTGACCTTTGTGCGGTAAACAAGCGATTAACACGAATCATCAGTAACGGTAGTCTGATAATTAATCTGTTTGTGTGACACGTGTGAATACACTGAGACTGCAAAACATTCAGGTGCAGTCGGCGTGTCCAAAAGATCAAAGGCCGCTTTACTGAGAGTGATAAAAGAATGCACTGCTTGAACGCACCCGTTTTCTTCCTCTTCTTTTTTGTTTTGATCAACACGGTTTGTGGGTCCCAGATTTGATAAATTAATTCTGAAACCGTGTACGTCCTGATCAGATGTCCCATACAACGGCTTCTGATCTGGGTATTATTGATTGCTTCTGTTTTTTTTTTTTTTTTTTTTTTTTTTTTTTTTTGTTGTTGCCATAACACGCGAGTATAATTCAAGGTAGATTTCAGGGTAAAAATAATGCACCACTTGCGCTAGACAAGATTGGTCAGTGCTTAAAATTTAATCTGTCTGGTCAGATCTTGAAACATTGAAAACTGCAAAACCGCCCAGGCGCAGGCCTGTTTTATTTTACCTAATTAGGTCCATGGAAGTCGTTTCGTTCCGTCTCTCCTGTTTCCCGCCGTCTTCGCGCTTATACAAGACGGGAATCAATTTTTTATAAATAGTTTAGGAAAACCCTGCAGAGGTGGAAATAACAACAAAACCGTTTTTTTTTTGTTTTTTTTTTCTTTCTTTTTACATACCTGACTGTATTTAATGATGACGCCAGCTTTGATCATGCTCGTTATACCAGGACTTCCGTCATATAACGGAGCTGAGGTGTATTATTTAAAAGGAGCTATAGGACTGCCAATTGTCATTAGTTTTCGTGACTGGTGATATATACATATTTTTTTTTTTTGGAAATGGGGCTCATTGATGACGTCATCGTCATCGGCTGAACCGATTCAGATTTCAAAATTTCCAGAGCCCTGGTCTAAATAGTATACTCCCTATTAAAACTCTCAAGACAAGCTAATCCTGCTCTGAGGCTGAGTTACATGTAGCCAGCCTGTGGCTGAGGTCAGTCTGAATCTTACTTAATTGAAAATCCCCAAAACAGTTTTTCTGCATAGATTTCACTGCAAGCTTATTTTTATTTTTGGGCTTCAGAAGGAGGTAAAATAGGACCTTATGTTCATACTTATTGCAACTTAAACCTCACTGAAATATTTTTACAGTGGAAAGATTATTAAAGCCAGGAAATAGGAGCTTAATCTTGCAGTAAGGAGGATGTACATGCTAATAAACCATTATGCCATGAATTACGCAATTTTGACCATAGGTATTAAGGTCTTTGTGAACCTGTCAAATTTGACCGACTCAGTATTAGAAGATATGTTTTGATCTAATTCTGTCTCCCCCAACTGAAAGGGCAGAGATATTGTTTTTAACTTGGTTGTCTGTCTGTTTATGTCACAAAATCATGTCCGCTCTATAACTTGGAAAATTGACAAAGGTCATTTCATGTCAGCTCTCAATAACTTGAAAACAGTCAAGGTATTTTCATGAAACTTCACAGAAATATAAAGTATCATCAGACAATATGCAGTCCCCCAAAACCATAACTCTTTCCTGTACATTTTTGGAGTTATTCCCCTTTGAAAATTGACAATTGTAATTTTGTTGAAAATTGTTCAAGGTGATTTTATGAAACTTCATAGAAATATAAAGCATCATCAGATGATATTTAACAGTATGTGCGTGTCTGCTCTAAATAAAAAAAACAGTCTGGGTATTTTCATGAAATGTTATGGAAATATAAAACATCATCGGAGGACGTGCAACTGTGTAACTCTTATTTATATATTTTTGGAGTTATTCTCCTTTGAAATTTGAATTTAGTTTTGTTTCCTTTGTGTAAGTAGAAAGCCCTTCAAGATATTTTTTTGAAATATTACAAGATATTTTTTTGAAATATTACAGAAATATAATCATAATATAATATAATATAATAAGATGATGTGCAGACCAGAAAAGGTGTAACTCTTTTCTCTATACTTCTTGTAGTTGTTCTATACTTCTTGTAGTAGTTATTCCCCTTTGAAACTTGACAATAGTAGTTTTCTTTGCACTGTATAAGTTCAAAACCATTCAAGATAATTATTGCCCTAATGAGATGCAGTTTTTACGGCATCTCATCTGGGTCTACACTGTTTGCACAGGCCTGTCAGATCAAGTACACACAGTAAAGTATAGCATATGGTAAGAGTCAGGCTCAGACAGACAGGTAAAAGTATGACCAAATCTTCGGTGATAACATTGATTAATGATCACAATGGCAGGACCGATAATTTATTATTTTCAGCACTCCCAAAAATTGATGTATTTACACTAAACTTGTTGGATAATGGCTTGTCTGCACGCTATCTGCTGAATGAATGGATGGATTTTGACCAAGCTTGCACAGCTGTATTGTTGAGACAGAGACAAGAACAGATTAGATTTTTTTTTTTTACCTTGATCCCATTTTCAAGGTTACACAAGGGCTATGATTTTAGAAAATGGCTTGTCAGCACCCTATCTCATTGAGGAATGGATGAATTTTGACCAAACTTAGGCTGACCTAAAAGAATTGTTGGTGTGCTGTGCTCCTACCTACCTACCAAAACTGGCCCTACCCAAATTTCATTTTTTTGGTCATTCTGGAGTTTTTTTTATTTTTTGTTTTTTTTGTAAAAAGCCTATTACCTTCACTACAATCTTTTTATCATAAATTTTATTTTCAGTTGTGAAATATTATATCTTTATGGACAACATTTTGGACCATATACTGTCTACAGTAAAAGAAACAAGAGGCCCACGGGCCACAACTCGCTCACCTGAGTGAAACCGTCACTGCAGATATGCAGATGGCATGCAACATTTTTCCAATACTCATATGACAAGGCAATGGCTAAAACAGTTCTTGAAATATCTTGCTAACAAGGTTACAATACTGAAATTTTCAAAACGTCACAAATAAAACAAGTCATCCCCAATGCGACCTACCAACTTTCGAGTCAACTGGCGTTTCGGTGCATTAGAAGAAGCGAAAAATAGATTTTCAAGATGGCTGCCATCTTGGATTTCCGATCGGAATGATTATAGCTATTTTTGATCTACAAGTCACCCTGATGCTTCCTACTAAGTTTCAAGTCAATTGACTTTTAGGTTTAGGAGAAGAAGCGAAAAATATATTTTCAAGATGGCTGTCATGGAGGCCATCTTGGATTTCCAATTGGCATGATTTTAGCTATTTTTGATCTACAAGTCATCCCGATGCTTCCTAGCAAGTTTTGAGTCAACTGGCCTTTCGGTTCAGGAGAAGAAGCGAAAAATAGATTTTCAAGATGGCTGCCATGGCGGCCATCTTGGATTTCCAATCGGCACGATTTTAACTATTTTTGATTTATAAGTCACCCCAATGCTTCCTAACCAGTTTGGAGTCAGTTGGCTTTTGGGTTTAGGAGTAGAAGCGAAAAATAGATTTTCAAGATGGCTGCCATGATCTTGGATTTTGGACCAACACGATTTTAGCTATAATTGATCTACAAGTCACCCTGATGCTTCCTAGCAAGTCTGGAGTCAATTGGCCTTTTGGTTCAGGAGAAGAAGCGAAAAATGGATTTTCAAGATGGCGGCTGACGGCCATCTTGGATTTCCGATCGGAACGATTTTAGCTATTTTTTATCTACAAGTCACCCTGATGCTTCCTACCAAGTATCGAGTCAATTGGCCCAGGGGCGTATGAAGAGTAGGCTTTTAAAGCAGTTGTGCACGCCACACGACCCATGATGGACGACAGACATTGACTGACCACAATAGCTCACCATGAGCACTTCATGCTCAGGTGAGCTAAAAATCTGAGCAAATTTGGCTCAGTGGCTTCAGAGAAGTTGTCTGAAATTCTCAACAATTTTCCCATATAAATGTTATGGGGCTCATACAAAGGCATAGGGAAGCAAACCTGACCTTGCTGTAGAAAGGTCAAATGCCAATGTACGACAATCTTTTTAGCAATTTTGGTAGATCTCCTGTCCCTGATGATTTGTGCACAGATTCAGCCCGAAGGCATCCTCAGTTCTGGAGAAGATTTTTAAAGGGTTTTACCATATATGAGCATGGCGGCCATCTTGGTCGACGGACTACGACCATTTTAGCAATCTTTCGTTCCCCCCAACTTAAGAAGGCTCAATTTGAAATTTGAGCAAATTTGGCTCAGTGGCTTCAGAGAAGAAGTAATTTAAAATTCTCAACAATTTTCCTATTCAGATGTATGGGGCTAATACAAATGCATAGGGAAGCAAACTTGACCCTGCCGTAAAAAGGTCAAATGTCAAATATGACAATTCTTTTAGCAACTTTGGTAGACCTCTCGTCCCCGATGATTAGTGCAAAGATTCAGCCCCAAGGCATTCTCGGTTCTGGAGAAGAAGATTTTTAAAGGTTTATACCATATATGGGCATGGCGGCCATCTTGGTCAACAGAACGCGACAATTTTAACAATCTTTTGTTTCCCCACCCTAAGGTGGCTCCATATGAAATTTGAACAAAATTAGCTCAGAGGCTTCAGAGGAGAAGTCGTTTGAAACTCTTAACAATTTTCCCATTCAAATGTATAGAGCTCATACAAATGCATAGGGAAGCGAACTTGACCTTGCCGTAAAAAGGTCAAACCTCAACGTACGACAATTCTTTTAGCAACTTTGGTTGACCTCCCGTCCCCGATGATTCTTGCAAAGATTCAGGCCCAAGGTGTCCTCAGTTATGGAGAAGATTTTTAAAGGTTTTTACCATATATGGGCATGGCGGCCATCTTGGTCGACGGACCGCAACCATTTAGCAATCTTTCGTTCCTCCATCCTAAGGAGGCTCCATATGAAATTTGAGCAAAATTGGCTCAGCGGCTTCAGAGGAGAAGTCATTTGAAAATGTTAACAGACTAACGACGGATGAAAAGTGATCACAACAGCTCATCCTGAGCATAGCTCAGGTGAGCTAAAAATATATTTGATTAGAAAAAAAAAATGACCTACCAACCTACCCATTCTCATATTGGTGGGTAGGAGCACAGCAAACAAAGAATATTTTAAGGATGGCCTTACATATTGGTATATTGTGGCCTTGAGTTTATTACAGATACAATCTATTTTAATATGTCTGTTCAAACTGGTGGGGGGACATATGTTTTCCTCCAAAAACATTGTTCTAGTTTATACTTTTTTTTGTCTAAGCTATTTACTCAGTTTTATTTCAAGTGTTTTCTTCTTTTCACAGGTTATAACGTCTCATTTTGTGTTTTCTCTACAGAAGATCACAATTTTACTCATTTATAAATGTATAGAGTTCCTTCAGGTACACATTGAAATTTTTCTGATCAGCCAGTTTAACTAAGGTATCTTGTCCCTTCTCTTATTACGTCTATTTTGTCTGTCTCTTCTATTTTGTCTGTTCCATTATAAAGTTTTCTTTTTTGAACAGGGTTAATTCAACAATCTGTCTTCATATTTCTGAATAAAAGCTCATTTGGTGTGCATTTGCCTCAGACATTATAACATTATTTAAAAACAGTTATAGAAGTAGCCGCCACTTGACAAAACCAACTGTGGCCGCAGTGAAAACTGATCAAATTGGACAGTATGATAGTATGTCTACTGAAGGACCAAAGGTGTCTTCATGCAGACATAAAGATTCTGAACAGACTTTATGTACAAGTCAAACTGTTGATTTTGTCATGCACAGACACAAAAAATGAAAGACCTGAAACATGTTGAATCATAGGATATGAGCCAAGCAATGAGAAAACCTGCTTTCTGCCATATGCAGACATTAAATGTGCATATCAACCTGTGCATCTGTGCAGTCTGATCAGCATCCTTGTTTTGGCTACTAAGATAACATACAATCTCTAGTTTCTCTGTCCTAGTTGGTCTCTGTAGCTGCACAGATCAAATTCAGTGAAACTGGGAAACAAACCAGGCTTTCTCATGTCAGACATGGCTGAAAATAAGTGCATACTAGCTTTTATGTGTTTGCCTCTATTTTGTTTAAAATGTCAACAAAAGTTTCAATATTTCAATATTATTTTTGTATTGTTTTTCTCCTAATTAAAAATACAAAGAAAAAGCAAGAAGTCTAATGGTCCTGAACCACTGGGAAGAATATTTTTGAAGTGTTTTCACCAGCCATCCTGGTCATGTGACAGTATTATCTTACGAACTTACAACAAAACTATATTACAAAATTGTCCATAAGTTTATTTTACTTAAGCATTCGTTTGACATATCATTGTTTGAGATATTGAGAGTTAGCTGTACAAGACATAAAATAATACTGTATAAGATACAGTTTTATCAATAGTGGTGGAGACAAAGCCGAGTCATTACTGTGAGTAATATCATTCACTCATAATGCAATTTATACATAATGCAATTTATACAGGTGCCGGCCTCGGTGGCTCAGTTGGATGCGCCGTCCGACTGGAGACCAGGAGGTCGCGGGTTCAATCCCCGCCGAGGTCGGCAACATTCTTTCGTGGAGATTGATCATGAAATATTTTCTACGGTCATTCTCTCCCTTCCGCTGATTCAAGAAGGGCAGTTGTCAGTTTCTGGCGAAAGAATGTGCACAATACTGGTTAACCGCTTGGAGGACTAAGCCTGCCCAGTAAACGTGTGGTTAGGTAAACTGACCGCGCTCGACATGACCCCATTGGGTTGACTGGGCCGTAAAACCTCAACACAAACAAACAATTTATACAGTTACGCTGAAAACAGATGTTAAAGATTAAGATTAAACATTTACAAAACAGTGAAGAAACCATTACATGAGACAGTAACTGCATTGGTTTTCCTGTTTCAGACCTAAACTTAACAAGAACATAATCATTCTCATGTATCTCTCTTTCACTCATATGAAAATACAAACTCAAGCAGGCATTTGAACCTCATGATTGGGGACTAGGGTTTTAAGCTAACAATCATTCGTGCATTGTTACACCCTGCTTTATGTCCTGATACTCTCGCTGGTGATGATGTTTGCTTGAATATTTACATTTTCATTTACATGTTATAAATTATTTAAATACCTTAATGTTCCCAAGTTTTCAGGCATAAAGGTCATTGCAAACAGTGCAGACTCAAATCAGATATATTAGGAGTAATTTGATTAGGATCTACTCTGTTTGCTACACTGTCTGCATTGTTTTGTGCACTTTTTTTTGTTTTGGGAAACCACACAGTCCAAATTTTGGTATAATAACAGTCTTATTCTTTTTTTTTTAGCTCACCGGAGATAAAGCTCAGGGTGAGCTATTGTGATCACCCACTGTCGTTGTTCGTCGTCAACAATTAGTTTCTTAACACTCTAGAGGTCACAGTTTTGACCCAGTCTTGATGAAACTTGCCCGGAATGTTTGCCCCTATGAAATCTAGGTCAAATTTGATACTGGGTCACTTGGGGTCAAAAACTGCGTCACCAGGTCAAATGAAAGAAAAACCTTGTTAACACTTGAGAGATCACATTTTTCAAGCATTCATCATGAATATTGCTGAAAATGTTTACCTTGATGATTTCAAGATCAAATTCAAAACTTGGTCACTTGGGGTAAAAAACTAGGTCACCAGGCTGAATCAAAGGTAAACCTTGTTAACACTGTAGCAGTCACATTTTTTTAAGCAGTCATCATGAATCTTGCTTAAAATGTTTGTCTTGATGAGTTCTAGGTCAAGCTCGAAACTGGGTCACTTGGTGCCAAAAACTAGGTCACAGGGCCAAATCAGCAGAAAACCTTGTTAACACTCTAGCGGTCACATTTATTGAAGCAATCATCATGAATCTTTCTCAAAATGTTTACCTTGATGATTTCTAGGTCAGTCTCGCAACTAGGTCACGTGGGGTGAAAAATTAGGTCACCTGGCCAAATCAGCAGAAAACCTTGTTAGCACTCTAGTGGTCACATTTTCAAGCAAACATCATGAATCTTGCTCAAATTGTTTGTCTTGATGATTTCTAGGTCAGGTTTGAAACTGGGTCACTTTGGTTCAAAAACTAGGTCACCAGGCCAAATCAAAAGAAAATGTCTTGATGAGTTCTAGGTCAAGTTTGAAACTGGGTCACTTGGGGTAACAAGAGCTCTGCCAAGAGGGGCATTATACCCCCGTGGCAAGTAAAAAGATGTAGCACAAAAACTGGCTCCTGTATAATTCAGTGCTCCAGATTTAAACTGTAAGTGGAATTACAAAAAAAATTTAAAAAATTTCATTGGGGCATATCTCTGCTGATATTTGGTGAACTGTAACCTAAGCGACCAAGCTGGCCCAGGAATTAAGGAAGAAGTGACCTCCCTCCTGGGCAAATAGGGAGAATTTGCTGTTTCTAGGGAGAAGTGCTTTCTGACGGAGGACACACCACAGAAGCATGACTATAATAAGCTCATATGAGCCTTTAGCTGATCGGACCAAACAATAACAAAACAAAAATAAACAACCAAAAAAAAAAATAAAAATGCTGCAAGGAATTTTTTTTGTAAACCTTTAACTTGTTTAATACTGATTTTATTTTTGTTCTTCAAGGGAGCCAAATCAGAATATTAAAAAAAAAAAAAAATCCAAAAAGAGTTATGTATTCATACAGATTTAATAATGGCAACCTTTCCATGCAAATCTAATAAAAGAAGAAAAAAAAATCAATATCTTGCCCATATGACCAAAACTTTAGTTATTTGCAAAAAATATACCTATTATAAAATAAAATTTGCACACCATTACCTCTAAACAATATGCTACGAAAAGTTTACAACAACTTTCAAAGCGACATAAATCTGCAAATATTTGGTGCACTGTAACCTCGAAATAATATGTGCTGCTCCACATCATCATGTAACTATTTATGAAGTTTCAGCTTGATCAGATGTAAACTATAGAAGGATTTAGCCAGAAACAAAAAATTAATAGAAATTAATAGAAATTTTCAACGGGGTTTAACTCTGCTAATATTTGGTGGACTTTAACCTTGAAACAACATGCGCTACTCCAAATCATGGTCTAATTACAAATAAAATTTCAGCTTGATAGGATGTAAACTGTAAGAGGATTTAGCCGGAAACGAAAAGTTCACTGAACTTTACAAAGGGGCATAACTCTGCTAATATTTGGTGGACTGTAACCACAAAACAATATGCGCTGCACCACATCATGGTCTAACTGTACATGAAGTTTTAGCTTGATTGGATGTAAACTGTAGGAGGATTTAGCCAGAAACGAAAAATTTATAGAAATCTTCAAAGGGTATAACTCTGCTAATATTTGGTGGACTATAACCTTGAAACAATATGCGCTGCTCCACATCATGGTCTAACTACAAATCAAGTTTCAGCTTGATTGGATGTAAACTGTAGAAGGAGTTAGCCGGAAACTGAAAGTCATATGAAATTTTCAAAGGGGCATAACTCTGTTAATATTTGGTGGACTGTAACCTCGAAACAATATGCGCTGCTCCACATCATGGTCTAACTATATATGAAGTTTCAGCTTGATTTGATGTAAAATGGAGGAGTTAACCGGAAATGAAAAGTTTACAGAAATTTTCTAAGGGGCATAACTCTGCAAACATTTGGTGGACTGTAACCCCAAAACAATATGCGCTGCGCCACATCACGATCTAACTATATACCAAGTTTCAGCTTGATCGGATGTAAACTGTAGGAGGAGTTAGTCGGAAACTAAAAAGTTTACGGACGGACGGACGCCATACCCAGTAACATATGTCCCGTTTTTTGAACGGGCATATAAAAACTAGGTCACCAGTTCAAATCAGCAGAAAATGTTGTTAACACTCTAGCGGTCACATTTTTGAAGCAATCATCATGAATCTTGCTCAAAAAGATTGTCTTGATGATTTCTAGGTCAAGCTCATAACTGGGTCAGATGGGGTCTAAAACTAGGTCACCTGGCCACATCCATGTAAAACCTTGTTAACTCTCTAGCGGTCACATTTATGAAGCAATCATCATGATTCTTGCTCAAAATGTTTGTCTTGATGATTTCTAGGTCAGATTTGAAACTGGGTCACTTGGAGTCAAAAACTGGGTCACCAGGCCAAAATAAAGAAAAACCTTGTTGATGCTCTAGCGGTCACATATTTGAAGTGATAATCATGAATCTTGCTCAAAATGTTTGTCTTGATGATTTCTAGGTGACGTATATTTCACTGGTCCGTGACTCTTTTAAGTTCTTCTGTTTAGGTCAGTTTATAAGTAGTTTTTGATCCAACAGAGTGATATTTGGTATTTGTGAAGTGTTTATGTTTAGGTCAGTTTCTCAGTAACTATTGCTCCTACAGCCAGTGATACTTAGTACATTGTTCATGCATACATCTTAGCATGGCCTTTTGAGTCATCCATATTTGACCTTGACCTCTATTTTACAGTCCATTAGACGTGCTACTAATATAATCATTTTGAATTTTGATCAGAATGTTTGCCTGGATCAGTTTTAGATCAGGTTCTCAAAGTGCTATTATAATCAGGTGAGCGTTACATGGCCATCATTGCCCTCTTGTTTCTTTTTTTTTTTTTTTTTTTTTTTCCTCTCCTTAGAGGCTGTTAAATTTAGATTGAAGACTATTATACACTAGAGTTCTGGAAATTGGTTCTGACAGTAGTGAGTTGGACCAAACTGACAGATAAGTTGTCAATTTGGTGATAAATAAAGAATAACTTTGGTCAGTTCTCCATAAAAAAACCTGAGTTATGGGTATTTATTTGAATTGCCTCTACAAGGCAGTTAAATGTATGGAAATTCAGTTGTTTTATTTATTTTTTGATTTTTTTTTTTTCATATTTATCCAAATTTCTTTCCTTTACAGTTGTGCATCAGACAAACAAGGATAATGAAAAAGCATAGTTATGGCTGAATTTATTTTGTTCATATCTAGTGTGTACATTTTCATGTTGTCTGACATAATTGTTAGATTAGAATCAGTTTTGCTCATTACAGTCCTATTATAATTAATTTCAGAGGCCAGAAAAGTAACAAATCAAATTTCTGTCGAAAAATGCAAGCTAGAAGAATAAATCTTAGATGACTAGTTGTACTACAATGTATATACACACTCTGTAAATGAAGTTTAACTCCTTGGATCAGTTGTTCTTATTCCATTTTCTGTCTCTATCTGTACAGGTTAAAGTTCAGTCTTTTATCAGAGATTTCTCAAGGTCTGTTTTTATATCAAATGTAAGATAGCAAACTTTAATAAAAATGTATTCACCCAGATTTTATTACTTATTCAAATAAGGTAATTAGCAAATTGTTTGTGCCAAAATTTTGCCATTTTGGTCCAAATACATTCTTTTTACCATTTTCACAGACTTTAACATTAATCAAAACCACACAAAAAAGAAAAAATATATACTTCACGTTGTGTTGGGGTTACTTGTTCCCACTAGTGATATATAACATGTGGTTATACGATTTTTTATAACATGACGTTATTCAATGAATAACAGCGGGTTCATACGATAATAGTATGTATTATGTCATCACAACACGTCAAGCACAAGAATGATTGTTCCCCCTTTCTTAGTTTCCAAGTTATGCCCCTTTGATTATTTTTCCAAACATTCTTTTACGCGCCATAACTCATTAACCTTTGGGAATATCCTCATGCAATTTTATAGAAACATGTACTAGGTCAGGATAACATGTTGCCTGTGTCCGTCCGTCCGTCTGTCCAGCAACATTCTTGTATGCTCCATGACTCAGTAACTGTTCAGGATATTTTCATGCAATTTTATAGGAAAGTGTATTAGGTCAGGACGACATGTTGTGCACAAGAATGATTGTTCCCCCTTTCTTAGTTTTCCAAGTTATGCACCTTTGAATAATTTTTTCCCAACATTTTTGTACGCGCCATAACTCATTAACCGTTAAGAATATGTGCACAAAAATGGTTGTTTCCCCTTTCTTATTTTCCAATTCATATCCCTTTGATTAATTTTTCTAAATATTCTTGTACGCTTCTTAATGCAGTAACATTTCAGAATATCTTCATGCAATTTTATAGGAATTTGTATTAGGTCAGGATGACGGGTCTCGTACAAGAACGATTGTGCTCCCTTTCTAGTTACCAGTGGTTGGAGCTGGTAATTATTATTCCATAACTATTCCTATGCAAATTAATTGTTTAGGCTATTCTCATTCAATCCTTAATGCCATAACCATATGAAATATTTTAATGAAATTTTGTAGGAATGTGTGTAACAATGGGTCAATATATAAAGAGCAAGAACAACAACTCTGGCTTATTTATGTCCTGAATTATTTGCCCTATAAATATTCTTATCCTTATCTAATGCCTCAACCATTTTATATATTTTTAACGAAACATAATGATGGTGTGTATAATGCAAAGGGAATACATTATGACCAAGAATGGTAACTCTAGTTTACCTATTTTATAAATTATTTCCCTGGTTTGACCTGCATTTTTCAACATCTGTGCCACTTCATCCTGTATGCTTTTTTTCATTTATAATTACAGTATTTAATATGTTATTTGTTTTAATATAGGTGAAATCATTAATTACAGAGTTGCTATTCTTGTTTGTCTGCCTGTCCATCTTTTAGTCAAACACATAGTGTACATTGGTTACAACTCCTTTAAAAATGTTTGCCCAACTGTCTTAGCAAATGGATGTATAATGCGCGGCTTGTGAAGCTTTTGTTTTTTTATGCTTTAGATTTATGAAATTAACTTCAGATTCTCCTGCAACAGACAATTTATCGCTTAGACCTCAGATGAGACAGACTGTGGATCTTTTTAGCTCACCTGAGCACAGCTCAGGGTGAGCTATTGAGATCAACCTCTGTCTGTCGTCTGTTGTTCATCGTCCATCGTCCATCGTTAACAATTAGTATGTTAACACTCTAGCCATACTTTTTACCCAGTCTTGATGAAACTTGCTAATAAGGTTTGCCCCTATGAAATCTAGGTCAAGTTTGAAACTAGGTCACTTGGGGTAAAAAACTAGGTCACCAAGTCAAATCAAAGGAAAATATTGTTAACAGACTAGAGGTCACATTTTTCAAGCAATCATCATGAATCTTGTTCAAAATGTTTGTCTTGATGAAGTTTGAAACTTGGTTAAGTTTGAAACTTGGTCACTTGGCGTTAAAAGCTAGGTAACCAGGCAAACCAAAGGAAAATCTTGTTAACATTCTAGCGATAAAATTTTTGAAGCTATCATCATGAATCTTGCTCAAAATGTTTGTCTTGATTTCTAGGTCAAGTTCAAAACTGGGTCACTTGGATTCAAAAACTAGTCACCAGGCCAAATCAAAGGAAAACCTTGTTAACACTCTAGCGGTAAAATTTTTTTAGCAGTCATCATAAATCTTGCTCAAAATATTTGTTTTGATGATTTCTATGTCGTTCGCAACTTGGTCACTTTGGGTCAAAAACTAGGTCACTTGGCCAAATCAAAAGAAGACCTTGTTAACATTCTAAAGGTCGCATTTTTCACGCAATCATCATGAATCTTGCTCAAAATGTTTATCTTGATGATTTCTAGGTTAAGTTCAAAACTGAGTCACTTGGGTTAAAAACTAGGTCACCAGGTCAAATCAACGAAAACCTTGTTAACACTCTAGCGGTCACATTTTTGAGGCAATCATCATGAATCTTGCTCAAAATATTTATCTTGATGATTTCTAGGTCAAGTTTGAAACTTGGCTACTTGCGGTCAAAAACTAGGTCACCAAACCAAATCAGAGGAAAATCTTTTTAACACTCTAGCATTCACATTTTGTAAGCTATCATCATGACTCATGTTCAAAATATTTGTGTACGAGTTCTAGATCAAGTTCAGAACTGGGTCACTTGGGGTCAGAAACTAGATCATCAGGCCAAATCAAAGGAAAACCTTGTTATCAGTCTATAGTTCACGTTTTTGAATCAGTCATCATGAATCTTGACCAAAATGTTTTTCTTGATGATTTCAAGGTCAAATTCGGAACTGGATCATTTTGGGTTAAAAACAAGGTCACCATGCCAAATCAAGGGAAAACCTTGTTAATACTGTGGAGGTCACATTTCTGGAGCAATCATAATGAATCTTTCTCAAAATGTTTGTCTTGGTGATTTCTAGGTCAGGTTTGAAACTGGGTCACTTTGGGTCAAAACAAGGTCATCAGGCCAAATCAAAGGAAAACCTTGTTAACACTCCATCGATCACATTCTTTAAATAATCATCATGAATATTTCTCATAATGTTTCTCTTGATGATTTCTAGATATTTTTTAAAACTGGATCACTTAGTTATAAACTAGGTCACCATTGTAGAGGTCACATTTTTGAAGCGATCATCATGTATCTTGTTCAAAATGTTTTTCTTGATGATTTCTAGGTGAAGTTTGGAACTGGGTCACTTATGACATATTTCATGGTCCAGTGACTTTATTAAGTTTTTTTTCCGTTTAGGTCAGTTTCTCAGTAACCATTAGTCCTACAGAGTGATATTTGGCACTTGTGAAGTGTATGTGTTTAGGTCAGTTTCTCAGTAACTTTTGCTCCTACAGCCAGTGATACTTAGCACATGCATAGATCTTAGCATGGCCTCTTTATTGCAGTCATCCATATTTGACCTTGACCTCTATTTCACAGTCCATTAGACATGCTACATTGTCTTCTTAATATATTCATTATGAATTTTGGTCTGAATGTTTGCCTTGATTTGTTCTAAGTCAGGTTCCCGAAGTGCTGTGATACTCAGGTGAGCTTCACAGGGCCATAATGGCCCTCTTGTTTATGCAAATGATATCAAACACTAGTGAAATAATATAATATTTCACTAGTGACTGTTGCACTGAAGCGAGCGAGGACTTATGTTTATGTTCTGCTGTAGATGTTATTTTCTGCTATAAAATAAAAAGAAAATCTACCTCCTTTCGATGGATACCAAAAATATTTCATCTCGTTTGCTGAAAATTAACATTTGAATTTTCACTCGTGCTTCCCACTCGTGAAAATCTGAATGTTTTCAGCACGCACGATGGAATATTCTTGTTATCCACCTAAAAAAAGTAAATAACCTCTATGAACTCAGATCATCAGGCCAATCAGAAATTTAAACTTAAAATTTATATACGATTCACAGTCACCAGTGGAAATACGAAAAATGTGGTATCAAAACTATAGAATTTGATACAAATTGTGTTGAGGTTTACTGGCATGTGATATTGTTTCATATGCTTTCAGCGTATATTCAGGAGATAGGAAGAGCAGGGAGGGATGGGTTGCCGGCAGATGCAGTTGTACATTTTAATAACAGTGACATTTCAACAGCAGCAAAGGTGACAGATGAAATCCGCGAATTTTGCATGACTAAGCAATGCAGAAGAGAATACCCATGTCAACATTTTGGTAGCTAACCCGAGAAGAAGTTTAAGTTTCCGCATGAGTGCTGTGACAAATGTGAAAGACTTTGTGACTGTGATTATTGTCTTTGTACAAATGTAATGAATATGAAGTCGGATTCGGATGTAAGTATGAGTGGTAAAGATGAAGAAGTTTCTTCATATGGTGAAAGAGTTAGCTGTGTCTATCAGGCGCTAATTGACTACTTCACTCTGGGAAATGCTGCCTTAGGTCCTACAGGATCTCTGAACACTGGACTATCAGAACAGCTGGATAAAGATATAGCAGAAAACTTCACCTTCTATACTTATGAAAACATAACAAGTTATTATCCCACATTACAGAGCTGTGTGGCAGAGAATGTAGTCGCAATAATAGACCAATGCAACACTTTGCATGCTGGATAAACATTTCTAAGGCAAAATTTTAAAACATTTTACCTATTTTTTCTTAGAAAATAGGATTTGACATTTCATTAGTTAACAAGGTGGTTATATACTTTTGCTGTTGTGATAAACTTCTCTTCTCCAGAAATTGTTTCTATTTGCAAAATTCTTTCAGCTGTATCCAGCTGCTCTGAGTTACATGAAACAAAGTGAAATGAGAAGAAACTGTTTAAAATTGGTTTTATTCAGCAGTTAACCAATAAAAATGGCAGAAAACACACTGAAATGTATACCTTGGTCCTATGGCAAGCCGCATTACTATTTATTCTATAAATCTGATATATTATATAAAATATCTTACATGAATAAGATATCTAATATGTCAAGTAAGATATCTTATATGCTAAATAAAACATCTGCTATGCTATATAAGATTTCTTAATTAACATATAAGATATCTTATATACTATAACAAATATCTGATATACTATATAAGATATCTTATATGGGATATAAGATATCTTATTTACTAAAGATGATATCACATTTATTCAATCAAATAAGATACCTCATTTAGTATATCAGATATCTTACTTAGTGTATCAAATATCTATATTAAGATATATCTTAATTAACAAATAAGGTATCTTGTATGTTAAATAAGATATATGTGGAACTAAATCAGATATATATATTATACATAGGTCTAGATAAGGGAGGGTATCCAGTAAATATTTTTCTTATTTCTCCATGAAACATATGTTGTGGGTACTCATTAGACGAGGCGCTTCTAATGAGTACCCACAACGTATGTTTTCATGGAAAAATTAGAAAACTATCAATACTTTTGGATTGAAAAAACACCTTAACTAGTGCTATGTTATATCAGATTATATAGGATAAAATATATCTAATATAGGAAATAAGATATCTGAACTAGAAGAGTGGTCATAGCATATGACTTTTATGAAATGAGCCTTGAGCAAGTTCCATAAATTTCATATGAAATGAGCAGGAGTGTAAGATTTTGATTATCACATGATGAATGCAAATCAAATTTTACTGCTTAAGAATTTAAAAGAAAAATCAGTAGAAAACATAAGGCTGTCATGGGTGGCATCATGACTTTATGTGCCAGTAACCATGTGTTATTACACATGTGGTCATACGATCTTATAATATCCCTATAAACCCCAGTTTTCTCTACATAAAGTGGGGTTTACAGGAGTATTCATTTCAAGGACTTGATAGCACGATGCATACATGGTGGCTTTATGGCAAGCCGTTTTACTATTTATTAGGCAAAATAGATATCTTAAATATTATATCGGATATCTTATATAGGATATAAGCTATCTAATATAGGATATAAGATATCTGATATACTAATTCAGAATCTTATATCCTATATGAGATATCTTATATACTATATAAGATATCTGATATAATATATGAGATATCTTATTTAATTCTACATATAAGATATCCAATTTATTATATAAGATATCTTATTTGTTAAATAAGATATCTTAATTATTAATATAGATATCTAATATACTAAATAAGATATCTGATATACTAAATGAGATACGTTATTTGATTGAATAAATGAGATATCTTCTTTAGTAAATAAGATATCTTTTTTCCTATATGTGATATCTATCACAGCATATAAGATATCTTATATAGCATATTAGATATCTTATATGTCAATTCAGATATCTTATATAGCATATTAGATATCTTAATTGACATATCAGATATCTATTTTATACAAGATATCTGATATATTATATAAGATATCTGATATATTAAATCAGATATCTGATTTATAGAATAAATAGTAAAACGGCTTGCTGGCAATAGTAAAATGGCTTGCCATACAGCTTGAACAATTTTTAAGTAGAGAGCTATCTAAGGACCATTAATAATGCATCAACATTTATTAGAAGCGCTCTGGTGTGGCACTCCTTATGAGCTTCCAAACAATATGTCTGTAGATAACTGTTAAAAAATCACAGCTGTTTTTGGTTGAAAAAAGTATTTTATCCAATGATTTAGTTTGTATCTCATCTTCATAACAAAACTTAATGCTATGGTTACTCATTAGAGGCACCTGACAGAGGCACTTCTAATTAGTACCCATAACATATGTTTTCATGGATAAATATTAAAAATAGTTATCTGATACTCCTTCTACCTGGAACTGTTATACTTAAATAACTCTTGGACCAAGCTTTAGCTAAATGGAATTGTAACCAGTCTGTGAGACTATGCCCAGTAACTTATTCCATCTGAGAAACCTGTCTTTATTCATCTTTATTTATCAGTTGTTGTTTCTACTGGCCTATTTCTGTAGCCACTTAATCTTCTGTTCTTCAATCCATGACCTATAATATGCTGGGTCCATACTTATCTTCACACTGGGTTTAATTCCTGGGAAAGTGGCATGCTTTCTGCCACTTTGAAAGACGAAGGGGCGAACTGTTTGCAAGTCTGTAATTATATCCACCTCATCACGTTTGCTGTCCTTGGTGGAGTGCTTTTTAGCTCTAATAACACCACCACTTATTTCATCAAAAGTTTCACTAATTTCTGCCATAGCTGTGATGGCGCCCGTTCTTGTAGAGATGTTCTGCGGTCTGGTTTGAATACATATGTTTCAAGTGCTTTTTTACCAGTTTAACAATATACTCCATTTGTAAGTCACTTGGAATGTGACTGTCTAATCTTCCTTTGGTATTTACAAACAGACCATAAAACTGTTCTGTAGCTTCTTTTTCAGACAGGGTACACAACTGCTGAACAAGAAAAACCATACACTCGTAGGCATACTTCGAAAGATTGTTATTGGCTTTGAAAACCAACATGGTCAGCTTCATTAAGCTCAAAGCTTTCTCTCTGATAGGATACTTGCACATGTGAAGTAGTCCTTGAAACAGCATACCAAGCTCCAGAACTGTGTGAGTGTAGTTCTTCACATGATCTTCAGGAAGCGGTTTTCGTTTTAGCAGTATAGTTTTTGTTTCACCGTTTGAAAGTTTCAAGGTGAAGACGGCCTTCTTCTGAAAAAAAGAATCATGAGCAGAGCATTACTAGACATGAATGATACAAATTTATTCCAAACATATTCATGTAATATGGCAATTGGCAAGCCATTTCCACTTCTTATTCTGAAATGATATCTTATATGTTATATAAGACATCTTATATCCTGTATCTTATGTACTGTATAAGATATCATATACCAAATAAGACATTTTAACTGTTATAAAGGATATCTAATGTGTCAAAGAGTATTAAATACCGTATGTGTAATATAAGATAGTTGTTTTAGCACAGGACATACATAACTTACATGAGCTATCTTATATGCTAAATAAGATATCCTATATTTGAAACTTGAATCAATAGAACTTCGCTTACTCGTTTTTTTTACGCGCAAGCCTTAGAGCACTTGTGAATTATTCCTCTGTAATCGATCAAAACAAATAAATAACCTCTATGTAAGATATTGTATATGCTATATATCTTATATGCTATAAAGGATATCTTAAATACGATACAAGATATCTTATTTACTAAAGTAGATATTCATTCAATTAAATATCTTATTTAGTATAGCAGATGTCTTATGTAGTATATGAGATATCTGTATTATATATTAAGATATCTTATTTAACAACTAAGTTATCTTATATGGTGAATAGGTTATCTTATATTTGGAATTAAATAAATTATTTAATATGATATATCATATATCTTATGTATCTTAATCTTCGCCGAGGGTGTACATGATCCAAATGGTCAAATGTCATATTCTGAACAATGACTGCTGAACCAAATGCGTTATGTATGTGTCCATGATGGTCTTGCCTGACATCCCGAACCCCTGAAAAAAGTGTCAACTCAATAAAATGATTTTGAACATTGAAACATGTACCATACTAGAGCAAGTGCCAAGAGGGTAACGAATACCCCCAGCCGGCGCCATTTCTTCATTATAAAATATTTAAAGTTAATGACAATGATATAAAGCAAGCTATAGTTTACAATGTCACTGATCGATCATTCCAAACACAACTTTCCTGGAGTAAATAGTCTTTGAGATATGAAGCAAATTTGCTGGGCCATAAAATATAGGTCACTGACCTACATATACTTGAGAAGTTAATCTGATGGTCTTACTGATGCATACCAACTATAATGTTAATCCATTAAATAATCTAAAAGATACTAAGCAAATTCACTAGACTATGAAATATAGGTCATACTGATTTCTATTTACTTTGAGGTGAAAGTTGGGTCACACAGTGTCTTTATATGTAAATATGACATTTAAGAATCAAACAGTGGGAGATATAAGACAAAATCACGGGGCTATGAAATATAGGTCACATAACCCCAAAATGTTAGTAATACATAAATTGTGTTCAAGATGTAAATAAAATCACTGGACTATGAACTATAGGTCACAGTGACCTACATTTACTTTCAGGTCAACTGCTGGATCATATTAATTCATAATCCCAAATAATGATGTACATGCATACATCAATTAACATTCAAGAGTTGAGGCAAAATTACTGAACCATGAAATGTAGGTCAAGGTGCCCTACATTTGTTATGCTGTCAATTGTGGTGTCACACAGAACATATATTCCAAGTATCACATTAATCCATGAAATAGTCTTCAAGATATACGGCAAAACTGCTGGAGTATGAAAATATGATCCCAATGACCTTGACCCTATTACACTGAATGTTGATGTGATAGATATGTCTGATGCCCATCCTTGTTTAAGAAATTGTACAAACAAACTGCAACATACTACTTTATTGAGGCATAAATCCATGAAATAGTTCAAAATATATGTCAGAATCACTGAAGCATGAAAATAAGGTCACAATGACCTTGACCTTATTACACTGAATGTTGATGTGATAAACATGTCTGACGCCATTCCTTCTTTAATAAGAGGTTATTTGTATAAACAAAGCACAATATAGTACTTTATTGGGGTGTCCTATATTTTGACCTCTAGCCCATATTGATCTATTGATCAATGGCTGCAGAGATATAAGTAATCAAAAAACTTCGAAGTAAAACTTGGTTATAGAATCACATCTGGATGGACGGACAGATGAATGGACTAACGGAACATACGAAAACTATATACCCTTCGGCATACTTCATAACCGGGGGTACAATAACATCGTTGTTATTTAGTGGAGAACATCATGCAATAAAAAAATGTATGACTACTGTAATAACAAATGCTTACTGGCACGTTACATCATGACTCTACCCAAGACAAAATTCTGTTTTCTTGTTCACTTATCTGGAAACTAAAATACTGTTTAAAACCATTATTAGATTATCTCAATCTTACACTGGTGATCATTTCATATGAAGTTCATGAAACTTGCCATAGGCTTGTTTCAAAAATTCCACATGAAATGACCACTGGTGTAAGACCATATAAGCTTTGTAAGATGTAACATTGAAAGCACATACAGTATTACTGTAATTTTGATTTCATATGAAATCATAAAATGGGCATCATGCAAGTTTTATAAAATGCATTCAAGATTACCAAGGGTGTTAGATTCTGTTTATCATATAATGATTTTAAATTGGATTTTATCTGCAAGAAGTAGAGTTGCCTTTAACATATGTTATTACATGTTATCGTTTCATTTTCAGCACTCCCAAAAATTGATGTATTTACAGTAAACTTTCAACAGTATGGTTTTCATAACCAAAATGTGCAAAAAAAAAAGATGCAGACCATGTGGCAAACAGTGTAGACCCTGATCAGACAGCTCTAAGAGGAGCCGTCTAATCAGAGTTTCCAGTGTTTTTCAATGTTTCTTCAAAACCTTAGGAACATAAGTGAATTTATGTAATTTGTAGCATTTAAGTAATTCATATCATAGAATGTAATGTTGTCTTTAGTTTGGTTGGTATTCAAGCAAACATCATCACCAGCGAGAGTATCAGGACATAATGCAGGGTGTAACAATGCATGAATGATTGTTAGCTTAAAACCCTAGTCCCCAATCATGAGGTTCAAGCGCCTGCTCAAATTGATATTTTTATCTCAGGGAACAGTCTGAAACTGGGAAATCCCAAGCAGTTAGTTTTCATTATTGTTCTGTAAATTTCTAAATCTTAAACATTAGCTTTTCAACAAATCTTATTTGCATGGTGGGTAATACACTGAGACTCCCAAGTAAAAGACCATCCTCACAGTAGTGACTCAGCTTCACTTTACCATATTGATGAGACAATGTGTTATATAATACTAGAAAAAAATCTTACATGCTAATTCAGATTTATCATATACATGTAATGTTGCTTTCTAGTGGATACGTCATGTCAAAAAAATCATGTGACCACAATTGTAATAACACACGATTACTAGCGTGTAACGTCATCACGCCCTTCGCGATGACCCTATGATTTCTAATGAAATTCTTTTGCAATAAAAATCTGATCTAAAATTGTTATATGATAGAGAATCTTACACTCTCAAGGCTCGCTTCATAAATTTCATATGGAATGAAAACTGGTGTAAGATCCTTTATGTATCATATATAATATAAGATATATAGTTTGTCATAAAATATATACGATAAACCATAATGTCACATAAAAGATTTGATGCGACTTATTTGTATCTAAATTACTATATAATTTATCAGAAGTGTTATATAAGCTGTCTTATTCAGTTAAGGCATTGAAGATATCTTATTCAGTATATAATACAACATACTGAAACATTTGTTCATGCTATACCTGTGTACCAATTTATGTTGTCTCCAACAATTCTTAGTCTCTTCTTGTTCTTTAGGGCATCAATGACTTCAGTTTTGAAATTCCCACCAAGCTTCTCTAGTATTGTCAAGCTGTGGCCATAGCACAAACACAGTCCCATTGTGTGTAATCTGTCAAACACCTGGAACAAATGCACATCATATATGTAAGAAAATTGAACTTAATTATATTCTTCAAAATTCAGGAAATGTGCATTTTTCACTGTGACTTCATTTGATGAACTCAGGCATACGAGTTCATGACAAAAGTAGTGTTCTAACACAGCGCATCAGTATTGGAAATTGCAAGATACCGTGATGTATTCTGCAATAAATAGCAAGGCAGAACAGTATGATGTAAAAAGCCACCTTTTTATGATGACACGCGTTCATTCTTTGATGTTAGACAGTGAAACGTCATTTTCTCAAATTGAAATGTTAGAAAAGAACATCTATGCATGTGTTACAGTCAATAATTTCTCCTAAACACCACCCCCACCCATCTGACCCCCCACCCCACATCACCACATCACACAAACACTGTTAACCAAGATTACTACCTTAGATGGGCAAAATCACTTCTGCGGCTTTGGAGTTGGCATTTTATGCTATCGACTGCTGACAGAAATTACTGACCATTATAATGCATCCTGAGCATAGCTCAGGTGATATAAGCTCAGGTGAGATCAACTATGGGAGAAAACATGCAGTAGATGAGTATAATGAAGTCATTACAAAGTATTTTAAATGGTTTGCCATTTTTGCCATACTTTAAAAGATCTTACACTTGTGGTCATTTCATATGAAATTTATGAAATGCGCCTCAGGCAAGTTTCATACATTTCATATGAAATGACCATGAGTGTAAGATTCTGTTTATCTTATAAAGGTGTTAAACATTTTAAGGTACTGACTGTCGACAGACATAAGCATCCTGCGGATAGCTCAGGTTAGGTAAGATCAGATGATATAAACTGAAGAAGTCAACATGTAGTAGATGATTATGAGGTCTTTAAAGTATTTTACATGTACTTAGTTTGCCATTTCAGCCATACTTTAAATAGAGGCTCTTAAATGAAAGGTCATTTCAACTGAAATTTATGAACGAGCCTCAGGTGAGTTTCATAAATTTCTTATGAAATGAACATGAGTGTAAGATTCTGTTTTTATCATATAACAATTTTAAACTGGTTTTTATTGCCAGACAAATTCAAAAGAAATTCAATAGAAAGCACAAAGATGTCACGGGCAGCGTCATGACATTGCCCACCAGTAACCATGTGTTATTACATTTGTGGTCATGACATTATCCACCATGTAACACCAACAATATATGATAAATACAGATTCTGGCAATATTTAACAACAACTGAAACTGACTGATCCTCCTAAGACTCACCATGGTTTTCAGTATAAATCCAACATGAAATGCAGCATAGCACGGACTTTCTTAAAAGAAACTAAATATGGACAAACTTCTTTTCAAATGTGAGAATGACCTGATAAAAATACACATTTTCATTCAATATTAACCTTGATCTAGCTTTCTTTTCATCACTGTGTTGTTATTCTTTATTATTGACTGATTTATTCAGTAATGTCATTTGAAATAGAGTGAATTAGAAAGAAAGAAGTTGGTGCACAGACATAATGAACAATAAAAATTTAGAATTAAAATACAGAAGTGAAGGCAATGATCAGGCTACAATTCTTAACAAGAGGGCCGTGATGGCCCTGTAACGCTCACCTGAGTATCATAGCACTTTGAGAATTTGTTTGTTTGTGTTGAGGTTTTATGGCCCAGACAACCCAATGGGGTCATGTCGAGCGCGGTCAGTTTACCTGACCACACGTTTACAGGGCAGGCTTAGTCCTCTAAGCGGTTGACCAGTATTGTGCACATTCTTTCGCCAGAAACTGACAACTGCCCTTCTTGAATCAGCGGCAGGGAGAGAATGACCGGAGAAAATATTCATGATCAATCTCCTTGAAAGAATGTTGCCGAACTTGGCGGGGGGTGAACCCGCGACCTACTGTCTCCAGTCGGACGGCCCATCCAACTGAGCCACCAAGGCCGGCTAGCACTTTGAGAACCTGACCTAGAACTGATCAAGGCAAACATGCTGATCAAAATTCAAAATGATTATATTAGCAAGTAAGACTATGTAGCATGTCCAATGGACTGTGAAATAGAAGTCAAGGTCAAATATGGATGACTTAGAAATCATCAAGGCAAACATTTTGAGCAATATTCATGCTGACTGCTTCAAAAAATGTGACCTCTACAGTGTTAACAAGTTTTTCCTTTGATTTACCTGGTTACCTAGTATTTGACCCCAAGTGACCTAGTATCAAACTTGACCTAGATTTCATAGGGGCAAACATTATGGGCAAGTTCCATCAAGAGTGCGTCTAAACTGTGACCTCATCATATCATATCATAATTGGATTTTTGATTAATGTGCAGGTGTTAACAAAGTAATTGTTGACGACGGCCGATGGCCGACGGGCAGAGGGTGATCACAATATCTCACCCTAAGCTTTTGCTCAGGTGAGCTAATAAAATACTTACTTTCTGATCACAGATATTGTCATGGAGTAAGATGTTAACTCTCTTCTGGACTTTACTTAATCTATCCTGCCTTGCCTGGGCCAAAATTCCATATATAGTCCCAATTTTGGGGACAAGGTCAGGAGCCGCTAGTTTTCTATGACGGACTTCCATTGATGATGGTATGACAAATGAGACCAATGCTTTAGCCAGAAGAGGAAATTCTTGCCAAAGCTCAACAATATCATCCCATTTGAATGTCTTCAAATCATTGTAGTCTCCTTCTACAAGGTAACTAAGTTTGCCATGTTTTCGATTTGTCAGAATCTTGTTTTTACCCGATAGTTCACACAACAACGTTTCCAGTACATGCTTTAACAGTAGAATTTTGAGAATTTCTATAGCAATGGATTTAACACTGAAACTGGCTGACAATAAAAGTGACACTAGCTTTGATGCATCTTTCAGATTGAGAGGACTGTCCTGGATTTTAAGGCTATCTAAAATTTTATTCAGTGTTGCCACTCCTCCACTTTCCTCTTTTTTTTCGGTAACATTTCTGTGTTGGACATTTTTCAATTTCAACTGCTTCCTCCCATAATCATGTTCAGTGCAACCCTGAGTGCAATTGACTTGTAAATTACTACATGTATTATTAGTGATATCTGTCAATCTTAATTCTACTGGTTCTGGACATAAAGGCACTTGTTTAGGTAGAATTAAAGGCAGTGTTTTGATGCATTTTCATGGAATCAATTCTACATTTGGGATATTGTTATTTGTAACTGGACTTGAAGAGGCAAATACTGCTTCTCTTGGCTTCTTAAAAACTGAGTTGTCCACAAAGATCAAATTTTCTTTCTCCATACACCTCTTACCCATCTGACTTCTTTGACATTTCTCCCAAAATTCTCTAACATTCTTGTCTATATTTAACATTTTTTTTTCATCACCTCTGCATAAATAGCCTTCAATAATGTGAATGCCTCCAAACTTCTCTAAAAGTGCAGAGTGATTTATTCTTTCCTGTAACAGACAAACAATTATCTGAACTCAAGACTCATTTCATTTGTAATCATTTCCACTATTTTCAATGGTGAAGTAGAATTCTGAGAATTGGGTGCATCGCCTGCTTAAAGAGCCAAACATTTTATATGAAAAGAAAAAAAACAAAAACACTGGTCCTTATAATGGCTCCTATCCCTGAAGGCATCCCCTCACAAACTTTGAATGAAAACAATGCATCCCTTCAAAAGTTATTGAAGGGAAACAATATCTTTACCTTGCATTTTACCCAAACAACAAAAACAAAGTTGAAAAAGGGGCCATAACTTGGCCAAAATTTTGCGGATGATTACCAATATTAAAGTAGACCTGTATTGTACAATGATATATCCTTCTGCAAAATTTCAATAAAATCAATGCATCATTGATAAAGTTACTGAGCAGAAACCAATATCAACATACCAACAAAAAAAGTAAGTCAAAAAAGGGCCATAACTCAGCCAAAATTTTGCGGATGATTACTTATATCGAACTTGACATGTATATTACAACGGTACACCCTTCTGCAAAATAATCTAGAAAAACAATGCATCGCTGCAAAAGTTTTTGCACGGAAATCAACACACCTACAAAATCTAAGTTGAAAAAGGACCATAACTCAACCAAAATTTAGCAAATAATAATAAAGAGCTTGACCTGCAAAGGGTTTTCATGTTACAGAGCGGACACGAAATCTATGTCAAACAAAACAAAGGGAGACAACTCCAAATGTAAGAAAACCAGAGTTGTCATTCTTTTATGAGACATGTCATCTAGTCCGGTTCTACAGGTCTTCAAAGTATCATCAAAATATTCCAAACAGTATCTGATTTACAGAGCGGGCACAAAATTAATGCATAATCAATGTGAAATATAACAAAGGGAGATAACACCAAAAGTAAGAAAGGCAGAGTCATCATCTCGTCCTGTTCAACATTTCTACCAAGTACCATCAAAATATTCATAAGGGTATTTGAGTTACAGTGTGGACACTATATCTATTTCAATCATAATATGATACGTCGCCTTGCCTTGTTCTACAGTTCTACCTAATATCATCAAAATATTCAAAAGGGTATTCAAGTTACATAGCGGACAAGAAGTGGCCCTGTATCACTCACCTGAGTATCATAGCACTTTGAGAACATGACCTAGAAATGTAAGACAATGTTGCATGTCTAATAGACTGTGATGCAGAGGTCAAGGTCAAATATGGCTGACTGCACTCAAGGGGCCATGCTAAGAGGTATGCATGTACTAAGTATCAATGACTGCAGGAGCCATGGTTACTGAGAATCTGACCTAAACACAAACACTTCACAAGTGCCAAATATGACTCTGTAGGACAAATATTTACTGAGAAACTGATCTAAACGGAAAAACTTAACAGTCATTGGATCGTGAAATATACGTCATAAGTGACCTAGTTCCAAACTTCACTTAGAAATTATCAAGATAAACACTTCAAAAATGTGACCTCTAGAGTGTCAAAAAGGTTCTTCCTTGTGACCTAGTTTTAAATTAGAACAAGAGATTGTCAAGAAATTTTAAATAATATTTATGATGATTACTTAAAAGATGTGACCGCTGGAGTGTTAACAAGGTTTTCCTTTGATTTGGCCTGGTCACCCAGTTTTTTACCCCAAGTGACCCAAATTCAAACTTGACCTAGAATTCATCAATACAAACATTTTGGGCAAGATTCATGATGAATGCTTCAAAAATGTCACCTCTAGAGTGTTAACAAGGTCTTCCTTTGATTTGGCCTGGTGTTCTAGTTTTTGACTCCAAGTGACCCAGTTTCAAACTGGATTTAGAAATTATCAAGACAAACACTTCGCACAAGATTCATGATGATTGCTAGAAAAATATGACTGCTAGTGTTAACATGGTTTTCTGCTGATTTGGCCCGGTGATCAAAGTTTTTTACCCAAAGTGACCCAATTTCAAACTTGATCTGGAACTCCTCAAGACAAACATTTTGAGCAAGATTCATGATGATTGCTCCAAAAAAATGTGACCGCCAAACTGTTAACAAAGCTTTCCTTTGATTTGGCCTACTGACCTAGTTTTTGACCCCAAGTGACCCAGTTTCACACCTAACCTAGAAATCATCAAGACAAACATTTGGAGAAAGATTCAGGATGATTGCTTGAAAAATGGGACCTCTAGAATATTTTCCTTTGATTTGACTTGGTGACCTAGTTTTTGTCCCCAAGTGACCCAGTTTTGAACTTGACATAGATATCATAGGGCAAACATTCTATGGAGTTTCATCAAGACTGGGGCAAATCTGTGACCTTTAGAGTGTTAACAAACTAACTGTTGCCGACGGACGACAATGGAAAGAGAATGATCATAATAGCTCGCCCAGAGCTTTCACTCTGACAGGTACGCTAAAGACATTAAGTCAAGTGGTCATATCATTTTCAAAACTCACTAAAATTGCTGTAATTATATTGAATTTTGTACACTGATGTTTTCCCCAACAAAAATATAAAAAAAATACGCAGACAATGTGGCAAACAGTGTAGACCCTGGTCAGATGGTTCCTTCATCAGACAGTCCCTGGACAAGCAGTCAGATCTGAGTATGCACTGTTTGCCAAGACAGTTAGTTTGGTAAGTAAATAAGTATTCAAGCAAACATCATCACCAGCGAGAGTATCAGGACGTAATGCAGGGTGTAACAATGCACGAATGATTGTTAGCTTAAAACCCTAGTCCCCAATCATGAGGTTCAAATGTCTGCTCAAAGTTTAATCTCAGGAAACAAACTCTACATGAGCATGATTATGTGCTTGTTGAGCTTTAGTCAGAAACGGGAAAACCGAAGCAGTTATAAAATGACTAATGTAATGTTTTCTTTGTTGTGCTGTAAATTTATGCTAAATATAAATCCTAAACATCTGCTTTTCAACAAAAAATAAATTGCAATGGTAGTGAATTTTATATGACAGGTACCACTCAAGTAAACAGACCATACTCACATAAACAACTATGCTTCTTGTCTGCCATTACTGATTAAACTGTATCTAATACAGTCCTTTGGATATCATCTATGTTATATCCTTAAATATATCGCATATAAGATATCATAAACAGAAACGCATATATATTATATGCCATATAAGCTATCTGAAATAACGGAGTATTAAATATATATTAACCAGTTATCCTGAAAATGAAAACCTATTTCATATCAAACAGTGCAGATCCAGATCAGAAGCCACTGTTTCTGTGAGGTTTGTGACTTAAAAGAATACATTGTACCAAGTTATCTGATTGGTTGACAGTCAATATTGAGTGTGACTAAATTGAGTAAATTTACGTAATCAGGTGATCTCAATTGAATCAGGTGAGTAGATTTAATCAGATGATCTTGTCCTCAGTCCTAGTCAGTTTACCAAATATCAAGGCTCTACCCCTAATACCTTTTGAGATATCTTGCTGACGATATTTCAATGTTATTTAATTTAAAAAGAAATAACTCTACACCGGGAGATAATTCGGAAAATAAAAAAAAAATATTGGTCACCTTTTCTTCCATGAGGAATCCATTTATGAATGTTCAAAACATTAGCATATTACATTGTTCTAAACTTATGCTATGCACATGAAAGCAAGAAGATAAAATTGCAAAGGGACATTACTCCAACAGAATTTCATTAAATTGGCTGAAAATTTAATCAGGTGATCTCCTCCTCAGTCCCAATCAGTATACCAAATATCTCAGTCCCAATCAGTATACCAAATATCAAGGATCTACCTCTACTACTTTTTGAGATACCCTGCTAACGAGATTTCAATGTTATTTTATTACGAGGGAAATAACTCTAAAATGGGAGATAACTCAGATAAGAAAAAAAAAAAAAAAAAATACAGGTCACCTATCTTTTCATGAGGAATCCATATATGGAATTTCAAAACATTACCATTCATTGATCTAATTTTATGCTATGCATAAGAAAGCGAAACAAGTGAACGCACGAACAAACGAATGTCAGAATGAGCAGACAAGCCCGTTGCCAACACTAATTCAGAGATATGATAGAGAATCATGTCATTTTTCATCCAGTTCTAAACCGAGATAACACAAAATTAGTTTTGCAATTTAACAGGAAAAACATCTGATTATTTGGTATTAATGCAATGCTTATCATAAAAATAATTCCTTCAGTAAATATTGTGAAAAATGATACAGGGTATGGTCATTTTTATTCATTAACAGGAAAAATTCTGATTTTTTTTGTGGGGAGGTGGGTGGGGGAATATTCATAAATGCTTACAACTCATAAAAATAATTCGTCTATTTATGAAAATATAATGATAATTGACAAAGAGCATGGAGGAAAAAATGACACAAAATTATTTACTTTACTGTCTGAACAAAAGGTTGGTCTACTTTACTGTCTGAACAAAAGGTTGGTCTGGAAGGTACTTGATCTGCAAAAATTAATTTCCCAAATTAACAGGAAAAATATCTGATTATTTGGTATTAATGCAATAAGGTAATGCCTACCATTAGAATAGTTACTTTTATGTAAATATGAATTAATGAAAAATGAAACAAGGCATGGGGAAAATTAAACAAAATCAATTCTACTAATTAACAGAAACAGGAAAATTTGGTGAATGCTTCTCATAACAATAATCTATTTATGAAAATATAATGATAACTGGTAAAGAGCATGGGGAAACATATAGTCTGGTCTGCAGGGTTGGCCTGCAAAATGTCCCCTTTTGGTCCACTGCAGACCGGTCCATGGCCCAATGGTCTGCTTGGTTTGGTCTGCAGATTAACCCAACCAAAGGCAAGCATGTTCCCAAACCCACATCAGGGTTTGAAAGCAGAAGATTAGGTTGGTCCTAATACCCTGAAAACCGGAGGATACCCAGGACACCAGAGGACAACCTAGTAGTCCTTCAATCTTGTTTTAAATATATTTTGACTTAAAAAGAAAGTATTATTTTGTTTAAAAATACATTTATATACACTATATAATGAAATACGAATTAAATGATTTTCACCGCTGCAGTCATCATAAGATTTTGTCTTAGTATATCTACCACTGCAAAATGGTAAGTACACATACTAATTAGGTTATATGGTAGTGTACTTACCGTAGTTTTGGCCCTACAATATTTCTGGATACACCTCTTAACCTTAACTAGATAATTCGTCAGGGTTTACGCAGCTTTCACGACGGACGGGTGGAAAAATATTTTGCAATTGCATAGCCTTAACACATGGGAAATCATCTAACAAGTTGAATTCCACCCATAAATAAAAATAATGCTACTCATGCATATTGCAGACAATTAATTTGCATGAAATGCCAAAACCTATTTTCTGCAAAAGATAAGAAAATTATTTCAATTTGTCGCCAGCTCAAAAATTTTACACAAACTGCTAAGGGTTAAAGCATTGCACTAAGTGACCTGGCTCAGACAAAGGACAGTTGTGTCCTCCGGTACTGGACTTGGTATTGATTATTTGACTGTATAGGTAAAATCAGTGTACCGTAGGGATACGACGCCTTTCAGTACTGGCTTTTACCAAAGACTGTACTGAAACACCACATGCGCTTCTGAAAATTAAAGTAGATTTCAATAAGCAAAATGTACGTACATTCGAGATTTGTTATAAGTCCACGGGACTCACCGAGGCTAATTTTTTGCGTCCTCTGGCAAAATTATGTGTACAGGACGCAGGACGCACGCCTAAAAAAATCACTGCAAGGGCATTCCAGTATCTTGACTTTTCAAAGCACTGCTAGGTATTACATAGGTCTAGGTATGGGAGGGGATCCGGTAAATATTTTTATTTCGTCGAGGCGCTTCTAATGAGTACCACAACATGTTTTCGAGGAGAAATAAGAAAAATATCAATACTTTAGGATTGAAAAAAAAAAAAACGATTAACTAGTGCTATGGGAAGTTGTATACAGCGTAAGTCCTGATGAAACAATATTGTATGTGGCATCTGATCTGGGTCTATACGGTTTTCAAAGGCCTCTCTGTCCCACCCCCCACCCCCGAGGAAAAAAAAACGGAGTAGTAATATTAACTGCAAATATAATCCAAGGAAAATGACATTTTATTCATATTTGCATATCACCCAACACAGGAGTACTATGGATCTCTCCAATTAAAGGCAAGATTTATTATGTGTGACCATTGTATTTCCAGATCAGTATGTACATACATTGTTCACTATTAGAATGTGCAGTGTCCATTCAATATGCAGTGCAGACTCGTCAAATAAAGCGGATGCACAGCCTGGTACACTTATTTAGTTGCAATTCAACATTTTCGCAATATATCTCCACTGAAGTGTTTGAAATGTTAATTCTGGGTGCATGAGCGTTCGAGTCTGACTGTTTATGTGCACTGATATGAAATGACAAATCATGCCCTAATACCACAACAAACAGTAGGGTATAAACCATATGCTGGGACTATCCGACTCACACCACTTTGCCTGGGCAGGCTTAGACCTTTAAAGTAGTTTACCTGCCATCATGTGTGATCTGTTTCAGCTCTATGTAGATGCACCTTTCAGCCCAACCTATCTATACAAGCCCCGGTGGGGGGGGGGGGGGGGGGGGGGAGGGGGGCCTCTTTAAACGTTTACACGAAACTGTCAAAATTGTTGTTGGTGACATGACACGTCAAATTCACCAGGATAATAATATCAAAGCAAGATTACATGAATAGTTCACCTGTTTGAGACCAATTTCCATCTGACTAGGCATACTGATGTTGTGTCTTCCATTCTGTGGTAATTTGGATCGATCGATTGACCAATGCATACATACATTCCATTTATAGCCATTTAGGCCAGAATAAATGATACCTGTGTTTCAGGTGACCCTTGAAAAAAAAAACAGGATCGGTAGGTCGGAAAAACCTTTTTTTTTTTTCTTTTTCTTTTTTTTTCTTTTTTTAATTAATGTAATATCAAAGAATTCCATCAATATTCTTCTCTGTTATAAATATATCATGTATAACAACTGTTTCAATTCTTTACTGCATCATTTTTAGATCTTCAAAACTACACTAAACTAGAGCTGGTGTTTGTAAAACACTATGCCCCCAACTGCCTGACTCTAACACTGTTTGACTCCAACACTGCTTAGCCATGACGGTAACAACAGTACAAATATATGATTTCAATGTTATTTTATCAAAGGGAAATAACTCTAAAATAGGAGATGATTGGGATAAGAAAAAAATACGGATCACCTATTTTTTCATGAGGAATCAAAACATGAAATTTCAAACATTAGCATACATGGTTCTAAACTTATGCTATACACAATAAAGCAATGACATTAAATGGCCCGAAATTGCGAAGGGCCATAACTCCAACATTTCATTTAATTGGTTCAAAATTTATTCAGGTGATCTCCTCTTCAATCCCAATCAGTATACCAAATATCATGGCTCTAGCTTAAATACTTTTTGAGATATCTTGCTGAAAAAGTCAAAATGCCTAGAACTACAAAGGGCCATAACTACATCAATTTTTCATGGAATTCCCTAAAAAACAAACCAGGTAATCTCCACATCATCCCCAATCAGCACATAATATTTCAAGACCCTAGCTTAAGTGCTTTTCGAGAAATCTTGCTGACAAGGTCAAAATGAGCAGAACTGCAAAGGGCCGTAACTTTATCAATATTTTCATGGAATTCTCTCAAAATATAATCGGGTAATGTACACATCATTCCCACTCACTGTATCGAATTTCAAAAACCCAGCTTAAATACTTTTCAAGATATCTTGCTCACAAGATTTAATTCTGATTTTTTTCAAAGGGGCATAACTTTAAATAAACATGCTAGACAAGAAACAAAATACGGGTTGGCTATTTTTTCATTGGGAACCCAAATATAAAATTTCAAAACCCTAGCGTGCAGGGTTCTTAAGATATGGCATGCACAAAAAAAGCTTGATGAACGGACAAACAGTCGGATGGACAAATGAAGGCAAAATAATATGCCCCATCAATTTCATTCGAAACTGGGGGCATAATCAGATCATCTACTCATCGCTACCAATCTATTCATCAAGTTTCAAGGCTCCAGCTTCAATAGTTTTTGAGATATTTTGTTCACAAGGGAAACATGCCCAAATTTACAAAGGGCCATTACTTATGAAATATTTTTCAGAATTTACAAAAAAATTAGTCAGGTCATCTACTCATCATTACCAATCAATTCACCAAGTTTCAAGTCTCTAGCTCTAATAGTTTTTGAGATATTTTGCTGACAAGATAAAAATGCCCAAAATAACAAAGGGGCATAACTCAAGAAGTATATTTCAAAATTTCTTCAAAAGTTAATCAGGTTGTCTACTCATCACTACCAGTCTATTCATCAAGTGTCAAGGCTCTAGTTCCAACAGTTTTTGAGATCTTTTGCTGACAAGGTAAAATTGCCCAAAATTACAAAGGGCCATAACTCATGAAGTATTTTTCAGAATTTCTTCAAAAATTAATCAGGTCATCTACTCATCACTACAAATCCATTTACTAAGTTTCAAGGCTCTAGAGCTCTCTAACAGTTTTTGAGATATTTTGCTGACAAGATAAAAATGCCTAAAATTACAAAGGGGCATAACTCAAGAAGTATATTTCAAAATTTCTTCAAAAGTTTATCAGGTTGTCTACTCATCACTACCAGTCTATTCATCAAGTTTCAAGGCTCTAGCTTCAATAGTTTTTGAGATATTTTGCTGACAAGTTAAAAATGCCCTAAATTACAAAGGGCCATAACTCATGAAGTGTTTTTCAGAATTTCTTCAGAAGTTAATCAGGTCATCTACTCATCACTACAAATCCATTTACTAAGTTTCAAGGCTCAAGCTCTAACAGTTTTTTAGATATTTTGCTGACAAGGTAAAAATGCCCAAAATTACAAAGGGCCATAACTCAAAAGGCATTTTTCAAAATTTTTTCAAAAGTTAATCAGGTTGTCTACTCATCACTACCAGTCTATTCATTAAGTTTCAAGGCTCTAGCTCCAACGGTTTTTGAGATATTTTGCTGACAAGATAAAAATGCCCAAAATTACAAAGGGCCATAACTCATGAAGTATTTTTCAGAATTTCTTCAAAAGTTAATCAGGTCATCTACTCATCACTACAAATCCATTTACTAAGTTTCAAGGCTCTAGCTCTAACAGTTTTTGAGATATTTTGCTGCCAAGGTAAAATTGCCCAAAATTACAAAGGGCTATAACTCAAGAAGTATTTTTCAAAATTTCTTCAAAAATTAATCAGGTCATCTACTCATCACTACAAATCCATTTACTAAGTTTCAAGGCTCTAGAGCTCTCTAACAGTTTTTGAGATATTTTGCTGACAAGATAAAAATGCCTAAAATTACAAAGGGGCATAACTCAAGAAGTATATTTCAAAATTTCTTCAAAAGTTAATCAGGTTGTCTACTCATCACTACCAGTCTATTCATCAAGTTTCAAGGGTCTAGCTTTAATAGTTTTTGAGATATTTTGCTGACAAGATTGCATCCATATTTTTTCAAAGGGCCATAACTCAGAAAAGGGGCATAATCCTGTCAAGAAAAAAAATACGTGTCAGCTATTTTTTCATGAGGAATCCATATATGAAATTTCAAAACAGTAGCATTCACGGTTTTAAAGTTATGCTATGCATCAAAAAGCGTGACGAACGGACGGACGGAAGGACGGACGAACAACCCAGAAGCAACATGCCCCTCCAACTTCTTTGAAGTTGGGGGCATAATTAATACAGATAGCATATTTTGTGTTTGATTTTAGGACCGTATACCACATGCTGCCATTTTGGAGAAAGTCAACAATTATGCAGACGCTGATTTCAAGCGTCTGAAAGACATCGGCGGCGGTCACACTATTTACCGGCGGTCACACTATTTACCGAAAAGGACCGAAACGGCTCTGAAATGGTGCGAAATTGGCAAAAATCGAGCAAAAAGTTTACCGGCCGCAAAAATCAAAAAAAAAAGTTTACCTGTCGGAGGTCGTTGGGTAGGGTCGGTCGGGCCACCTGAAGCACAGGTATTTTTTTTTCTGGCCTTACAGCCTACTCTTGCCTCAGTTCTAGATCTAAGTTCACTTTGCGGAAACCACTAAAAATATGTATTGACTGACCTGGTTTCTGATTGCAGGAAATATTAAGGGAGCATCTCAAATATGAAAAATGATAATGAATTGTCTCAAGACCTGTATTCCTTGTACACGACCTGTCCGGGTCAGCAATTGCTGAAAGCAGCAGAATTTCAATATAAATTTCACCTGAGACAGTATGTACTGCTCGCCTTTCATCTTTATCCAATGTCTTGGCACAAACTAAGCACGAATGTGCTATTTTCCATTCGAGTTCCTAAGACATCGGTAACCTCAGAGTCGGTAACAAGTCAGTAATTTCTGATTTTCTCTTTTTATCAACACAAACCTGTCAAAACTGTTTCACTGTTTTCCTTTGGATCAAAAGCGCGAGCTGTCCGACGTCACCGGTACAGATCCGTACCGGTAGGATTATGCCTGACCGATCCCTATATGCGAACAACAACAGATTATTATGGTACTTAGACTTAATAGTGAACTTACTCTTTTTTTTGCGCGAAGGTAAATTCCGCGGGAAATTTGAATTTTGCCCCAAACATTGTCTGCAGGTTAGCATGCAGCAGAGGGTGTCTAAAAGCCAACAGGTACATAAGGATGGGAATCGGGAAAAGTACTAAAGCTAAAAATGGATAAGACATGGTATAAAGGGCTACAAAAGCTACCAAACTAGACAAGAATTCCGCGGAAGGCGTCATCGCACCTGCTGGGGCAAAAGTCACAGGAGCCACAATCAGAACCTGGTTATTAAATAAGTTTATTTCATTCTTAGCAGTGCTTACTTGGAAAACTGGGTTGAAAAAAATGTAGACAAAGTGCCGAGTGGGGCACATATATTCCAGGCCAGTCCCATTCCCTCTAATGGCTATATCTTCAGCACTGACTTTTCGTATCATACAGCCCAATGATAATGGAGCGTTGACGTAAAATGTGTAAAAGTCACTGGAGCATGAAATATAGGTCAAGGTCACGGGTCAAGATACCTGCTAATTCAGTACATCAAGGAGAAGCACAATGCAAGGTATAGTGGTTGTAGGCCTTATAGTTGAGGAGTTATCAAACATCAACGTAAAATGTGTCAAATATAGGTCAAGGTCACCGGGTCAATATACCTGCCAAGCCAGTTCAATGAGGTGAAGCACTATGCAAGGTTTAGTGGTTGTAGGTCTTATATTTAAGGAGATACCGAACATCAACATAAAATGTGTCAAAGTCACTGGAGTGCACAATATAGGTCAAGGTCACCAGGTCAAGGTACCTGCTGAGTCAGTACATCGAGAAGAAGTGCTATATAAGGTTTGGTGGTTGAAGGCCTTACAGTTGAGGACAGGAAAGGTGACGTAAAAGGTGTAAAAGTCAATGTAGTGCGAAATATAGGTCAAGGTCACCCAGTCAAGGTACCTGCAGAGTTCGTACATTGAGGAGAAGCACTATGCAAGGTTTGATGGTTGTAGGCCTTATAGTTGAGGAGATATTGAACATTGACATAAAATGTGTAAAAGGCACTGGAGCGCAAAATATAGGTCAAGGTCACCGGGTCAAGATACCTGCCGAGTCAGTACATCTAGGAGAAGCACTATGCAAGGTTTGGTGGCTAGAGGTCTTACACTTGAGTAGATCTGGAACGTTGACGTAAATTATGTCAAAGTCACTGCAGCCAAAATATAGGTCAAGGTCACCAGGTCAAGGTATCTGCCAAGTCAGTACATTGAGAAGAAGCACTTTGAAAGGTTTGATGGTTGTAGGCCTTATAGTTGAGGAGATATCGAACGTCGACACAAAATATGTCAAAATCACTGGAGCGCAAAATATAGGTCAAGGTCACCGGGTCAAGGTAACTGCCAAGTCAGTACATCTAGGAGAAGCACTATGCAAGGTTTGGTAGTTGTACACCTTATAGTTGAGAAGATCTGGAACGTCAACGTAAATTGTGTCAAAGCCAATGGAGCGCAAAATATAGGTCAAGGTCACTGGGTCAACATACCTGCCAAGTCAGGAGGTCAGGGAGATGTGTCATGCAAGGTATGATGGTTGTTGTAGAATTGTAGTTGATAAGAATACAAACTTCGACGTAAATGTCGAACTTTGACATAATAGAACTGTTAACAGACAGACGGACGGACGAACGGACAGACGAATGGAAAAGCGGGCACCTATGTCGCAAAGTCAGGAGGTCAAGGAGATGTTTCATACAAGGTTTGATGGTTGTTTAGTCTTGTAGTTGATTAGAATACTAACTTTGACATAAATGTCGAACTTCGACATAACAGAACTGTTAACAGACAGACGGACGGACGAACAGACAGACGAATGGAAAAGTGGGCACCTACGTCACTAAGTCGGGAGGTCAGGGAGATATTTCATGCAAGGTTTGATGGTTGTTTAGTGTTGTAGTTGATTAGAATACTAACTTTGACATAAATGTCGAACGTCGACATAAATGTTGACAGACAGACGGACGAATGGACAGACATACGGAAAAGTAGACACCTATGTCGCAAAGTCAGGAGGTCAGGGAGATGTTTCATGCAAAGTTTGATGGTTGTTTAGTCTTGTAGTTGATTAGAATACTAACTTTGACATAAAAGTCGAACGTCGACATAAATGTTGACAGACGGACGGACGGACGGACGGACGGAAAATCGGACGCCTATATATAGCACCCTGCTACAAGCAGGTGCGATAAAAATAGTTCAATTTTGTGTCTTAGATAATGTATCAAATGATATATCGAATATCGATCATTTTGTATCGATACATATAATATCGATCCTTTTGTACTGATACATATATCGTATCGATAATTCTTTTGTATCGATACATATAATACCGATCATTTTGTATCGATACATATATCGTATAGATAATTTTGATCGATACCCAGCACTATTCGTTAGAGGAGTAACGATTCACCGAAAGTACGGTTCACCGCAGTACGAAGCTGGCGGTTCGGTTCACGGTCCGTTTTTTGGTAATTTCCGTTCGGTTCGGTTCACCCAAAAAAAATTCTTCAAATGACAAAATTAAGAACAAAAATAGCAGAGAAACTGCTTAAATGTTGTTTTTATGTTGAATCCTACTTAATTTTGCTTTATTGATACATTAATTATCGATGTACGTGTCTTCTTTCACCGTACGACAACTACCGTATTCCGTTCGGCTAAAAAGCACTCGCAACAATAGACTGTTCGGCCCATAAAAATATCTCAATTTTCGTGAAAGAAATATTGTTTTAATGATTAAATCTTCCATAACATGGTTCTGTATTAGCTTCTTAACAGATTTCGAATGAAATAAAAAAAAGTCAGACATCTAAAAAATATTAAGTTTACAGTTATTTTTACGGCGCCGAACGCTCCTGTTATGAATGCATTAAGGCCGAATCCATAACCTTGACCTTCGAAATTTTTGTCACAGCTGATCGCGGCAAACTCAAGCGAAAGAGCGGAGAAAATGAGCATGTTTAAGGGCCAAAAAGACAGAGAACCGAACGTGGGTGACCCGCCAGCTTCTTTTAAGTCGCCAGTACTTTTGGATTTGTTCAAATTACGTCCGACAAAGGAGTCCCAGAAACTGACAAAACCAAAAGTATTTGCAAAATTTGCAAAGGGTCAGTGTCGTATAGTAGTGGCAATACCTCTAATATATGAAAAAGAAACACCCAGAAATAACCCTTCAAAAACCCGAGTCAAAACCTAAGAATCTAACAGCTGAACAAGCTTATAGCATGGCCAGGCTGTGTGTGTGTCAGTCTGTCTGTCTGATTAAAAGTATCACGATACGTATCGTATCGTGAGGTAAGTATCACGATACGTATCGTATCGTGAGGTAGGTGTATCGTTACACCCCTACTATTCGTTTGTGTTGATGTTTTACGGCCCAGTCAATCCAACGGGGTCATGTCGAGCGTGATCAGTTTACCTAGCCACACGTTTACTGGGCAGGCTTAGTCCTCTAAGGGGTTAACCAGTATTGTGCACATTCTTTCGCCAGAAACTGATAACTGCCCTTCTTGAATCAGCGGAAGGGAGAGAATGACCGTAGAAAATATTTCATGATCAATCTCCACTAAAGAATGTTGCCGACCTCGGCGGGGGTCGAACCCGCGACCTCCTGGTCTCCAGTCGGACGGCGCATCCAACTGAGCCACCGAGGCCGGCTCCAGCACTATTCAATATATTCTTTGATATTTTATGCATGCATTAAAGAATGTTAAATATGTAATATTTGGAAAAAAGCATTTTACATATCAAATCAAATAAATAGTTAATTTGTCTAATAAACCCAAACAAATTTAGGATGGTCACCAAGTAAGAGAGGAACAACAATAAACAAATGACATCACAGGTGTCACACTGGTTATTCAGAGGCTATTAACGATACAAAGAACTGATCCTTTGTTAAGTGATCACATACACTCATCTCGTATCCCTCCTGAGAATCACACCCACCACTCCCAGCTGTGTTAGCTTCCCCCTGACAACAGGTGCGGTGTTGTATATATCCCATTACCCTTTTACGCGTGATTTGCAGGGACGAATTTCAATTTTGACAGTTTGAGGGGGATAATGTCACCGGATACAGATATAAAACAGACATGTACTGCCTTGCGGTACAGAACAGCTTTATTAGCAACCCAGGAGTGCAGGACTGAGTCCTGCGGACAGGGTTCGATCCCTTGGACAGGGAGCGAGATAAATTGCATATTTTACACCCGTTACAGCGTCAAACATGTAGTAAATACTCTCAGGTATATTTAATAAAAGTTTGTGTGACCGGTTCAGCAGTAATAAAATTTATGAAGATTTTATGATCGCTTCACTATCAAATATTTGTTTCACGGAGAATTTCCTCAAAAGTTTGAAATAGGGCTTTATTGTATCCTCTTTGGTTAAGGGTTCATCACAGTCACAAGTGGGTGGGGTAGCTGTAATTTTTTCAATTCTGAATTGTCTCAAAAGTAAGAAGTTATTTGAAAAATCAACTACTTGAGAGCTTACTTTCATAATCAGTGAGGGTATTCGTTATGTAAGGCTAAAATTTAAAGAATTTTAAAGAAAAAAATCTCACCTGAAGAACTGTCCAGCTATTTGCACCTAAACTATTTATATAGAGCCTGTATCCTGAATACAATAAAATGAAAAGTTTGTCCTTTTATGTGACAACAATGTCTTACAAGATATATGTTGGGAATCACACTACAAAGAAGTAAAGCAGCTTTTTATAGCACAACCATTGGTAAAATTTGAAAAGAAAATCAGACATTTTTTGTTTACAAAGTAGTGCCCAAAACAAGTATGGAGGAAAAAAAATGTCATATGAAAGAGAAGTTGGATTTGTCTCCCTTCTGAAGTTAAGGTTTTTTTTTGGATTGTCTATCCTGTTTTCTCTGGTGACCTATTAAAAGTGGATGTGGCATATTGCTTTTACTTTATCTTCTTTACTGGTGTCTGTTTGTCTGTCTGTCTACATGTTGTCTACAAAAGCATGGGACGAGTGACCATGAAAAACAAATGAGACTGTGCTTTTCTTCTATCTTTTTAATCTTAAATGATCAAAAATAATTATGCATGTTTACCATAAAAAATGTCAAATTCAATCTTTTTGAAGGATGTCTATAGAACCGTGTGCTGTGACATCTTTGATAGAATGGGGCAATAAGAAAATGAATCATTTTTGTAAAGTTGTGTACATATATTAACAATTAAAAGCAACTTTTCTAAAGTTTAAACTGTTCCAGTTTACAGAACTAATGTCTGCAACTGTTTTCTGACTAACTGATAGGGCTGATACATATATATATATTTATCATTCGCGTACAAACGAGTTCTTTCTTCTTTTTTCAGAAACTGAACTTTTTCTTTCCTCTGTCTGGTTTTACTGTTTTTACCATTAGTCTGTCCAAAGCGTCTCCTGTATTTTTTTCTTATTGTAAACACCAATGTTGCTTTGTATTTGCTAAATTCTATTCCTCAGTTCTGAATTCACAAATTCAACACTGTAAGTCTGGAAAAAAAAAACTTGCAAAATTGATAATTTTCGCGCAAAAACGGTTCTGTAAGAAACTGTAGGCTTCAACCATCCACCATACTTGTTTAAATCTGGTCACGCGATTGCATTTTACAACCATTGGCGTAAGTAACGGTGAATCGTAAATGTATGTTAAAACATGTATACCTACCTCATCTTAATCAGTGAACACACAATAATCTGCACAATTAAACTTCATAGAACCATTTCATATAAGTCTGGGGCACTTACCTTGATCACTACTATTCTGCCGAATTTTAATGGAAAATTGTTTATCAACACGTCCCCGTGCTGCGCGAAAATAAACCGGAAATGCCTAAGGACATCTGCACGAGGTTGATGCGCAAATACCATATAATCCGCATTTTTATTTATTATTAATATATTACACTATATCATACATGCCATAACCTCAGTTGGTCAATCTGTGAGATCTGAGAAAAATTTAAGTGAGATTTCAAAAAATTCTGTGAGATTTTTTCTCGGCGCTGTATTTTGTCATACGAAGTAATTTTCGAAATTTAAAGCTTATTTATTTGAAAGGCATGACTTCTGCAGGAGTCTTTAAAGTGTTTAAATAATGAGGGCCAGCAAACCTTATCCCTCTTGAGAAAGCATGATGTACACTCTTTGAGCTCTTCTTCACCCATGGAAATTCTTCAGACCATGCAGTGTTGAAATGGACAGAATAGGCCTTTTTCTTGGATGCTGGAGATGCTTTTGCATCAGGAGAAGCAGGGCGCTTGGGCATGATACTGGCAGTACTCAAATTTAAGAATGATTTATGACTAAAATTATCTGCATTTTATATAAAGATATCAACATCTGCTTGAGCAACTCTAATTCTATTCTTTATGTGACAATTATTGCAAACAAAACAAAAAAATATACAACATAAAAGGGGCCGCTAATTATCACAAATACTTACCCTAAGACCAGACACAATACGCCAACCCCATTTTTCTTCAAGCCAGATCATTGGCGCATGCCATTATCTCGTCCACTAGCGTAACTGATCATCTTTAGTTGACCCAGAAAGCGTGTCCGATTGACCAATCTGTCATTTAACACCTTCTTAATCATTTAATTACTATTGTTTATCATGTTTATTGCGGAATCAACACCGTCCACCATCACAGGTCATGCGGATACCTTTGCACTTATTTTGAAACTTGTTATCGGCTTTCGATTCAACGTAATAGAATACACTTCTATTGATCCGGAAACCAATACTACAGTGACTGTCTACAAAAAAGGTGCCTTAAGATTTTTTTCCGATGGGGTTTTTCGATTCCGTGAGTTTTACTGCTCACGGCGTGAGCCCGTGAGAAACGTCAGAATTACGTGAGGTTTTTCCTCACGGCGTGAGACTTGGCATGTATGCTATATTCTCTATTATTATTTAATCTGTTTCATACTATTTTCAATATAATATAAATGTAAAATAGTAAATTCAAAAAATAAAACGCTTTTTGCAAATTTGCGTAGAGTACTGCTAAACACTGAACAACACCCCAGGCCATCCCATGGAACCCCAAGGGACAGAAAGTTGTGCATTTCCTGTGTTATTTCCTATTCAGACAATAGAGCTACAATGTCATGCCCATAAAAGCACTTTTTGATAGTAATTTAAGTTAATAAACATGATCATCAGTGTAGTTTACCATTTTTCTTCTTTCCACGAAGTGTCCCCACGTTCATTTGTTGTGGCATCATTCTGCGCATTACCATTTGATGCCGTTGGTGCCATGGAGTATTTAGTAGTACCCATTCGCACATTAATAGTCCGTGTGATTCGCCCGACAGGTTCCTCGTGAAAATCGTTTTGGTAAAAAGTTGTTCATCTTCTCATTTGAGGTGTCAAAATAAATTATCATCTTCTGCAAATCGCAGCAATGATCATTGAAAAAAGATAAACCATCTTAAAGCTGAGTTTCAGTGCTTTTTTCAAGGTATGTTTCATATTATTTTTGTAAGTTCATTTGGTAGATAAACATACTAAAAATTTTGTTTACATTTTTTCATGAATGAAAAATGGCTACATTGAAAATCTAGAATACCAGGTCATGAAAATGGTATGCATTTTAGTGCAAGTTTGTAGTTTTCAAGATTAATACCGTAGGACAGTTTAGCTGATATATCATGGCATATTCTTTCTGCAACTGCCTTTGAAAAAAATGTATCATTCTTGACTTTGACTGCAAATGCGAATGCCCATATATTCGCTATTTTCTTTATGTCTTTTTGGCCTCTTAGAAAAAAATTCTCCATGTATAAAGAATGCCCCTAGTACCTTCTTATTAGCAGATATATCATTTTTTTTAACACCCATATGGTTATTGTGAAGTTCTGTGCAGACCATTTTCTAAGGTACCCCACCCACTTTTGACTGTGATGAACCCTTAAATATCAGATTATAAGGAAGTTTACATCTTAAAGTTGCTGTTTCCGCAGATGTGGAAATAAAAAAAAAACAATCGTTTACCTTTCGGTAATAACGCTAGACAATTACTCTCTTGAAGTTCAAGGATTTTTGGTACGGTAACGTGCTTCGGAATCGAAAGAATCAAAATGGCGATAGCGGTTTAGCGCATGCGCATTCAGAGGGACCATCCCAAAGCATCGTTAAAATACACCAAACCACCCCAAAGCATCTTTAAAATACCCCAAACCACCATCACCGGGGGTGGGACTACTCTAAATTTTGTCTGCTACGGTATACGGACAAAATCCCTCCCGGACGAAATCCCTTCTGCTCATTTTTGGGAGCGATTATGTCCACCTATACAAAAATGAGCAGAAGGGATTATGTCCGGGAGGGATTTTGTCCTACACTACATAGGCTTGGCCCCAGCATCTATTGTCCTTTCGACACGTCTCAGAAGGGCGTTTTTGCCGTTTGATTTTAAATGAAGGTATTTTGTTCTGATTGGCAATATCTTATCAGACTCTGAGTTATCAGAAACCGTGTGTGTTTTCTGTTCCTGTGTTCTGTTCTTGGACCCAATATAGGTCCGAGGTTCTGTTCTAAAAAAAAATTGGATTAATATTAATTTAACGGCAGAAAATTCTTTTATACTTCTTACAATACCCCCAAAATACCGAGAATTTTGATAGACCCCAAAAAATAAAATAGTCAGTTTTGAAAGTGACCCCCACACAAAAAAGATAGTACCCTAAAATACAAATAGCTACTTTTCCCCTAACCTCGCGCCCCCGGCCCCCCTCCCCCTACACACACACACCGGCACCCTCTCTCTCTCTCGCTCTCTCTCTCTCTCACACACACAAAGTAGAGTTCAAATTTTCTACCCCCACCTCCCAAATAGTCCTAGCCAATACAGCAGACAAAATTCAGAGTATTCCTTGGGTGGGGCAGGGTTGAATAGTGGGATGGGGGTAGAATGAAGTCATCTAGATATGGGGAGGTGCGCGCGCGCGCGCGTGTGTGTGTGTACGTAGGGGTGGGGTGTAGAGTAGAGTACCCCAACCGCCTAGCAAATCACCCCACCCAGATAACAGCCCAAACAACTGGCAGTATGGTTGTAAGACTGTATATAGAGTAGAGTATGATATGCTAAGTTAGGGTACATACTTATGCATTGCACCCTAAAAGCCTAAGACAAAAAAAAAAAAAAAAAAAAATATCCTTAGTTTCCAGCTGGCTCCACACAAGAGCATTGTTTTCCATTGGTTCTGTTACTTAATGTGACACGTGGAGGTGTGACTTGGACTTGCTGCCACGTACAGATACCTGTAAATACCAATACAAATCTTAACATATATCTGTGTGAACTATTTAATTTGATTTGTATACTATATTCAATCCTTACATACACTAAGAGGGCTTACATACACTAAGAGGGTGATTTGGTGTATTTAAGGGTGGTTTGGGGTGTATTCCGATGCACCGCGCTGCAGCAAAATTTGATTGGCTAATCATGGCTTGTTGGGTTACCCTGATCGAAGCGGTAAACCCGATACCATATGGTATTATGGTATACCATGTTGCCTGCTACAACAGCATAACCTCAATAACCTAAGACCTGTTGAACTGAATAACTCCAGACGTATAGGGTGTCATGTCGAACGCGGTCAGTTTACTTAACCACACGTTTACTGGGCAGGCTTAGTCCTCTAAGCGGTTAACCAGTATTGTGCACATTCTTCTGCCAGAAACTGACAACTGCCCTTCTTGAATCAGCGGAAGGGAGAGAATGACCGTAGAAAATATTTCATGATCAATCTCCACGAAAGAATGTTGCCGACCTCGGCGGGGGCTGAACCGGCGACCTCCTGGTCTCCAATCGGACGGCGCATCCAACTGAGCCACCGAGGCCGGCAAGGGACAGTCAGTGAAAGGCTCGGTAATGAGGCCAATGTTATTGAAGCATTACACTCAACCTCTCTCTGTTTGGACGACTTACTAAATATTGATAATATTTTGAATAAATGAATGATACAATTCATCAAAAAAAAAAAAAAAAAAAAAAAAAAATGTACAGTTACAGTTAAAAAATACTAATACCTCTTAAATTTAACAATACCCAAGGGCATAATTTCTACTAAAATTTATGGCAAACGGGACAACTTTGATTTTGTCCTGTTTGTGGTTTTCTTGTGTTCTGGCTTCAGATCGCAATGAAGAATTTGCTTTATTTCATGGCATTTTTTATTATGCGTGTCTCATGTTTCAGAGTTGAAGTAGAGGACCCGTATGCCCAGCAAACACACAACATCGGAGCAACGTCGTTATAACGTCGCTGCAACGTAGTGACGTTTGTAACGACGTTTTAACGACGTTTTTCCAACCTTGCGTGTTTGCTGGGTGCGGACTAAACATATACACCAGATTGCAGATTATATATTTCATTTCCTTTGGGATCACTGGGCCAATTGTGGTATCTTTGAAAATAGAGTTCTGCTCATGTATACCTTAGAGGGCGTAAGCAAACTTCATTACTGTTTATGAAGTCTTAATAAAGCCGAGACTCCCATTTTATAATCTGTAGTGTGTTCTTTGTTTCGAAAGGCAATCTTTTTTACGTTTATTGTAATTTAGCTACATCTGAACTATAAGGTTTCACGTGAGTAAAATAAAAGTAAAGAAATGGTTGCCTTTGGAAACAAAGATCACACAAAATCACGAAAATCGAAGACTCGGTTTGATTGAGTCTCTTCATATGCAACACTGTAGTTTAAGTGTTTAAAACTGTTTAAATACCCCATCCCCTGACGGCCTTGAGTATTTTTGTATTCCTACTGGGCCGCTCCAAAGCGGTTCCTGTGTTGCAGATCTTCTTCATTTTTGGCGTCGGTGATTTCATATGTGGCTTTTGTTTTGTCATTTGGCCGTTACTATTCAGAAGGAAGGCCGGTGAGTCTTCTAACTGTTCATTTAACACCTTTTCTAATCAGGAGCTTTGGGTGTTCTGTCTTCTGACTGTTTGACCGAAAAATATCCAGTGGAAAGCTCGGAAGAGAAAAGAACACATGACTGGATACAGCAGCGACAAGATCAAATCTCGCAAAGAGTGTGATTTGTACATTCGGGCCCAGTTGTTCTAAACTAACGATGTCGTTAGTTAACGATTCGTTAAAATTCACATCGAGTGATACGCAAATATGCTGAATTTTTTTTTGCTGAAAAAATGTGAGTAGCTTTTGCAGTGCAAAAGCTACTCACATTTTTTCAGCAAAAAATATCAGAATATTGTGTATTGAATCCACTAAAACAGTTACCGAAATGACCCTTAACGAGCTCGTTAAGCTAACGACGCTTTGAACAACTGGGCCTCGATGTTTGTGAAATAGCCATATTGATTGCAAAAATCAGTTTGATGTTTTGAAATGACCGTTGTCCTTCTGTCATGCAGAGTGGATATTTCTATTTTAATTTTGTATTGTTCAAAGCTGTTTAAAATGGTTAAAATAAAAGTCAAAAAGGAATGCCTTTGGAAACATTTGGAAAATCGGAGACTCGGTTTGATTGAGTCTCTTCATATGCAACACTGTAATTTGCGAGGCTGCTTACGCGCCCCCCCCCCCCCCCCCCCCGCACCCCCCTCCCCCTCTCCACCTGGCGCTGGCTTAAGCGGTATTCGAATTTCAAAATATCTAGGATGGGCTCAATGATCCCGAAGGAAATAAAATATAACCTGCACTATGATGATGTTCGAGGAGACTTTTTACGGCCGCCACACGGCACAACACCAGCTACAGTAGAGTAAAATAAAAGTAAAAAAGGATTGCCTTTGGAAGCAAAGAACACATTAAATCACGAAAATCGGAGATTCGGTTTGATTGAGTCTCTTCGAGGCTGCATACGCCCCACTAGCGCATGCTTAAGCGGCTTAAGTTTATCGAATAAAATGTTGTTTTTTTTTAATCAACTTCCTTTTATTGTCTACAATAATAGGGACAAAAACAAGATCTTCTTTGTATCTGGGCTACACTAAGTTCTATTTACCTTCTGTCACGTGACAGACCCTCTTCTGTTTCTGAAATTCCATAAGAGCTACATTGAATCGTCCAGTTGTTTGTTCTTCATCTCTCGTTCTCGTTTGGTGTCACGGGAAGGCTGTACTTCGTGACTGTGGCATTTCCTGGGTATCTTCACTTATATTTGAGCCAGCGCAAGACAAAATCTACAAAGTGGCATGTACGACAAGCAAAGACTCAGATCAGCCTGGGCATCGGCCCAGTCTGATCAAGTCTTCGCTGTGCGCTCAATGGGTAGCTAAGGACCCAAGCTTTCTTCATGCGGACAGCAAAGACTCAAATCAGACTTGGCAGATGCTCAGGCTGATCTGAGCCTTCGCTGGGCGCACATGCCATTTTGTAGATTTTAAAACCTGCAAAAGGTCTTTTTTGTTATGAAAGATTTCATGAAGTCTCTCTAACGGGAAAATCAGGCTGACGTTATTAAGGTTTTCAATTCCATTACGAAAACACACCTATTCAAATATATTGAAAATTTTACAACAAAAGGAAAATTTTCAGATAAAAAATCTGATATTTTTCATATTTCTGCTCAAAACATATATTGTGGTACTCGTTAGAACCGCCTCGCCGAGGCGGTTCTAACGAGTACCCACAATCTATGTTTTTGAGCAGAAATAAGAAAAATAATGTATACCCCTGTAAACCCCAGTTTTACTATATAAAAGTGGGGTTGAAGGGGGTCAAAATTATATAGGCGTGTTTTGATAATGTCCACTTAAAGGCACCTTGATAATTTATTAAATATTGACAATATGGTGGACCGCATATACCCTACTGAACTCCAATTAAATAAAACAAATTCTTCCGAAACTGAGGCACATTTTTTGGATTTGAAAACATGTATATCTATTAATGGTAAGTTTCCATCAATTATATGATAAACAGGACGAGTTTGATTTTGATATAGCCAATTTCCCCTTTCTGGATGGCGATGTCCCCCGGCGTACCTCATATGGGGTGTACATATCTTAACTTATTAGATTCGCCAGAGCTTCATCGAATCTTAGTGACTCTAATTGTCGTAATAAAGCCCTTACTGCCAAACTTCTATGGCAAGTATATCGTTATCTTAACATTCGTAAGGCGTTTTCGAAATTTTATCGCAGACACAGTGCCTTGGTAGAAAAATATAAGGTCAGTCTGAAAACACTTCTGCAACAAGGTATATCGGAACCAGAATTTTACGGTGACTTAGTGTACAGATTTAGAAAAAAAATGTGGGAAAATCTAACTTTTCGGAACAATTCAGAAAACTAATTAACCGTTATAAAAGAATTGGCTACAGCCTGGATATTATGCGGCAGTCAGCATGCTTAGTTTTCAACCCAATCATTGTTAATGGCTAGGCTTTACTCTTTAATTGCACGACGGCGGTTCGGGCCACAGACTCAACGACGGCCTCTTCGTAAAACTTTAACCAGTGGGTTGGGGCTTGACGATATGTCGTTGTCTTGGCCCGCCGTGGTTCAACTATTGGTTTTCATTTACTCTGACATACAGTAGCATTAGCCACGAGTACTCGTCTTTGTTTATCATAGTGATTAATTTGATTTTTATGTTTTCGCTTTGATGCATTGACTGAGTTGGGAGCCTTTATGCAAACCGAATTTTCATGCATTTCGAAATTCTGTATTACGAGTAGCATCGGGACCCAGGATGAAATTGACTGGCGGTAACAGTGCTTTAACCACCCCTCCCCCTTCGGTGTTTTTTCTACTGACCGTTCTAAGACGCTGGTCCTGGTGTTGGTCTTACTCTTTGTTGCTTTGTGGTTTATTCTACTAGGCGATTTGTTTTAAGTCTTGCCTTGTGTTATTTTTTTCTTGTGTTTTTCAGTCCTTTTAGCATTGCGATTACCTCGCTTGGGGAAGAGAGAGCTAATCTTAATGCTTTTCGTACGTTTCGTTCAATTGCTCCTGTTTGGTTTTGTCTGTTTCCTCTTCCTCTTAGTGTCTGGGAAGGGCTGTGGCTCGTGATTGTGCACTCCATGGATTTTCTCTCACTGATTTTTTTAAATCGATTTAAGCCCCCCCCCCCTCCCCCCTCCACACACACACACACACACACACACACACACACACACACACACACACACACACAAACACACACACACACACAGAGTAATATTTTACTCACCGTTCCAAGGCGGTGTTTCTGCTGTGGTTTAATTTACTATATCTGTCATTGTATGTCTTTGCATGTATAATGGGTGAAATTATTATTTTGGATAGCCGTTTGGACATTTTTGGCAAGAAATCGTCGTTTTGGCTTTATTTCTGCTTGTAGTGTTTAGATTGTGATGCCGTTACTTTAAGTGCGCCCTTCTTTCCCTTTGGTGTCTTGGAACGAAAGGTGTTAGGTAATTGTATCCCAGCGGGCACATGACGTAAATATAACGTCGCCTCAACGTCGATGCAACATGACGTAAATATAACGTCGCCTCAACATCGATGCAACGTCATGACGTTGCATCGACGTTGAGGCGACGTTATATTTACGTCATGTGCCTGCCGGGATCGATTCCTGATCATTGCCTCTCTTTCCATTTGTCATACGCTGGCTCAGTTTGTCTATGAAGGTGCCTATTTAAACCTTTCGTTGGAAGGTTGACGTCTAATGTTATGTCTTTGTAGTTCAGCTAGTGCATCTTTAGTGTCTGAGGCGATTGCCACGAGCCCCCATCATTGTTTCGCCATAGTGATTTAATTTGGCTTACACGTTTTTCTGTGATGTTTGAGTTAGAAAGTCTCTATGTGAGTCGAACAATCGTTTAGTCTTTTTTACAATATTGGAACCTAGCGTGAAGAGTTGGTACTGGCAAAATCGATTTAACCCCATCCCACGGTTGTTTTTACTACTAGCCGTTTTAACTCTTGTCATGCTAAATAAATTATGCTGCCACGCCCACTTATAATTGTTAGCCAATTAGATTACTTGATCCAGGTTTTTGATACAGATTCACATACTGAATTCCAAACAGTGCAGATCCAAATCAACTGGCTTCTTCATCTGGATCTACACTGTTTGTAAAGGCAGGGTATTTCCGGGTTCAGTAGGACAAGGCAATTCTTAGCTATAGTTCCAGACAACCTGATTTATGCAACCAAAATATTGTCGTTTTCTCATTTTTCCGCAAAAATACTGTATAGTTTGAGAGAACTCACTAGAAGTATCTGTTAATTAACGCAAAAAAGATTTCCTTTGGAAACAAGGCAGTCTGAAGGATAGCTATATCCCCCGCCGCAGAATGACAATTGAGCGGCCTCAAAATTCAAGGCTCAAACTGGTGGCCTTCAATTGTGACCTTGACCTTAAGTCTGCATTGTTGAGTTATGGGTTCTGCACATCATCTCACTAAGGTGAACATTTGACCCAAATTAAATAAATATCTTTCAAAGGGTTCAGGAGATACAGAGTGAACATGAAATTCAAGGCTCAAACCTTTAAATGTGACCTTGATCTTGAGTCGGCATGCTTAAGTTATGGGTTCTGCACATCGCCTCACTAAGGCAAACATTTGACCAAAGTTTCATGAAAATCTTTCAAAGTATTCAGAAAATATAGAGCGAATAAGAAAGAGACGGATGACCTTCAATTGTGACCGTGACCTTGAATCTGCTTCATTGAGTTTTAGGTTCTACACATCGTCTCACTAAGGCGAACATTTGACCCAAATTTAACAAGGCAGTCTGAATGGCAATGGAACGGCCTCAAAATTCAAGACTCAAACTGGAGACCTTCTATTGTGACCTTGACCTTGAGTCAGCATAGCTGAGTTATGGGTTCTGCACATCATCTTACTGAGGCAAACATTTGACCAATGTTTAAAGAAAATCCTTCCAGGGGTAAAGGAGATATGGAGCCGACACCAAATTCAAGGCTCAAACTCGTGACCTTCAACTGTGACCTTGACCTTAAGTCCGCAAGGCTGAGTTATGGGTTCTGCACATTGTCCCACTGAGGTGAACAGTTAACCAAAGTTTAGAGAAAATCCTCCCAGGGGTAAAGGAGATACAGAGCGGACACAAAATTCAAGGCTCAAACCTGTGACCTTGAACTGTGACCTTGTGAGTCTGCATGGTTGAGCAATGGGTTCTGCACATCATTTCACTGAGGCAAACATTTGACCAAAATTAAAAGAAAGTCCTTCCAGGGATAAAGAAGATATCGAGTGGACACGAAATTCAGGGCTCAAACTCGCGACCTTAAACTGTGACCTTGTCCTTGAGTCCCCATGGCTGAGTTATGGGTTCTGCACATCGCCCCACAGGTGAACATTTGACCAAGGTCTAGAGAAAACCCTCCAAGGGGTAAAGGAGATACAGAGCGGACACGAAATTCAAGGCTAAACCCATGACCTTGAACTGTGACCTTGACCTGAGTCGGCATGGTTGAGTTATTGATTCTGCACATCGTTTCACTAATGTGAACATTTGACCAAAGTTAAAAGAAAAGCCTTCAACTGGTATAGGAAATATAGAGCTCAAACCTGTGACCTTGAACTGTGACCTTGACCTTGTGTCGGCATGGTTGAGTTATGAGTTCTGCACATCGTCTCACTGAGGCAAACATATGACCAAAAAAATCCTTCCAGGGGTATAGGAGATATGGAGCGGACACGAAATTAAAGGCTCAAACACATGACCTTGACCTGTGACCTTGACCTTGAGTTAGCATGGTTGAATTGTGGGTTCTGCACATCGACTCACTGAGGCGAACATTTGACCAAAGTTTAATAAAAATCTTTCAAAGGGTTCAGGAGATATGGAGCGGACAAGAAAGTGTTACGGAAGGACAAACGGACGGACAGACGAAGGCCATTTCTATAAACCCCCATCCGCTTCGCGGCGGGGGATTAACAAAGAACACATTACAGTTTAGGAAATGTGAGTCTAGGTTTCACTGAGACTCTTCATAAGCAGCAACGAAGTTTGCAACACTGTTTACGCCTTTTAGCGTATGCATGAGCAGCCCCATTTTCAGAGATACCACAATAGGCCCAATGATCCTGAAGGAAATGAAATATAATCTGCACTATGGTGAAGTACGAGGAGACGTGCTACGGCCGCCACACGGCAATAACACCAGCAGCAGTGTAGTAAAGACATGGTTTTATGTGAAGTAAAAAAAAAAATTTTTTCTGGATACTTCTCATTTCTGAAACTCTGTACACTGTGGCATTTTCACCATCTATTAAAGCGAAATGAGGACGAAATGGGTAAATTTATGTACAGTAACATTTGTTCACACGGGATGCACAAAATGATGCCTCTTTCTTTCAGTCGTAACTGGATGATGAGTCTGAGGTCTAATCATCACGAAAACACGCCTATAAAATTTTCACCCCCTTAAACCCCACTTTTATATAGTAAAACTGGGGTTTACAGGGGTATACATTAGTTTTCTTATTTCTGCTCAAAGCATAGATTGTGGGTACTCGTTAGAACCGCTTGAGCATAGATTGTGGGTACTCGTTAGAACCGCCTCAACGAGGCGGTTCTAACGAGTACCCACAATCTATGTTTTGAGCAGTATAAAAAATATCAGGATTTTTTATCTGAAAATTTTCATTTTTTGGTGGTAAAATTTTCAGTATATTTGAATAGGCATGCTTTCGTAATGAAAGCAAAATCGTACTTCAGAAAATCATAAAGTCAGTCTACACAAAGACAAAATTAGGAATGTTCAGAGAGACAGATAGACAGACATATACCCAAAATCAGGCGACCATGGAAAGTAAGCATTACTTGCTCAGCATGCTCCGCCCACCATACCTATCACTTCAGCTAAATGATGCTTAACTGCACGACGGTATGTCGGTCCTCAGACGAAGCGACGGCTCCTCCTTAATCTATTTTAGAAGGTGGGCGCCTAGTTTTCAATGTCTGTGGTCAATGTTCTTCTTTGTGCGTCGGTGGCGTCATATATGACGTTTCTTTTGTCATTATTTGTTCTTAATCGACCTTTCCTTCTTCTAATGCCTCAGAATGGCTGTGCTTCGTGACTGTGACTCCTTGGTATCAACCCCGGACACGGAAATGGACATAAACTCTCTTAAAGGAATGACCTTTCAGATCAATCAACACCCGCTTGGACAACATGCTTCGCCCACCTTGCATATCAGCTAAACGATGCTTAACTGCACGACTTAGCCTCAGACTTAACGTAGGCTTCCCATACATTATCATAGTGCAGGTTATATTTTGTTTCCTTTGTGATCATTGAGCCGATCCTGGTTATTTTGAAAATCGAATACCGCTTAAGCCGGCGCTGGGGGAGGGAGAGGGGGGAGGGGTATGCCACCTCATAAACTACAGTGTTGCATATGAAGAGACTCGATCAAACCGAGTCTCCGATTTTCGTGATTTTGCGTGTTCTTTGTTTCCAAAGGCAATCCTTTTTTACTTTTATTTGGGTGTTGTGCCGTGTGGCGGCCGTAATAAGTCTCCCCCGTACATCATCATAGTGCAGGTTATATTTCTTTTCCTTTGAGATCATTGAGCCCGTCCTGGTTATTTTGAAAATCGAACACCGCTTAAGCCGGCGCTGAAGGGTATGTGTGTGGGGGGTGGGGGGTGCGGGGGGGGGGGGGGGGGGATGGCGGGGCGTATGCTGCCTCGCAATCTACAGTATTGCATATGAAGAGACTCAATTAAACCGAGTCTCTGATTTTCGTGATTTTGTGTTTACGTTGTTTCCAAAGGCAATCCTTTTCGACTTTTATTTTATTCCTACCCAATCTATTGCAGCTGCTGAGTGCCTGACTATCAAAGTCTGCGGTCGGACCCTCGTGGTCCTGCTCGTGGGTTTCTTGTTTTCTAGTTTCAGATCGTCATTGAGTCCTTTGCTTTGTTTCATCACATTATTTCATCGCATTTCAACTTTGTTTGTGTGTCGGTGGTTTCATATGTGGTGTTTGTTTTGTCAATACTTGTTTCTCATAGATCTCTTTTCTGTGCCTTTTGAGGACTGTGCTTTGTTTTCACTTACATTTTTGGATTGTGTCCATCACTGAAGCTGCGGCCGAAGCTATACCGAACATTTAAAGAGTTTAACAAATATGAAGCTTGATAAGTAACCCTAACAAACTGGCTTTTTTTAATTATTTGAACGCAAGCGCGTTAGGTCAGGGTACGTTACCATTTTAGATTCAGACATCAATATGGCATTAGCTGGCATTGAGTTGGTAGCCTTTATGCGAACCGAATTTTTATATTTTTCTGTATTAAGAGAAGCATCAGGACCCAGGGTGAAGTTGGCTAGCTGTAAAAGTGCTCTAACCTCCGCCCCCCTCCCCCCCCCCTCTCCACCTCCGATGGTTTACTCTACTGATCGTTCTAAGGCGGTGGTCCCGGTGTTAGTCTTACTATTTGGTGCTTTGTGGTTTATTCTGCGAGGCGATTTGTTGTATGTCTTACCTTGTGCCATTTTGTTCTTGTGTTTTTCAGTCCTTTTAGTATTGCGATTACCTCGCTTGGGGAACAGAGAGTTAATCTTAGTGCTTTTCGTATGTTTGACCGATTTGTGCTTGTTTGGATTTGTCGGTTTCCTCTTCCTCTTGATGTCTGGGAAGGGCTGTGGTTTCTGATTGTGGCACTCCCAGGACTTTTCTTTTACCTTTTTTGATTTATAAAGGGGCGTGTTGCTTGCGAGTATCAGTTCATCTGAGCTGAAGCGCTTCATATGAGGTTTGAGCATCGCTTGATTTTCGCGCGTCGTCAACATATGCTTGTTCACATTCTACAAAGGCTGTATTTTTCAGTAGATCTTCATCAAACTGGTTTCATCACAATCAGTTATTTCGATTTATACAGTTTTTTTTTTCTGTGAGGTTTCACTGATTGATTTAGGAAGCCTTAATGAGAGCTAACCATTCATTTTGTATTTTTCAACAACTAAACCTAGGGTGAAGATTTGGTACCAATAAAATCGATAGTTTTTACTACCGACCATTCTGGGCGGAAAACTCGGCCCATTAAAAAGTCAGCCCAAGGCAACTCGGCCCTAGTCATCCAAACTTCAGAAGACAACTCGGCCGATGTCGCCTCAACTTAAGAAGACCTCTCGGCCCATTAGAATTAGACCAGACAGATCATAATGTATTAAAAAAGGGTAAGAGAAAAGTCCAGGGAGTGCCACAATCACAAACCACAGTCCTTCCCAGACCCCAAGAGGAAGAGGAAACCGACAAATCCAAACAAGCACAAACCGAACAAACGTACGAAAAGCACTAAGATTAGCTCTCTCTTCCTCAAGCGAGGTAATCGCAATACTAAAAGGACTGAAAAACACAAGAACAAAATGACACACGGAAAGACATACAACAATTAAATCGCCTCGTAGAATAAACCACAAAGCAACAACGAGTAAGACTAACACCGGGACCACCGCCTTAGAACGGTCAGTAGAGCAAACCACCGGGGGTTTTAAAGCACGTTTACAGCTAGACTCACCCTGGGTCCACCGACAATGGCTTCTAATAAACGTAAAAAAGATTGCCTTTGGAAACAAAGGAACGCTACGGATTAGGCAATTGGAGTCTCGGTTTTATTGAGACTCTTCATAAGCAGTAATGAGGCTTGCAAGTCGTTTGAATCTGGGTACCGCATCGCCGGCGCTAAGGGTGTATGCAGCCTTGCAAACTACAGGGTTGCATATGAAGAGACTTAGTCAAACCGAGTCTCCGATTTCCTGGTTTTGTGTGTTCTTTGTTTCCAAAGGCAATCGTTTTTGACTTTTATTTTATATGGGGTAAAAACTAGGCCATTAGGTCATACCTTAGAAAGCCCCTATAAGCGTTCATGAAACTTCGTCAAAACGGTTGTCACGATTATTTCTACACTTTTTTCTGCAGTTGGGTTATAAACTGAGTTAGAAATTAGGTTACCAGGTCAAACCGAAAAAATACCATGTGACCATTCTATAACTTCATTTCTTACCTGACCTTTATGAAACAGAATGCTATACAGGAAATGCCATAAACTCGAAGCACAGCCTTCCAAAGGCACCAAAAGAAGCAGAGAGTAGGAACAGATAATGACAAAACAGATGCCGCATATGAAACCGACGCACGAACAAAGAAGAAGTGCAACAGGGGAACCGTCTTGCAACGGTCAGTAGGAAAGCTACCGGGGGCTCAAACAAGTTTTATTCACGCTAAACCTCATCCTTAATTTCTGATTCATGTCAAATAAAGAGGAGACCTTGTGAAAATTAACTAGTAACTGTTGTAAATAAAGCAACAAAATGTGGACCAAATGTAGAGTCTGACAAACAAATTTCAAAGTTTGTCTGCAGTGAACTTGACCCTGAATTTTGACCTATTTTTTATTGAAACCTCTGCTTAGGTGAGCGACTTATGCCCATTGTTCCTCTTCTTGCCATTTTTTTTTCATTAGAAAACCTGCATCAGATATATAAAGCAAAATGACAGATTTTCTTTTTTTTTAGTTTTTTTTTTTTTTTTTTTTTTTTTATACTTTCGCCACGAAGTTTTTATGTAACCGTTCAAAGGCGGTTCACCTGGTGCAGTTCTTTGTACGTCAGTTGTTGTAATTGTGCTGTTTTGCCTTGTTATGTTTGTCATCTCTTTTTCCTTTGGTGTCTCGATCGTAATTGTGACTTTCCTGGGTAACGTATTTACATTTTAATAGAGAAATGCGGAGAATTAAACAAACGGAGAAATGCAGATATTTTTATGTATTGAACATGCGAAAATGCCAGCCAAAAAATACGTAACGGCGTCTTAGTGTGAATCTATAGACCTATATTGGAAATCCTGCTAGACCTATGTAAATAACATACGCTGGGAACATTACACGTTCAGTAAAGTAGGTCTATAAAGAGAGACGTATTTCGCTGACTGCTGTATATCCTTCACTTGTTATCGATAAAATGTGTAAGTTGTGCTTATAAATACCGTGGCACGTGACTACAAGTGTGTCAGAGGTATGATGACTAATAAACTTTGTGTCTCTTTATGTAAACGAAGAACACGTATAAAGATTATATTTAGTAATGCACTACCTGTCGACAGCAGTAAACGTCCCTAACAGAATGCGCTTGTTATATCATTTCACCTCAGCGTGAATTCATTTAATAACATGTATAATAGACAAAATAAATACAGCGGCTGGCATATCGTTTCCGTGTCTATTATTTATTGTGCACCACTGAAATATATAGGCATAATATAATAGTGTTTTAAGTGGCTGGTTATCCTCAATTAACACCCAGTAGAAAGAAAGAAAAAATATTTGCCACCCTTTTATGCGAGAATAAATTATTAAAAACATATATGCCCACTCCATTAAGGTTCAAGTATGAAGATTATATGACATCATTTTCATTTATAGTCCTGCTACGGGACGTGGGAGATATTGATTTTTATTTATTATTCCTCGTGAACAAACTCAGGTCAGACAGTGTCGGCTATTTTAGGCTTATGACTTATTCAGAATTTCCAACAAATCCCCGATTCCGACATTAAGCCGACGCTAGGATGTGTGTGTGTGTGTGTGTGTGTGTGTGTGTGTGTGATGGGGGTGGGGGGGGGGGGGGCGGGAGGAAAGGGGAGGGAGGGGGTATGCAGCCTCGCAAACTACAATGTTGCGTAAGAAGAGACTCAATCAAACCGAGTCTCCGATTTTAGTGATTTTGTGTGTTCTTTGTTTCCAAAGGCAATCTTTTTTTACTTTTGCAACAATTGGACTTCAGTGACAAAAAGTACCTCCTTGAATATTTAAACAAAGTCATTGGAAAAGCCTAATACTGACACCAATAAATAAGAGAGCTTAAAAGCACCATCACCACTGATATACATGTGTATGATTTCTCACGAGATAGCTAATGCATATAAGCACAATATAGAATAAGTAAGTCATTACATATCTGCTGATGTCGTAATAGTTAATTATAACCTTTAACGTTAATAATAAATTTGATGTCAAATATTTGGCATATTTGATAACTAAAAACCCAGGGTGACATTTATCGGGCTGGTCAAAACAAAAGAAAAATCATAGCACACACCTCATTATTTTTTTCATCCCCACCATTTAAAAAAAAAAAGAGAAAAAAAAAAAAAAAAAAAAAAAGAAAGAAACAAGAGCCCATTCTCTAGTTAAGACGTCAAAAAGATTGCCTTTGGAAACAAAGAACCACACTACAGATAAGAAAAAGAAAATCTCGGTTTTATCGAGATTATTCATAAGCAGTAATGAAGTAAACACTGCTTACGCCCTTCTAGCGTATACATGAGCAGAACTCCATTTTCAAAGACTCCACAATGGGCCCAATGATCCCAAAGGAAATGAAATACAATCTGCACTATGGTAAAGTACGGGGAGATGTCCTGCCGCCGCCACACGGCACTAATTAATACCAGCTGCAGTATAGTAAAATAAACGTAAAAAAGATTGCCTTTGGAAACAAAGAACACACTACAGATAAGAAAATGGGAGTCTCGGTTTTACTGAGATTCTTCCTAAGCAGTAATGAAGTTTGCAACACTGCTTACGCCCTCTAGCGTATACATGAGCAGAACTCCACTTTCAAACGCACCACAATGCGCCCAATGATCACAAAGGAAATGAAATATAATCTGCACTAAGGTGATGTACGCGGAGACTAACTCAGACATACCCAGCTAACATGCAACGCTGCAAACAATATATATAGGACCCATATTTGGATTCAATATGGGTCCTACATGGGTATCCCATATTGGGCCAATATGGGTTTTGCAAAGGGATACATCTGGGACCCATATAGGCTGTCCCATATGGGTAGCATATGGGTCCTATATGGGTCTCCCCACATTTATCATTCAGAATAAGATTTAAGACAGATGACTATTAGTCCCAGCCCACTTGATGGACCGGCTGGTTAGGTCCCAAAAGAGAGAGACCTATATGTGTTACTTACTGCACATTTATACAATCAATTAAGATGCCTTAAAATATAGGTAGCCTTTTAAATAACTGGAAATGCATGGTGGCATCATGCGTATTTATATATACCCCTCAATTTGAAAAGTAATTGAGACATACGAAAAAAAAGGTAAGAGAAAAGTCCAGGGAGTGCCACAATCACAAACCGCAGCCCTTCCCAGACCCCAAGAGGAAGAGGAAACCGACAAATCCAAACAAGCACAAACCAAACAAACGTACGAAAAGCACTAAGATTAGCTCTCTCTTCCCCAAGCGAGGTAATCGCAATACTAAAAGGACTGAAAAACACAAGAACAAAATGACACACGGAAAGACATACAACAAATCGCCCCGTAGAATAAACCACAAAGCAACAAAGAGTAAGACTAACACCGGGACCACCGCCTTAGAACGGTCAGTAGAGCAAACCACCGTGGGGTTTAAAGCACTTTTACAGCTAACTAACTTCACCCTGGGTCCCGATGCTACTCTTAATACAGAAAAACATAAAAAAAAATCGGTTCGCATAAAGGCTCCCAACTCAGTCAAAGCACTTTTACAGCTGGCTAACTTCACCCTGGGTCCCGATGCTACTCTTAATACAGAAATACATTAAATTTGGTTCGCATAAAGGCTCCCAACTCAGTCAATGCATCAAAGCGAAAACATAAAAATCAAATTAATCACTATAATAAACAAAGACGAGTATTCATGGCTACTTCTACTGTATGCCAGAGTAAATGAAAACCAATAGTTGAACCACGGCGGGCCAAGCCAAAGACATATAGTTAAATTAAAAACAAAATATGACCATGAAACCAAGTCCATACCGGAAAAATATTTACGTTAAATTTAATAGATATATACTTTCATTTTGCATTGAACAAACGAATTTTATATTGTTTTTATTATTACCCTTTTTATTTTATTTTATTATTTTATTTTTAATTTATCATTATTATTATCTTTAGCATTTTTGACAGGAAATTTCCTCTTTTTTATGCTTACTTAATGGTACAATTGCTCCCCTTAATACCCATATCGAACCCATATTGGTCCAATATAGTAGTAGTAGGTCAATGGGAAGCATAGGAGTTCAATATCTGTATCACATGGAGCAATTCGGGCCTCATTTATGTATCTTGAAGTTGTGACTTATCCAGAATTATGCCAGTTTATCTCAGGGTCCCACATATGAGCAATTATTTTAATATTTTCAGAATTGTACCAATATGGGTCCCATGTTGGTCTTATTTGGGTAAAAAAGCCTATATGGTGTCCATGTAAGACCAGAATGGGCTAATTGCCGAGATTCTGCTCATAAGGGTCCTATATACACGTTTGCTGGGAACATAGTAACTATGTCACTCCAACGTCGCTGTGACATTGTTCCAACATGTTTACTGGGTACACTGAAACATTCATAGTTACTTGCAAACTATCCGTTCATTTGGTACAATTTTCAGCAGATGGAAGCCAGTATCCACAAACTGTTCTCAAGCTGCCTTTTGGCCCAACCAAAATGGCGGCCTATGCCAATGAACTTTTTGTATCTTGTTCATAACAAAAAAATATGGGAAAAAAATTACGGGGGTGAAATTATTCATTCGATCCCTTATGAAGTCAATAATTATTGATAAAATTCATTTGATCTAATGTCTAGTTTCATTAACGAGAATAATGGCTACTGTCTAATTTAAGGTAACATAAGATGGGTTTACATTAAATGTACAAAAGATGCAAAATAGATTTTAAAGGTTTCGTCAAGTTCGAGGTTTTGCTCCACTTAGTACACTTCTTTTTATATTTGAATTATTGGTACTTTTTATATTATTGTTGTTATAACTATTATAGTTTAATTCAATGAATAAACAATAAGAAGAAAATGTGAAAATATTAGTGTTTTGTTATCTGTATAGGGAACTATCCATTAAAAGTCATACAACTAAAGTCTTCTTTTGCAAGTTAGATATCGTTTTGTCATTTAATGTAATGCTACTATCAATTGTTGTTAGGGAATTATTACGACCAGCTATCAAAATTACGTTTTTAAACGTTTTGAAAACGTTACTGAAAACGTACAATAACGTTATTATAAGATAATATTATTATTATACGTTGAAATGGCAAATTTTTTACGTCATAATAACATTTTTGGAATGTTATAAAAAGGTCCTAATAACGTTTTGGTAACGTTATTTAAAGTATGCTTGAAATGTTCTAATAACGATTTTGTAAGACATTTATATTACGTTAAACTGTCTAGCTCGCACCTCTCAGTGAAACCCCTACATATGCAGTGATGTGCTATGCACCGTACATATCGTGATATGCCAAGTGCTGCTTCGAACGTCATCTGAGATCCGAGTCCACTTTCACGCGTCTTTTTTTTTTTTTTTTTTTTTTTTTTTTTTTAAACTTCACAACCGTGTGATTATGATATGTGCCAATGCTACAGGCTCAAATAATATTCCACAAATTAAGTCCACTTATAAAATGTAGCTGACAATAAATAAATAAATATATAACTTAAATGTAAGACGAGACAGAACTTCATTCATACATTATAATCTGTTACAAATTAAAAAGAAAGAAAACACACGAAAACTGATTACATTAGCATGAAGAGCAGCTCATCACAATATTAATTACCAGCACATACAGTAAGCTCATATTACAGGCTGTATAAGAACATAACAAAAATACCATGAAAAAGATGGTAATCTATTCATCTACAAAAATATGTGTTATTTACCTGAGCTGACTGGCGGTCGGCTTGAGAAAAAAATAATCAGGCGCTAAATTATGGCAGCAACACTTTATATGTTGAGGTGTAGTTTCGTAATCAAGAAATGTTTTTAGTCGTCGTAGCCGATGGATGAAAAAAAAGCATTAAAAGTTCAAATTTTCAAATACAATATTTTTTTTTATTTAATGTAGCTATGATAAGGAAAGTTTACATGTCATTTAGATTACGTAATTGTGGTTTAAAAACGGCGTGGCTATAAAACGTGCTATGAACGTTTTTATCACGTTGATACTCACATGCCACTCACTCTGGTTGTGTTGCGTACCGTTCCTTTTGCTTGCATGACTTGTTGTCAACCCAATTATTGTTGATGGCTATGCTTCACTCTTTAATTGCACGACGGAGGTTCGGGCCTCAGACTCAGTGACGGCCTCTACGTAAAACTTTAACCAGTAGGTTGGGGCTTGACGATATGTCTTTGGCTTGGCCCGCCGTGGTTCAACTATTGGTTTTCATTTACTCTGGCACACTGTAGAATTAACCATGAGTACTCGTCTTTGTTTATTATTGTGATTTATTTGATTTTTATGTTTTCGCTTTGATGCATTGACTGAGTTGGGAGCCTTTATGCAAACCAAATTTAATGTATTTCTGTATTAAGAGTAGCATCGGGACCCAGGGTGAAGTTAGCCAGCTGTAAAAGTGCTTTAAACCCCCCAGTCCTTTAAGTATTGCGATTACCTCGCTTGGGGAAGAGAGAGCTAATCTTAGTGCTTTTAGTACGTTTGTTCGATATATGCTTGTTTGGATTTGTCGGTTTCCTCTTCCTCTTGGTGTCTGGGAAGGGCTGCGGTTTGTGATTGTTGCACTCCCTGGACTTTTCTCTTACCTTTTTTTGTTTTAAGGCTTATTTTAGTATCGGGACCCTGGGTGAAGTTAGCTAGCTGTAAAAGTGCTTTAACCCCCCCCCCCCTCCCCCACCCCGGTGGTTTACTCTACTTGGTCTTGCTTTGTGGTTTATTCTATGAGGCGATTTGTTGTATGTCTTGCCATGTGTCATTTTGTTCTTGTGTTTTTCATTCCTTTTAGTATTGCGATTACCTCGCTTGGGGAAGAGAGAGCTAATCTTAGTGCTTTTAGTACGTTTGTTCGATTTGTGCTTGTTTGGATTTGTCGGTTTCCTCTTCCTCTTGCTGTCTGGGAAGGGCTGCGGTTTGTCATTGTAGCACTCTCTGGACTTTTCTCTTACTTTTATTTGAATTTATACGTCAAGCTCCAATAAACAATAAAAATATATAAGACATAACTGGGGCATTATTCAAACGTTACACATTACATGGCAACATTTAAAAGAATGTAACATTTTGTAAACGTTGTGAAAATTTACGTGATTCTGAAACCTTTATAGAGTTTTTCAGGGTGTCCCACAATGCACCGCGGTCTGGCGTATTTCTGGTTTATTCAATAATGGCGTCGGTGCGTGACAATGTAAACACGGTTAATCAATCATCTATTATTAGGTCCCCGCGAGCGATAAGAAGAAGAAATACAGGTGGAAATTTTTGTTGTGTGGTGGACTGTAGTAACAACAGTGAAAAAGACAGAATTAAGGGAGAAGGTCGGTCGTACTATCGTTTCCCGGCGGAGGACAGTAAACAATTCAGGGCCCTTTTCGACTGGAACTATAGTAGCTACTATAGTCACTAAAATTCCAGTCGAACATCGATAATTTCTACTATAGTGACGCCATTTGACCTTTGAACTCTACCAGAGATCAACGGAGGTAGAGAGCGCCGTTTCTCTGGTAGCAAGATGGCGACTGGTAGCAATTTTCAAGATCTGTAAGGATGAATTTAGTCTTGACTGACCATAAATAAACTACGAGCTACGAGTTTTTCTACTTATACTTCTACTTGTTACTCCTAACAATCAATTTCTGATTATAACTACATGTAGGAGGCGCTGTCGGGAACAAGACAATTCATCGACAAGGCAACTCATCGACACGGTTTTTGGAGACAATTCATCGACACAATTGAAGACAACTCATCGACACTTTTTGAAGACAATTCATCGACACATTATTATCTTGCAATTATACCCAAGCTGATAAAATGAAGACAATGTTTTAGCATTAAAGTGATATATTATCACGTTTATGATCAAAATAACGAATTTAGGATATTAATTCCATATTTTTGGTTTTTGATACAATTTCAGATACCATTTAAACCGCATACAACGGCTGGCGCAAATAAACTTACGCATTGTATATTTAATGTATGATATACATGGAACTTTTTAAAAACCTTCTTAATTAAAACAAAAGTAGATGGAAAGTGAAGCTGAATATTCGTTTATGAGTTATTTTGTCATTTATTTCCTAACTTTTTGATGTTCGAATTATAATAATAATATGAATTAAACTTTCAATCGATACATCAGTGTCATGTAGCAAAGTTGATGAGCTTTGTACACGCGCATCAGTTAAGATACTTGACTGACATGACTACCATGAAGCTGTAGAGCTTGTACACGCTCATTAGTTAATTAGGTGACAATCACATAGGCGTTTTTTCCTGATGGCAGCGGCCGCGCTGAGCGAGCATTCGTCAGCAGCCGCATCATAAATGCTGCAAATTAAAAACCTTTCCGCATTCTGAGCACAATACTTGATTCTGAGACTGTTCTCTGAAAGGTAGGCTAGCTATTCACAGGTATGATCAATCAAATACAATGAACCACTCATCCATAATTACCCTTAATTACCTATGATTGCAAATTATATTCAAACAAATGTGTCGATGAATTGTCTTCAAAAAGTGTCGATGAGTTGTCTTCAATTGTGTCGATGAATTGTCTCCAAAAACCGTGTCGATGATTTGTCTTGTCGATGAATTGTCTCGATTCCGCGCTGTCGGGGAAACGGCAAGAAAAGATGAAAAAATGAAAATTATGCATGGTTCTCCCTGATCAGTTCTATAAATTCTGATTATGAAAGTGTCACCAGTCTGTAATTTTGCATTAAAAGAAGTTGAAGTCCGTCTTCAATGAAGAATTCTTCAACTGCAGCGTGCAGTATCATGGAGGATGCCATGTTTGTTTACTTGACAATCTACTATTGTTGTAACTGCAGCCGTTCGGCTGGCATGATGCGCGCGCATCTAATTAATATGCAGGCGTCAGAACTATAGTAGCTACTTAAGTTCCAGTCGAAAAAGGCCCAGCTTGTGGACGACTCAAATTCGCAGGGCTAATTGGACATATAAATCCTGGAATAGAATATGCTCCGATCACTTCAAAGGAGGTAAATTAAAAGTTCAATAATTTAACTGATAAAAGAAAGTAAGGAATTTGAAAAAAAAAAGATGATCGAAAGTGTAATTCCCATCTGCGCTAGGCTGAGATTCGCATCCATCGATGTTCGTTCAATGAGCTGCTGATAACAGTAATAACAGTAACTATGTTAGATTCTTGTTACTAATATCAGCTACTGAATAAGTAAGACTATACTGCTTATTCAACAGTTTATTTTATGATTTGCATTATATTCCAATGATTTTGCTTGTTACCAGTTAGGGTAGACAGGGTTAAGGAACAGGAAAAAGGTGGGGTAGGAGAAAAGATCATCAGATGTCTTCCTGAGAGGATTTGAGAAAGGAAAAGATCGGTGGAAAAAAAGAAGAGGAATAGGGGGCGGGGAAAGGGAGGCGAAAATGGCTGGGAGAAGGGAGGCCATGACTGGAAAGTGGAATGATACCGCCCAGTCAACCCATTGGGGTCATGTCGAACACGGTTAGTTTACCTGACCATACTTTTTCTGGACAGGCTTAGTCCGGTAAGTGGTAAACCAAGTTTGTTGTGTTGAGGTTTTACGGCCCAGTCAACCCAATGGGGTCATGTCGAGCGCGGTAAACCAAGTTTGTACACCTTCTTTTGCCAGAAACTGACAACTGCCTTTCTTGAATCAGCAGAGGAAATGATCACAGAAAATATGTTCAGGAGCAATCTCCATGAAAGAAAATTGTTGCCAACCTAGCAGGGGTCGAATCTGCAACCTCCGCATCCTCAGTTTGTCCCACAATAAAACTATGCCACTGAGGCCGACTCATGGAGATTTGGTCATGAAAAATTTCTACGCCCCTACTCAAACTAGTGATTCAAGAATGGCGGTTGTAGGTACATGTACTGGAGAAAGAATGTACATATACACTATTGGTAAACTGCTTAGGAATTCTGCCCAAGAACAGTGTGGTTACTGGCAAGGTTAACTAACCATGCCCGAAATGACCTGAAATCTGCATAAGTGTTGTAAAACCCTGTTACAAACAAACTGACATTTGATGTGAAAGTGACATTTGATGTGAAAGTGTGTTGACTGACTAGCATCATAGACTAACAACTTATTTCATCTCACTTCCCCAGACCTACTGCTAACAGGTCATAAGGATACATTTATCATGAGGCTAACACCATGGTTTCATTTTTAGGCGGTTGAGTGGAAAATTACTGTTCACTGTATGTCCATCCCATTTTTTTTCTTAAAAACTGTAACCCTCCAGATTTAAATCTTCTCCCAGTATGTAAGCTAATTTGTTTGTTTGATTTGGGCTTAACGTCGCTTTCAACAATCTTTCAGTTATATCGCGACGGTGTCTGGATGTGACAGGGAGCTCAATGCTCACTTTTAGAGTGCTGCCTCACTGAAATATCATGCCCCAGACACTTTGACATGATATTCCACCCAGTCACATTATACTGACACTGAGCTGACCAGTTCCGATTCCTAACTCTACTTTCTTAATGCTGAGCGCCAAGCGAAAGAGCAGCTAGTACCATTTTTAAAGTCTCTGGTATGACCCCCAACCTCCCGGTCACAAAGCGGACGCTCTACCACTGAGCCACTGTGCCGGTAGTATGTAAGCTAAGAAAACTTCTCTCTATATGGTATTATGTTTTTTGTACATGTTCTATGCAGTGAAAATAGACACAAACATAACACAACGTGGGATTTTTTTTATATTTTTATATTATCAAATTAACATACATACAAGTGGTTTTGCTCAGATATTCTGTTTCCATCCCTTCAAACAATTCAAATTATGCTTAAAATGCAGCGCCTGACCAGGGTCACACTGTTTACTTACATGTAGTTACTATATAACAGATAAAAAATGGAAAAGATACACCTGGCACACCTAAAGTAGAAAATTTTCCCCTGTAATTAATTAGATAGCCAGTGCTTGCACCAACTATCTAAATCAGGAAGTCGCAGGACTTAGGTCCATGATCTGGAGGTCCAGCTTATTAAACTTTTTAACTCCCTTCCAGGAATTTAACCTAAATATTCTTATATTCCATTTAGGAAATAAAACTGTCATTCTAAAGCTAAATAAAGCAACAATTCATTCTAAATCCTTTTATATAAATGGTGAGATATGTTCATATATCACACCATTTATATCATAAGTTGGAGTCCAAGACTTCCTGGCATTGATTTTTGGAAGTCTCAGGGCAATTTTTGTGAGTCTCTGACTCCCAGACAGAGACTCCCAGACTTCCCTCATGCAAGCATTGGATACCGTAATAATCCTAAGTATTGGGACAGGCCTTTGCAAACAATGAAGAACCAGATCAGATGCTGCATTCTGCAGCATCTGATCTTGGTCTACACTGCTTGCCATATATATAGCGACATTTGAGGTAGTAGGATGGACTATTTCAAATTTTAGGGTAAGTATGATAAGTAGATAAGGTGTCTCAATACTTTTAAGGTAAATAAGGTATTTACAAAATGTAAAGGTGCATTGGGCTCTTTGAGTTAAATTAACATGATTCAAATAATGACTTGTTATACTTAAATAGCATATTCTAACACCTGATAATATGTAGAAAACACACACACACACACACACACACCACACACACACACACGTGTGTGTGTTTGTGTGTATGTGTTACATATTATCAGGTTTTAGAAAATACTGTGTATATATATATATATTTGTTTTTTTGCAGGCAAAAAGGGTCATCATCCTTCCCATCCTAGCTATGTACCCATCCTATTCCCCTGGCAGAAAAAATCCACTCCAAGACAAAGCAGGACATCAAGTTTAGAGGTTGTCTCACCACTGAAAGATTCAACCAGAAAGTCAACTCAGAAGAAGCAAGTTCCACTTAGCGACATTGAAGGGAAAAAAAACGTCGAAGACACCTGAGTTTGTCAGACAAACAAGTCGATACACCAAATCCCGAGGGACATGATTACATTCAGACCAAAACTCTTGAGTGCCCAGAAATAAGCAAATACCTGCCAGATATAATGGATAAGATAAAACGGCTTGAAGAAGAAGTTGAAATGTGTGAGACTTACAAAAGCCAGGTTTTGGATTTAAATGAAATAAAGAAAAACCCAAAACAGATTCAATTCTGGACAGGATTTCCAAATTTTGAAACAATGTATTCACTATTTGAGTTCCTGGAACCAAGGGCTAAAAACATGAAGTATTGGAGAGGATGTTGCAATACCAATAGAGAACATTTTCCAAAAACTTTCAGTAGTAAGCCAGGCCCAGAGAGGAAATTATCCTTGCTTGATGAATTTTTCCTGACAATGATTAGGCTAAAAGTGGGCCTTCTCACAGAAGATATAGCCCAAAGATTCAGCGTTTGTGTGGGAACAGTTTCATCTATTGTTACTTCATGGGTTAGATTCAGCGCTAGTGTGGGAACAGTTTCATCTATTGTTACTTCATGGGTTAATCTGATGTATATGGACCTAAAACTGCTTTGTGAGTTGCCACCAAGGGATGTGACATCTGACAACCAGTCCAAGGCAATGAGACAGTTTACAGATGTGCAAGTGATTCTGGATTGTACAGAATTATTTAGGCAAAATCCAAGTAAACTTGATGCCAGGAAACAATTATATTCTAACTACAAACATCACATAACATACAAGTTTTTAATTGGTATCAGCCCACAGATGGGTGACATATGTTAGCAGAATGTATGGTGGTAGGGCATCAGACAAGTTTATAACTTCAGACAGTGCAGACTTACTGTTGAATCTTGAAAAGGGTAAAGGGAGTGTAATGGCAGATAGGGGATTCCTTATTGAAGGCATATTGAATGACATGGGGGTGAAGTTACATATGCCATCATTCAAAGGCAGTGAAAGACCTCAGATAAGTAAAAAGGAATTGTTAATTTCAGAAAAGATCTCGAGTGTAAGAACACATATTGAACGTGCCATTCAAAGGATAAAAACATTCCATATCCTGGACGGTGAACTAAAACTCTCAATGAAGGAGATAGCGGAACAAGTCTTCACTGTTTGTGCATATTTAGTTAATTTCCAGACACCTATAGTGCAGTAGTAGTGCAGTAGTAGTATCCCAGCTATACTGATTCACCTTCAACCAGATATGACACATTTAGCACATTAATCCTAGAGAGAATTTTCCCTATAATGGGGTTGTCATACATGTAGGTCTAGATAAGAGTATCAGGAAATATTTTTCTTATTTCTCCATGGGCGTATATGTTGTAGATACTGTACTCATTAGAGGCGCTTCACTGCTAATGAGTACCCACAACATATGTTTCCGTGGAGAAATAAGAAAAATAATAATACACTTTGAATGAAAAAAAAAACAACAACATCTTATCAAGGGCTATGGATAATGTCAATATTTTTTTTTTCAAATTATGACAATGGATATATATTTTTTTTTTCCAAGAAAACATCTTTAGGTGGGTACCAGGTGGGTACTCATTGGTAGCGTCTATGTGAGGCGCTTCTAATGAGAACCCACAGCTTATGTTTTCTTAAAGAAATATAAGAAAAGTGTCCAATTTTGGGCAAATAAATTTTGGTTGGACAAATGGACTTTTGACCATTTACTTGTTCCACATATCCCGAAAACTGGTTTCCTTGTGAACTAGCTCAATACACAGCTACAGATAAGAGGGGGTATCCACATAATATTTTTCTTATTTCTCGGCGAAAACATTTGTTGTGGGTACTCATTAGAAGTGCCTCGCCAAGGCGCTTCTAATGAGTACCCACAACATATGTTTTCGAACATTTTTCGGATGAAAAAAGCGTCTTATCTGTTGCTATGTCAAGGTTGAGCGGTCAAAACTAGGGGCGGTTTTAACCGGCGGTTTTAACTGGTTAAAACCGCCTCGGTCAATACTCCCATAGTGGTCAATACTGGTCAATACTGGTCGATTGAAATATTGAGTAGTCGTCTGAATATTTTAGTGGTCAGTTGGAGATCATGGTGGTTGGTTGATTGATTATGGCAGATTACAGACACAGAACAGTCTAGCAATTTGTTCATCTAACTGCTTCCACATACTTCACTCTGTTGAAACGGCAAAGCTACTGAAACTAGTCTTTTGAAGTTTTGGTCTCTTTGCTAGAAGATGATCATTTGATAGAGTTTTAGGTTCAGATATTATTTCTTCTAGTGGCCGCTTAGCAATACTTTCTGGCTTTTTTAGCCCTAGGCATTTTTGTCTCTGAGTCTTCAGTCTTAAGACCTTAGCACTAACTTAGTATTACAGTTTTTGCACCTTGCACTGTTTCTTTTGTTATCTTCCAAAATAGTGAAGAAGTTCCAAATTGGGTCTTTAGGTTTCGTTTTTGACACCTTCAGTAATAGCTTGATGATAAGATACTATCTAGATTGCAGATAACTCAAATTTCACAGATTAGGAATAAAGCCTGGTGTCAGTGTATAACACCCCTATCAGGGACGTGTGATTGATCACTTTGGCAATTAGGTCTATGTCACATCCAATGTAGTTGCGTGGGGCAGCTTTCACACCTTTTAATCTGTTTTGACAGCAATTTACAGGTGTTGCAGATACTTAAATATATTTCAAAGACATTAGTGAATTTTCAAACATTGGTTTGGTTAATTAATTACAGCCTTTTACAGATGTACTACTTCACAGGCCTAAAGGTTAATGACAGGTATATTTCACACGTTTACAATATGTGACAATTTTCTGCAATAAAATCAAAATTATATGTTAGCTGCTTTTTGAGGTAACCTTGTGTGGTACAGTCTGGTACAACATTTTTTTTTGTCAAACAAAATAGGACCTTTCATAAATCTTTTAAAGTCCATGATAAATTCAGCTTATTCATATACCTGTAAATCAAAATGTGAACAATTAATCTAACCTTTGAAGGATAATATAATAATAAAGATTGTTTGGTTGAAAAAAATGACCTGTCTATAGTTCAGTGAGTCAATCCAATCAACCTCTTCAGTTGACCAGCAATAATGTCTTTTGACTTATGATCAAATAAAAAAAGGACCTCAAATAATTAGTTACATGTATTAATAAAAACTATTTTGTCTTGTTCACTGATGAAAATTTAGTCTAATCTCATGTACACGATGCAGGGGGAAATGCTTTTAAGATCAGTTTTTCAACAGGACAGGCATATACGCCAGTGATTTAATCGACCCAATTGACCACCAATCGACCAGTAATGACCGGTTAAAACCGGTTTTAACCACCGGCCGGGCCAATACTCATACTGACCGGCTTTTTGCCAACCTTGTGCTATGTCAATAGTGGGGAATCTCCACACAGGTGCCAGATATAGCTCATTCACATGAATGTTTCATATTGCATAGTGAAACAAATAAAAAGGATTTTTTCTTCACAAAAGCATGTTGTGGGTATTCTTGAACATTGTTTAATGAGAGATGCTTTGGGACATTGTCTAGCCACTGATCTCACTATGGAGACTGATCAGACTGTGCTGAAGTGCAAGCTGATCTTTGCCATGGTAAAGGTCAGTATCATGCTTGTAAGAAAAGTGTGGATATGCTGCACATTTTCTTCACAGCAGTTTTACGGTAAAGCTCTTTAGACAATTAGGATTCCCAAAGAATCTTTGCTGTAATCATCCGTTATGTACAAACAAAAATGTCAATTTTCCATTATTTGGGTAAAAAGTAACAAATTTAAAAAAAAAAAAATAAAGTTTTCTTTTCGAAATTTGTTGCGGTGAAGCACTCACTTTTCAGTTCCATTTTAAGAAAAATCAACAATACTTCATTATCTTCAGTGCTTCTGCCATAGACTCGGTCAAAGTTTGCATATATGGAAAATTGCAGTCTGGACAGCTGCCCAGTGATCAGAGTTTGTACTGTACGCTACAGGCATTTACTTAATTCTTTGGTAGCACAAGTATTTTCTCATTTAAATGCACACAGAAGAAGAAGAATTGTGAAATTACAATGTGCATGTATTTACTGTATTTACCCTATTCAGACACATAAATTACTAACCGTACTTGTTCTAAAATTCAAACAAGTACAATAAATTTACTACCTGATGTTGTGTCTGAATGAGTGCCGAATGAGTGGCAAACAGTGTAGACCTTGATTAGTCGAGGCATTCTACAGAGTCTCATCTGGGTCTACGCTGATTGCTTAGGCATGTCTGTCCAAATACATAGGGTAAACACAGTATGCTCAATTAGTTTGGAAAATAAAGAAATTGTTTTAAAGAGGCAATTATATGGATTTTAAAGTTTTCCTCTGTTGGCATTTAGCACTACAAGGACATGTACATAAATAAAATGACAGAAAAAAGTACAACTGACTTCATTTTCCTATATTTCCTCTTCAAAGGAGAGAAGAAGATATGAGCAAGGTCATGCAAAAACGTATCTTATGTCATATTCCAACAGCAAAGTTGCCGGTCGGTCTGTGCATCTGCATATTCTGATCAGTCCCTTTGTTGTTCACAGCTTGCTACACCCAAACTTTTCAAGAAATTAGCTAGCTTCTGTAGCTGAGCAGGTTGGTTTGAGTCTTACATGGTTGCAAATCTCCAGAGACATGTTTTCGCATGAGAAGGCTCATGTAATCTTAGGATGAGACTTGATTCTCAAACCTGACAATTAAACCGTGAATGTTCTAAGTATTGGGACATTAACCCTTAAAGCGCCAAGAAAAACTGCATCTGAAAATGTCGTCTGTTTATGTCGTCTGCTGAATATTCTTGCAGACTTTTCAAACCTATTTTTGCATACAGGCAAACAGTGTGGACCCAGATCAGACTGCTCCTGATCTGGGTCCACACTGTTTGCAGAAATGACTTTTAAAGTAACCGGCAGAAGACAAAGCAGACGACTGGCGCTTTAAGAGTTAAGGTCTGTTAAAAAATCTAAGACTCAAGACCAGGGGTGCGCAGGCTGATTTGCATCTATTGTTCCACATGGCATAATAGTTTTTCTTATGACATGGTTTAACTGTAAATGTCACCAGGAACACTTTTTCTACTGGTAAAATCCATTAGTGACATAAATATTCTCTTTCTGTGGATGACTGGCTCTGCATTTTGAGCAAGCATAGTATGGGAGATAATCCCTCTCCTTTGGTAACCGTCTAAAACCTTCACAGAAATAATGATAGCCAGTGTTTGGAGCGCAAATCAAATTCGAGTCACACATGATAATCTGACCTTTCACTTTTGAAAAGTTTGGTGCACGATGATCTTTGCACAAATTCTTACATCCTAGAACTGGTCCTGAGCTAGCACCTTCAGAAACACTAACTGAGCTTACATTTAGGTGTAGATCATTTGCAGTCTTTTCACTGTCCTGTGATTCATGGCTGTTTGAAGCATATCCCCTCTCTACTTGATGCTCACTATTTGAATCATCATCATCATCATCATCGTCATTATAGTCATTACTTGAAGTCAGTTGACTAGCTGTGTCTGATCGACTTCCAGAATCATCATCATCATCACAGAAAGTTGACTGACTAGTAGAATCTGACTGAGTTTCACAAACAGCCTGAACTGGTGCTGTCAAACATTTTCTACTCCTTTCTGATTTGATGCGTCCAGTCAAAATTTCAGGGACAATGTAATCTTCAAAGAAGGTTTTTAATAATGGATATATGTATTCCCAATATGTTTGGTCAAATTTCATAGACACGGTTATATAGCCATTTTCCCCCCAAACAAGCAGTACTGCTTCCTTTTCACCTGACAGGACCTGCTGCAAGGTAATTTGTTCATAGTAGCCCCTGCTGTCACCTTTCTTCACATGAAGTTGTCCTTCTTTGTTTTCAATGTATGAGAATTTACCCTTCATGGCAAGTACCTGTAAATTGTCATTTTTATGAGATATTGGACATTTCACCTCTACAAGCATGCTTCCATGGCACGCACATGTTACAACACCATCCGGACTGACACGAATGAATGGAGATTCCGGATGGACGAGGAGACCTGGTCTAATTAATTCAACATCTCTGTGAGTTTTTTTCATGTCTTTAACAAACATATTTAGTGCTTTAGATTCATGCTTTGTACCCCAAGCAAGTGCTGGAACTGACTTTGACAAGTCTTTATTTAAGTCATATAACATCACGTCTCCAACAATTGTATCTGGATTTGCCTTTCCATTTTTAAAGAATGATACTATCCTATTTATCTTGCTTCCAGTAATACAACCCTTTCTTTGTTCATACCACTCAGAATTCTCACTCTGTCCTTTTGTTATTTCTTCTATTTTAAGTCTATCATTTACATTTAATTCTAGTGATGAAATGAATCTATTCTTCTCTTCCTCATATCCAGCATCTTGTACTGAACTGAAGAGTCCTGAACAACGTTTAGTTATTGGCAATGGATAAGTAGTTACATCGCATTCAAATGAATATGGAAGGTCAAACTCCTCACACTCATCCGGCAGCACTGTTTGTGATGGTACAGCTGGAATAGGTCTGGTCCTGAATCTATTCACATCCACAATGTTCACTACAGGGGGCATTGTTGACTTTGAATTTGAGTTTCTGATATCAAACAAGAGTTTTAGAACTCTCTGATAGTCTTCTTCTGGACTCAGTCTGGGTGCGACTTGTGGGGCATAATGTGACACTGAGGGTTTACTCACTGGAGTGCCTGAACAAAAAAACAAAAAAAAAAAAAAAACAAAAAAAAAAATATATATATATATATAAATATATATATATATATATATATATATATATATATATATATATATATATATATATATATATATATATATATATATATAATCATTAAATTTCCTTGGCAGCGGATGTTTTGCGAATGGGTGCTTAGTAGTATTGCGGCCACATAAACAAATTGTTACTACAGTTTTATTGAGCAACAGCTGTTAATAAATTTATCTTACGAATATGAAGTGTTTTTAGTGGGGGAAAGGGAGTGGTGGGGAGGTGGGGGGGACTTTATCTAGACGTAACAGTATGTCATTTCATATTTGAGGTATTGGAACAAGGGAACAAACCCACCAACCCAGGGAACATTGGCAAGTCCTCCAATGAAATAAGGTAATAAAAAGCAACCCAGCAAAGCAGGGAACATGGGAACCCCGAATACCACCCCAAGGAACAAGGAAACTAGACCGACTATTCACATGGGAAAAGGGAAAATTGCCCCCATGCGGAAGGATCTAATATTTCTCTAGTCTATGATAACATGAATTTTTACAATTAATAGGTAGGTATAGGATGAATACCGACGATAAGTTTGCATTTAATTTATATTACTTGAATCATTTTATAATTACTTTATTTTTTGTTTGTTCACTTAATTTATTTATTTATTTTGGAGATTTGGTTTTACAACCCATCAACAATCGTGCAATCCTTTGCTAATTAAGGTCTAACAAAAAAAAAAAAAAAAAAAAAAAAAAAAAGAAAGAAAAGATTTCGTAACGTCTTTCAGTCAATTTCGGGGACTAGTATATGGCCTGGAAGGTAAGCTTTTAGTGCCTTTCAATATTAAGGTAACTACCTTTTTCTTGAATGCATACATTTGGCACATTTAAGCAGTTAACAGGATTGCTTAGTTTTACATCCTATCAAAACAAGTATGTAATATATCGTTGATTTAGTTTAAATTGAGTTAATTTTAACTTTCAGTATGAATATTTAACAATAGAGAATAACAGTGATATATAGCATACAAATATAAGATTTTCTCTTCTTCACCCCGTTTTAGGGATAGGAGGCTTTCAACAGAATTATAATATAGTTTGATTTGGGGCTAATCTGTCCCTATTTGGAAATATGACCGTAGCTATCGTAAAGATTAATATTTTATACTTTATTGATTGTTAACGAATTGTTTCATGATAAGCCCCATAAATTTGCCAAGTTTAATAAGAGAGCTTTCATCTTGACATGAAAGAAGGTTCTTATATTTCAAAATATTAGGTCTTCTATAGTATTTATCGGAGATAAACAGTTGTCTTTCTCTTTTGAAAAAGTCACATTCTAACAAATAATGAAATTCGTCTCCTATGGATCTTTGATCACAGAGATCACATTTTCGTTCATCATATTCTATGTTGTTTCTTTATCTTTTTGTGAGGTGATACATCAGCGCAGATATGACCATTTTTACTTGTTTTTTTTTTTTTTGTTTTTTTTTTCTAATAAAATATTGGTTGGTGAATTTTCATCTAGTAGGGTTTTGAAATTTATATATATATATATATATATATATATATATATATATATATATATATATATATATATATATATATATATATATATATACTGAATGTAAGAAAAAAATATAGCTCTTGATAGGGCGTGCTTTACAATCCATTAATATATAAGTACAGACATTTTTCTTATTTCTCTAAGAAAAAAGTATGTTGTGGGTACTCATTAGAAGCGCCTCAGCAAGGCATTTCTAATGTGAACCCACACTATATGTTTTTGTGGAGAAGTAAGAAAAACAGTTACCTGATACCCACTCTTATCCATACCTATGAACACTGAACAAAGATATGAAGATGAAAAAATCAAGCCAGGGCACAGAGCATGACAAAATCTAGACAAAATGGTCTGCAAAATGTCATCAGGTCTAACTAGTCTGAAAAGTTAAGGATTTCTACTAAAATTTATTGAATTTTCAAATAAAGTATAGCTGGTGCATCTTAAACAAAATTACCCATCAGGGGTCATCCTAGAGGTTTCAGAGAGGGAGAAGTTTTGAATCAATTTCAGGATTTCAGGGAGAAGTTTTGGTCCAAATTTTGGATTTCTCTATACATTCTATACATTTTCACTTCTCCGTCAGCTCAAGATTGGGAGAAGTCAATCAGCTTAGGGATACTTTTTTTCTCTCAAATCGCCCTCTAGGATGACCCCTGACCCATAATACCCTACTATATCTAGCTTTTTCTGACATGTTGGCAGCACCATTTTTTAGGCCTTATTTACATTCTTATGTACCCATATACATGTAATTAAGATATTAAGCACAATCACTAGACCATGAAATATAGGTCATGTTAGAAAGAAAAAAAAGCACTGGATTAGGAAATGAAGGCAATGCTGACTGTCACTTCACTTCATGACCAGCCAGTTCATGTCACACAGTCTGACTGGCTAACCACATATAACCGGCACAGTGGCTAAGTTGATAAAGTGTCCACTTTGTGACCAAATGTTTGCAGGTTCGATCCCTGGCCGACTCATACCAAAGGCTTTAAAAAATTACAATTACTGATTGAACTTACTACTTTCTCTAATTGTAACATCCTCCAAAATTTTAGGGTTCACACTGGCATTTTTTGTCTCCGACCACTGACACAAGATATCTGTACAGGATAAATCCTCGGGTAATTCTTCTTCACCACTGGCTACCAGTTCTGTGAGGATGAACAGGAGGGCCCCAACATGAGCACATGCCTGACCTTTCCTGAAAAATACATTACAATGAGACAGAAATGATGTGGAAAAAAAAAAGATAACCGTGTACATCCAGAACTTTTTTTTAAAATCATATATCCAGATAAGGCGGTTGGCTTTTATTCAATCAAACATTACTGACATTTTGCTTATGTCTTATTCCAAGAAAAACTATGTTGGGTTGCTAAATAGAAGCACTCCATCAAGGCACTTCTAATGAGTACCCACAAAATATATTTTACAAGAGAAATAAGAAAAAAACTTGATGCAAATGTAATTTTGTTGTCTTGCTGGGCTGTGGCTCAGACCCATGTGTTCAGCCAATGAAAATTTGAATATGGTCTTGTTCTAGATCTCTTACTCTGTTGGAGCTCTGGGCAACTGATGGTGCTGGAAGAGAGAACATTCACAAAACAATAGTATAAATGGGGCACCTGGTGTTGGGGCTGTATTCGCAAAGTCTTTCCCTGGATCAAGGCCTGCTGACTGCTGATACATGGCATTCATGATACAGCAGCAAAGTGTCTGACAAGACGGCACAAAAGCCTAGGCCTATCTGAGTCATCACTGTCAATGATGACTGATTGATTTGTTGTTTTATGACCCTGTACAGCTACTAACTTAAGGTTCAGCATGTTGATCATGGAAAATAGTTAACCTATGAAAGTACATGTATGTGATAATTGATTGATTTAAGGTTTTACGGCCCTGTCAAGACATCAGGATCATGTCGAGCTGGTCAGTTTACCTAGCCACACATTTTTCTGGACAGACTTATTGTACTTCCCTAAGCTGTTAACCATTACTTGTGTAGAGCCTTGCACCAGAAACTGACAACTGCCCTTCTTGAATCAGGGGGAGAGAATGCCTGTAGAAAATATTTAAGGATCAGCTCTACAAAAGAATGTTGCCAGACCTGGTGATCGACCCTGTGGCCTCCTGATCACCAGTTGGATGTGCATCTGACTGAGCCACCAAGGTCGACTCAGTCGCAGTATGTTATAAATATGCTTTTCAGACTGGCATGTTCAATAACTGCATCTAAATTGCTAAAAAATGTATCGCCTTACCCTGCAGCACAGATACAGAATGCTCCATACGGCTCCCCAAGGTGTTTATCTAAAATGACATGTAGCCACTTTACATGTCTGCTGTCTCCGCTCTGAGATGGGATACACTGCGCTTTTACTATGCAAAATGTGTCACTGTTTGGGAGATGGTTGAACAATAAACCGTTAATATGTTTGGCACTGACATGTCCATAAGCTCTGGTTTGTTTATACTTCTTAAGGGTGTATTTTGTAAAATCAGGGTTGTTGCTGGAAAGCAAGTATCTCTTTACACCACCAATATCAACATCGGGAACATTTTTGATGTCCTTTGTCCATCCTGGTAATCCTTGAACATATGCGGGTGTCAATTTGATAAACTCCTTCAGTTCATTATCATCCAAACAATGATCGTCAAGTCTTGGTCTGATTTGGTTCTGTCCGGTATGAGGTTCCTGTGGTTGAAATCCCGAGTGCATCACACAAAAATATTTCTAAAGCATCCCTCCCAACTTTGCGTGTTTCCACATTTGCATCTTTGCAGAGTCTTAAAAGAGTGTCATAAGTTAATGATTTCACATCCTTATAAGTTCTAGGCGTAGCTGGAAGACCTTTCTTTATGACATTCATTGTTTACAGTTTTTGTATTACCCACCCGTTCAAGTGATAGCGGATTGACCGTAAATTATTCACTGCACTGCAAATCCCGGTGTCATTTCACATTACCTGAAGATATCACATTATATAAATATTCCAGAAACATAGAATATAGCATTTATTTTCATTACTGAGATGGATAAAACACGCTTGGATCTCGGTTGTTCAGCGATCGCAAAGCACGTTTACATTGGCGACAAAACCGGAAATACTCCAGACCGCGGTGCATCATGGGACACCCTGAAAACGACTATATAACTTCTATATAAACGATGAACAGAGTTATGGAATGGACTCAAGTGGAAGAAAAGTTTTCTATCTGCACCCACATACATTAAAAGCGGGTCTGTATTTAAAGATAATGTTAGCAAAACGTTCGTAAAATGTTTGGATCCAACGTAGCCAATTTAGCACCTTTGGCAAATGTTACAATAACGTTACGTGTTAGCTGGGATATATATCAAGTGTTAATTTGATGTTCTTGACACGTCATTCAGTCACGTTTCATAAAATAGCTGTCATTACGAATACACGCCTATTCAAATTTGTAGAAAATTTCACCTCCAAAAAATGAAAATTTTTAGATAAAAAAAAAACTTTGATATTTTCATTTTTCTGCTCAAGACATAGATTGTGGGTACTCTTTAGAACCACCTCAGCGAGGCGGTTCAAAAAGAGTACCCACAATTTATGTTTTTGGAGCAGAAATAAGAAAAATAATGTGTACCCCTTTAAACCCCAGTTTTACTATATAAAAGTGGGGTTTAAGGGGGTCAAAATTATAGGTATGTTTTCGTGTTATAAAACGTGATGTAGACTAGTACTGACAAATATTCCTTCCATTTTTCATTTCAAATTGGGGCCTAAAAGATAAACAACTTGTGGATACTATTAAATTGAAAGTAGCGAACGTGCAATGGGACGAAACCTCCTGGGACGAACCTTCTTGGAGCGATTCTGTTACGAAAGTGATAAAAAAAATCCTTGGGAACAAAGGGTAAACAGTCATTGTAAATCGAGAATTACGCTGTTTTAATCTACACTACAATTCCTTCCCGGATAAACATCAAGGGTGGGAAAATATACCAACTTTTCAGTTCATACCTAGATTTCTATTATGGTTAATTTACGCCGTTTATTTGCGTAAGGGAAGTAAAGTAAAGACTGCTCGTCAGGCACACGTCAGGCGATTGCTTTTCCTAAATATAACAACCAATCGAATCGAATCACGTGAGTCTTCCGTAAAAGGACATCTGACGTATTTGTCATGTGACCGGTAATTTCAACGCATGCGCAGTATTAAACACGAGGTCATACACACGCAAGGCTGATGCGTGTAAGTCAACAATATCTGTTTTTATTTCGTCGTTCGATTTGGAACGCATAGCAGGAATAATCGGATTTCAAAAGAGGTTTGAAATTTTCTTTCGATATATACTGTTGAAACTGTGACGAAATGCGATGTTACGAGTACTGTGTCTGGAGATGATATTTGTTTCCTTGGCTTTCATGGCTTTCTTATCACAATAGTAGATAAAGCTCTAGGCTAGCTGGTTTTGGAACAGCGCCAAGCTGACGTCAACTGGCATACACTGGTTTATACCGGATTTTGAGGAGGTGTTGCGCTAAAACGAAGGGAGGTAATTTTGGGTTGAATTAGAGGTCGGGAAGAAAAGCGCTTCGTAAGGAATTTGTTTTCATAATGGTCCTTTTTCTAACATGGAATTAGCCTATTTAGGGTAGATTAATGGATAAAATAACAACAGGTGCGCAAAATAATATAATCGAAGTCATCAAGGACGCTAATCTTTTTTCTCTTAACATTGTTTGGGCTGAAATTTTAGTCAAGGGCCAGGTTCTGCCCAAGGGGGGATAACTGTTTATTTTTATGTTAATGCGACGGACCCAGCACTTACTGGGGGAAAAAGAAAAATATTTCCTGCTGTTCCTTATGTTTAATTTAATGTTGTATTTTCAGCCAAACTTGTTTTCTTGCTCCTCCACTTTGCCAAAATCACCATCTTTTTTTCCTAGATATAAATTAGTAATGTGGGAATCGATCAGAATTTCCTGGTCAGAATTTCATAGTTGGTTAACCAAAGGATCATTGTCTAATAATGGACTTTAAGAAAATATTCATTCATATTTAGCCCTCTCCTTTTGACATCTTTTGGAAAACTTTTTTTTTGCATGGCTCTTTACACAGAAGTAAATTTGAAAATTATAGATGATTTTATGCAAAACCGTTTATCGTATCTGCCTATGTACAAAAGTTTTATTCTAGTCATTGGTTTTAAAAGATTTGAATATTTTTATCCCCATGCCTTTATTTAAAAAAGTGATGGGGATATAAGTGACGCCTCCGTCCGTCAGTCCATCAGGCCATCTCCTCCTAAACCACTGTGTGGAATTCTACCAAACTTGCAACATCACTTCCCCACATTTAAGGGTGTGCGAGAGCAACATTATTTTTCTGTCCATCTGTCCTCTCCGTCACGCTATCCCCTCTGAAACCACTGCGCGAAATTCAACCTAACTTGCTACATCACTTCCTTTCATGGTAAGGGTGTGTGAGAGCAACATTGTTTTCCCGTTAGTCGGTCTGGGGTCTATCTGTCACGCTTTCTCCTCCTAAACCACTTGGCGGAATTAACCAAACTTGCTACATGACCTCCCCTCATAGTAAGGGTGTGGGAGAGCAAGTCCATCAGTCGGTCATACTATAAGCAGCGAGTGTGGGGATTTGTGATAACACGCCATCGACTGTGCATTCTTGTTAACAGTTTATTTTTTCCCCATAGTAAAAATGGCTTCAAAATATGCAATAATTGATAGGGAAGGTAGTTTGGAGTATTTGCACTTGTTCAAACCTGAAATTTTCACAATCAATAACTCTAAATAAATGAAGAAAAGCAACAAAAAATGTTTTTTTGTTGTTTTTTTTTTTTGTTAAAAAAATCCAAAAATCAAATTTACAAGAGAAATCGCATCTATAGGTAAGACCCATTTTTGGCCATAAAAATTAATTTTATGGTAAATATTTGAAAACTAAGAGCAGGAGCAGAAACGACAACTAAAAGGTTTCTGATAAGATATTAATCACAAATTAAATTTTCCCATTTAGAATAAACTAGCTGCCAAATAAAAATAGTCTGAAGGAAGAAGAACAGTATAGGTACTGTACATATTCATAGCTCTAGATAAGTTTTTTATGTGTGTGTTTCGATCTTCCATTTCATCTCCAAACTTTTTCGGACTGGTAGATGAGCAAACATTTTTTATTGGCATATAGTGTTTAGTAAGTGTGTACATGTACATTATTCTGTAATTGTTTACACGATCCTAGCTGTCAGACTCAGCCTAAGATATTTGTAAGAGGTGGATTTTAGGGTTCCTATTATTGTGCATGTAGCAACTTGAAATTTGATATGAGGATTTATATCTAGTATGTCTATGAGTACAACAGGAATATACTAGAAATATGTCCAAAGTACACAGAAGCCCTTGCCTTGACAGTGGCTTAGGGTATTTTTGCAAGGTTAAGATTTTTATAAGTGGTAGTTCCTATCATTGCAGCAATTTGAAATTTGGTATGAGGATTTTTGTCTTTGAGGACAATAGGAAAATAATAGAGATGTTTCCAAAGTACACAGGTGCCCCCACCTTGACCAATATAGCCACTGTTGGCATGGAACCCTTTAGGCAAAAGACACCTTAAAAAGTTATTAAATCTGCCATTTAGGTCCCTTTCAATGGAGGTGATAACCTTGGTTTTCTTTGCCAACAGTAACCAAATTTTAGCTGGAATATTTCAAAGAATATGGTTATTAGAGTCATTAAATCTTAATAATGAGTATCAGAACAGCTTATTCCCTCTTCACCTAAAGTAATAGCTTTTTGAATATCTTGACAATTTTTCAAGTTTTGTCAATTGATAAATGATTAATCTACAAGGATAAGAATGAGGAAGGTACCTCCGTGGAGGAAACATTTTGGTGGCTGTGACGTCACCAAGTTCGTCCTTTTATAGGCTAATTTTGCAAGGTTAACCCTTGTCATGCTGAATAAATTTAGATGACACACTCACTTCTAAATGTCAGATGCCTTGATCGAGATTGTTGACATAAATTCATAAACTGAATGGCGGTGCAGATCCAGATCAGTAGGCTTCTTCAGAAGCCAACTGATCTGGATCTACACTGTTTGTAAAGGCAGAGTATATCCGGGTTCAGCAGGACAAGGATTAAGATTTTTGTAAGAGGTAGATTTCAGGGTTCCTATTATTGCAGGAGCTTGAAATTTGGTATGAGGATTTATGTCCACGAGTTCAACAGTAATAGACTAGATACATGTACGTAGCTCTAGTTAAGGCACTTTTTTTCAATCCAAAACTACTGATATTTTTCTTCTTATTTCTCCACGAAGACATATGTTGTGGTACTCATTAAAAGCGCCTCGCCGAGTCACTTCTAATGAGTACACACAACATATATTTTCATGTAGAAATAAGAAAAAAATATTAACCTGATACCCACTCTTAACTAAGCCTATGCATGTATGTGTTCAAAGTACACAGATGCCCCTGCCTTGACTTAGGCTAATTTTGCACTTGGTTAAGATTTTTATATTAAGAGGTAGATTACAGAGTTCCTATTATTGTATATGTAGCTACTTGAAATTTGGCATAAGGATGTATGTCTATGAGTACAACAAGAATATACAAGAATCAGGTCACAATGACCCTATATGTCACGGTCCAATAACTTCTGACTTAAACTAATTTTGCAAATTTAAGATTTTTGTAAGAGGTAGTTTTCAGGGTTCCTTTTATTGTAGCAACTTGAAGTTTTCTATGAGGACTTTTGTACAAATTAAATATACAAAAATCAAATCAAGTTGACCCACATGTCAAGATTCACCGACTTCAGACTTAGGCTAATTTTGCAAGGTTATGATTTTCATAAGAGGTACATTTTATCATATTACTGATTCTTACTGCAGTCCCTTTGCATTGTTTTATGGACGTCCCCCAAGACGGGGGCACCTGTACTTTGGACAAACATTTCTGGTTTATTTTACTTTCTTTTTTAGCATAGAAAATGTTTGAAAGTCTCAAAAAAAACAAAACATACAGCCTAAAAATTCCTGAAGGCCAAAAAAAAAAGGTTGAGCAGACCCCTAAAAACTTAGGTTCGGTGGGGTAAACAGAAACAAGATTTTTTGTTTTTAGCCTAAGAGGATATCCACATGATATATTTTTCATTTCTCCATAAAAACCTGTCAGTGAGATGCTTCTAATGCACACCATCATCATATGTATTCATGGAGATATAAGAAAAATATCAACACTATTTGGTTGAAAAAGTGTCATGTCTGGAGCTATATATATGTTTACATAGCTTTTGATAAGACGCTTTTTTCAACCAAAAAGTACCTATATTTTTCTTATTTCTCGACGAAAACATTTGTGGGTACTCATTAGAAGCGCCTTGGCGAGGTACTGCTAATGAGTACTCACTCCATATGTTTTCGTCGAGAAATAAGAAAGCCACTTACCTTATCTAGACCTATGTGTTTGTTTCTTGCTATTTTCATTATACCGTATTCGACCTAAAGGCATGTTGTTGGTACACATTTGAATTGCATTGACTTGTCGATGTAATTCAAATGAGTACCCACAACATATGCTTCGCCGGCCTCGGTGGCTCAGTTGGATGCGCTGTCCGACTGGAGACCAGGAGGTCGCGGGTTCAACCCCCGCCGAGGTCGGCAACATTCTTTCGTGGAGATTGATCATGAAATATTTTCTACGGTCATTCTCTCCCTTCCGCTGATTCAAGAAGGGCAGTTGTCAGTTTCTGGCGAAAGAATGTGCACAATACTGGTTAACCGCTTAGAGGACTAAGCCTGTCCAGTAAACGTGTGGTTAGGTAAACTGACCGCGCTCGACATGACCCCATTGGGTTGACTGGGCCGTAAAACCACAACACAAACAAACAAACAACATATGCTTCTTATAAAGAAAATCAGAAGAAAAAAAAATAGCAACAAAAAACATTGCATTAACACCATTTAATTTGTCCTTCGCTGATTTTTGTTCTACGAGTACCCTTAATATAGGTAGGTACATATTTTACCACAAGTATTTTTGAAAAAACTGTAGCGCACAGTGCAATAATTAAGTCGAATACGGTATGTCACCTTTATTCACCACAATTCTAAAATGTCCCAAACAGACAGGTTCGTATTTGATATTTACAACTTGCCTGTTAAAAGTGAGAAAAAAATACATGTTTGTTTTTAAAAATACATGTTTGTTTTTAAAAACACATGTTTGTTTTTAAAAATATGGTTTTTCGATTAGTTGACTATAAAATTTCTTTCCACTCATCAATCACAAGATGCAAAAGTGACTGATGCTTGACTATAATTGATCATCAGGGACAACACAAGATTATGTCATGCATTGCATAGTAAAGAAGTTTAACAGTACCACATAGAGGTGAAACGATTCAGTTCACAATTCTTTTTCTCCGAGTTTCAATACAGCTCGGTTCACTCAAGTGTAAACAATAGTTGTCAATTAGCTGCCAATTAGATCGGTAATTACTGCATGCAAAAGAAATGGTTTGCTTTATTCAGATCAATTTAGGATAGTTGTACCGCTGCATGACTACTTTAGGCAAATTTTTAATGACTGTTACCAACAAAAACATACATGTACTTATTGCCGTAAAATCTAGGTATCATTAGTTTTCGTGATTCCTGAAACTTCCCATAAAAACTTTTAATTATTTAGTCAATAAACATTGTTATGAATATTAAAAAGTACTCAAGACACTCAGGAGAATGTTGTCAAACACTCTTTTATAGAATTTTCACTCTTTCATGGCACTTTGCAGTAGCGATTTTCTATAAAATCAATAAGTCCAGCTCACACTGAATGAAAGGAACAGCATTCTGGACATAACCTGTTTTATCTGTTTTTGAACCTTGTACATGTTGTATATCTACATGGAGACCAGGAGGTCGCGGGTTCAACCCCCGCCGAGGTCGGCAACATTCTTTCGTGGGGGTTGATCATGAAATATTTTCTACAGTCATTTTCTCACTTCCGCTGATTCAAGAAGGGCAGTTGTCAGTTTCTGGCGAAAGAATGTGCATAATACTGGTTAACCGCTTAGAGGACTAAGCCTGCCCAGTAAACGTGTGGTTAGGTAAACTGACCGCGCTCAACATGACCCCAGTGGGTTGACTGGGCCATAAAACCTCAACACAAACAAACAAACATTTGAACTTGGATGCTTAAATAAGGTTCTTTCCACTGAAGATAAAAAAAATGAAATTCACTTTCACATTATGAAACTATTACAAATATGATATTAACCCTTGTTCTGCTGAACCCGGATATACCCTGCCTTTGCAAACAGTGTAGGTCCAGAGCAGTTGGCTTCTGAAGAAGCCAAATGATCTGGATCTGCACTGTTTGCCATTATGTATGTGAATTTATCTAAAAATGTGGATAAGGTTATCTGATTGGCTGAAAATTAGAAATAGGCATGGCATCTTAATTTATTCAGCAGGTCAAGGGTTAAGACTGTGACTGTGAACCATTTCTAACCAAACTTTAAAGTAAGGTGAGCAACCACAGTATAATCCTTATGCAGTTACTGATTATCTCAAGTCTGAAAAGTGTATCACAGTCCAGTACCACTATAACATAGCCAAGACACAAGAGGAAGAGTAAATTACAATGTAACTCTGGTAGATAGTGCAACTATGTCACCAAAACAACTAAAACCAAACTGACCTGATCCGTTCCTCATCCAGGTGATTTTAACCCTTGTCCTGCTGAATAAAGATGCCACACCCACTTCTCATTTTCAGCCAGTCAGATTACTTGATCCAAGTTGTTGATACAAGTTAACATATTTAATGGCAAACAGTGCAGATCCAGATCAGTTGGCTTCTTCAGACGCCAACTGATCTGGATCTACACTGTTTGCAAAGGCAGTGTATATCCGGGTTCTGTAGGATAAAGGTTAACTTGATACAGTTATAAAGTTACCTTATTTCCAGTTATTTCAAAGTGAAACTATAGAAGATACCTTATTTAGGTGAAGGCGAAAATAAGTGGCTGGGTGGCAAGCAGTGTAGACCTGATCAGATGCCATATTCTTCTGGTGTCTGATATGGGTCTACAGACTCTACACTGTTTGCACAGGCCTGCTAGTGTTTCCCTCAGGATTCAAAAAGGGCATGGTAAAGATTTTGAAAAAGGGTACTTTTTACGCATGTATGTCAATAAAAAGAGCACTTAATGCATGAAGTCCAATAAAAAGGGCATTTATAAAGATTCGCTCCAATAAAAGATATGATTTTTTTCAAGGGCATTTTTATATCAATAAGCTATTGTTTGTTTTGTTTTGATAGTTTAAAGCAGTAGTCTTCAGACGTGCTAATTACAAAAGGGGCAAAATATTTTGCTACAATGATGCCATAATCTCTCTCAACCTAATTGGTCCTGATCATTTAGAGACTGTTTCATTTTCTGAATTTTCCTTCCTTATACCGTTGTTATTCATTGAATTTTTTTTTTTCATTCATTGTTTTTTCACCTATGGAAATATTACAAGTATTTTCACACCTTCATGAATCACTAATTATTGTCAAGAAAAATGGTTCTTGAGCAGTAAGCGATAATAAACAAAAGGATTATGCAATGTTTTCTTCAGAAGGTACATTTGAATTGTCTAACTTTGTTGCTCCAATTGTCATGAAATTGTCACCAAACTGTAGGGCTTTAAATGTACTGTTTGAAAAAGGGCATGGTGCCATAGAAAAAGGGTATGGTACTATGGAAGAGGGGCGTGGTGCAGGGCCATGCTAAAATGGGCTAGAGGAAACACTACCTGGCTGTTCCAATATTTAGGGTTATTACAGTACATGTACTCATATATCCGAAAGATGACCAATAGAGCAACAGCTACATATTGAAATTTGTTATTGGTTATGGTTAACATGGTAAATGTCCTAAAATTTCGAATGCCATGTAGTTTCTGACAAAACATAATAGTATTGCTATTCCACTAAGTATTTTAAGAAACAACATTATCATAAAAAAGCAAAATTTATCCCCCCAAAAAAGTATGGAATAAAGTGTTCCAAATTTTAACCCTTAAAACGCCAAGAAAACCTCCATCTGAAAATGTCGTATTTTTTTGTCGTCTGCTGAATATTACTCTTTCAAACTTTTCAATCCTATTTTTGCATACAGGCAAACAGTGTGGACCCAGATCAGACTGCTCCTCTAGAGCAGTCTGTTCTGGGTCCACACTGTTTGCAAAAATGGCTTTTAAAATCACAAGCAGATGACAAAGCAGATGACAATGGTTGTGATTGGCAGTTTAAGGGTTAAGACATTTATAGTACCATCAATTGAATTTATCCTGCCATTTTGTGATGTCCACAAATTTATGGATTATCCATAGATTTGTGGATGTCACAAAATGTGGTGTATGTAGTCACAATGGAAAAAAAAACAACAAAACATTTCATTCTGATTTATGGATCCATTAGATGTGTTTCTGACCATTCACAAATGGCGAGGTCTGCTGCCAGCTGGCTGGCAGGAGACTTATAGGTCTTGTGCCAGCCAGCTGGTAGAAGACCTAAAAGTCTGCTGCCAGCCAGCTAACTTAATATAAATACATGTAGATAGGAAAGTAAGATTGAATATGGGATTCTTTCATGTATTATGTGTATAACAATGATAATACAACTTAAAGGTAAATCAGAAATATAGAAAATGCATAGCTTTAGTTAAGGCACTTTTTTCAATCCAAAAGTATTTATATTTTTTCTTATTTCTCCACGAAAACATATGTTGTGGGTCTCATTAGAAGTGCTTCATCGAGGTGCTTCTAATGAGTACCCACAATATATGTTGCCTCATCGAGGCACTTCTAATGAGTACCCACAACATATGTTTTCGTGGAGAAATAAGAAAAATATCAACCTGATACCCACTCTTATCTAGGCCTATGAAAATGGTTGTAAATGGATCACATGGAGGCACTGGCCATTTCAAGTATTTTTATGATATGAACATTTCCTAAATTAAACTTACATAAAGTAGCTACTGTACATGCATGCAAATAAGGAGATTTATTTTAGGCCAAAATATACATGTATACTGTATGTATACCACATTCTTCTTTGCATACTGAAATTACTTCAAAATTTTTTTTTTTTTTTTTTTTTTTTTTTGGAACAGATGATATTCTTTGGAACAGATGATAAAGATACATGTAGATACATGTAATGGATGTCTTTACTTATGTACATGTATACACAAGCAAATGCATCTTATAATATAGGAGGGGTGATCAATAAACTTTAGTACTTTTGTGATAATAGGTTGAATATACAGCAGGGTACTTATGGTCCATGTGTAATTTCTTTCTGGTAAGTGGTTGTCGAGATACCAACTTTTGAAAAACTTGAACATAAAACTTAAAAGTGGTACATATGACGGGAATCATGGTACCTGCAATAGCTCTAAATGTACTTCCTAGGCGAGCTAAAAATTCAAGTTCTGTTGTCATGTAGGGGGTGGGGATGGTACTGCATAAAATTTTGGATCTTCATACTACAAGTAGGTACAAACCAAATCCTTCACAGGGTTTTTGAAATACTGAGGACCTAAAAACTATAATGTAAAACTTTAACATAAAAAAATCTAAGTCCATGGCCTTGACCCTGAGATCATGCAGTGGGTAGGGATGGTACTGTGTAAAATGTTTGCCCAATATATATACATATACCATAATCAAATCTATCAAAGGGTTTGGAGATAATGAGGTTCTAAAAACCATAACGTAAAATTTTGACATAGAAAATCCATCATCTTGACCTTGAGGTCAAACAGGTAGGGCAGGGATGGTACTGTGTAAAATTTTGGGCCAATATCTATCACAGGGTGGCCACACACTCTGGAAAACAGGGAAAACAGGGAAAATGGTGAAAAAAAATTCCCTGCAGGGAAAAATCAGGAAATTTGAAATTTTGCTGAAAATTAGGGAAAAATCAGGGAATTTCAAAAAATCTTATCTTTGTAAGGTCAAAATATTCAAATTTTATATCTGTTCAGATGTGGCTACTGGTGGTTTCTTTCTGCCATATGCTTAAAATACCTGCAGATCTAATCTTACTTAAAGGTGGAGTACTTGTTAGGTGGAGTACTTGTTTGCTGTATATTCTGTTTTTTCTTTTTCTCATTCCGAAGTGGACATTTTATTGCAATCCCAATGTCTGTCATTAAATTTTGATGCAAAAATATACATCAGTGCAGTTAGAAGCCAAAACCGAATTGAGCAACCATTGCCCCAGAACTCAAGTAGAAGGTGTGGCTACAAGGGGAGGTTGGAGGCCATATATTTTACCAGTTTTGATTTTGACTACCATGAAAGTAAATTAGCACATGTACATCATATTTTAGATAAATTTTCATTTAATTAAGAATATTGTGACAGCATTGTGTAAAAACATGTCACTTGACAGCATTTGAATCAGTATATGACTTCTAAAAGTAGGGGCCATTGCGATAATATTAAGGTTTTTAATCAGGGAAAATCAAATCAAATCAGGGAAAAATCAGGGAATTTGATTGCTAAAAATGTGTGGCCACCCTGTATCATCATACCAAACATAAACAAAATCCATTGAACATTTTGGAAGTAATGAGGTTCTATAAACTTTAACACATAACGCAAACACAATAATAATTCTAAGTCTGTGAACTTGACCATGACCTTCAGGTCATGGGGGGGGGGGGTGCGGTGAGGGGGGGGGGATGATTGTGTAACATTTTGGACCTTCAATGTAATCCTTCACAGGAGTTTTGAAATACTGAGGACCTAAAAACTATAATGTTGTTTTAGAGACCAACTATTAGAGACTAGCTATACAAGATGTCATACATAAATTTGAATCAGCTTATAGTAAGGAGTGATAAAACTTGACATCAAGGTCTAGGAGCTAGTCTAGTATCCAGCCAAACATTATTCATAAAACAACAAGATTCCTATTTGGTCTGACCAGCTTAGCCAGATCCAAAATCTGCCTAGCCGAATAGGAATTCTTATTTGGACTAAACAGATCCGGAATCTGGCTAAACTATTAATTTAGTCAGATCAGGAATCTGCCTAGGCCAAATAAGAATTCCTATTTGGCCTGGCCAGATTCCGGATTTGGCTAAATTTCTATTTGGACTATGACATATACATGTACATGTACAACACATGTTTTTTATGGAGAACTGTAGACAGTGATAATTCTGGGATAATTTTTCTTATTTGCCATAAAAACATACCTTGTGGGTATCAATTAGAAGCGCCCCCCAGTGAAGCACTTCTAATGAGTAGCCACGTTTTTATGAAGAACTGAAGAAAATTATTATAATTCTGAGAAAATTATAAATTCTAGGATTAGAATTGCCTGAATTGCCAAGGTATTCTAGTGGGTACCCACAACATATATTTATATGGACAACTGCAGAAAGTAATCCCAGAATTATCATCAAATACTCCTTCTAAACATGTCCCTTATTATTATGGGCCATAATGGTGCATGTGTTAGAGGGCCATCATTAACTTATATTTCTTTGTTCTTTTTCAGATCACATGATAGTAATGTGTGGGTATGAAATAAGAAAGAGCGACAAAGACGCTGGAATGAAGCGCTTTCAAACCACGTTGTGTCAGAACTCACTGGGCTTCATTTAGATTGTCTTGTGTTGCAGGTATGTACTATTTACATTTAACTCTTTGCATGCTGGGTAATTTTGCGTGCTTTTTTTTTTTGTCGTCTGTGGATTTTTTTTTTTTTTAATAAACTTTTTCAAAAAAAAAATCTTTCAGAAATACCATCAGAGTGTCAAACGGTTGGATCCAGGTCAGGCTGGCTGTTTTGTCGGGCCTGATCTGGGGCCAAACTGTTTGCAAAGGTTATCAGCAGACAACAAAAGTCACCACTAGCGGGGAAAGAATTATCTGAGGTTTAGATAAGAGGAGGTAGCAGGTGAATATTTTTCTTATTTCTCCGCAAAACATGTGGGTACTTGGAAGCTCTTAGCAATTTCTCTGGAACAATATATGCTTGTTAGAAGCACTTCTAATTTTTCCGCAAAAAAAAAACATAATTGTTGCCGGCACTCATTAGAAGCGCTTCGGCACTTCTAATGAGTGCTCACAACATAATGTTTTCATGGAGAAATAAGAAAAATATCAATATTTTTATATTATAAAAATGTCTTATCTCTTGAAAACTATACATAAGTATTGATTGCATTCATATACATGTAACTTCAGAACTGGCCTTAGTGACTCAGTTAGATGTGCATCCCTCTGGCAATCAGAAGGTCGCAAGTGCGATCCCTGTTGGGTCCGGCAGCATTCTTTCATTGAAATTGATCATGAAAATATTTCTACAGACATTCTGTCCCTTCCACAGATGGGGCTCAGGTCTTTTACAATACACAGACTCGCATAAGGAAAAACTTAAAAAAACAAAACAAAAAACAAACCCTTCATGTCTGAAACTAGAAGAACCTGGCTTTTGATATTTGGTACATGTATACATGTAGCTTCACCTCTGCCAAGATTATTCAGATTATGGCCCTTGGGTCAAAAATCTCCCAACTCCAGGGTTCACTATTTATGGCCCCGCCATTTGAAGAATGATGGAAAGGGCATATACACATGTAGTGTTACCCCTGTCCATCTGTCTCTGTTCACTTCTGGCATGAGCAATTTGGGTTTAAATTTTCAGGCGGGGGCATCCGTATCCTTTGGACACATTTCTTGTTCACAAACATGTACTCATATAAGAAAAAGCTATAAATTTTTTCTTCTTTGTCTGAAATTAGAAGGTCCAGACCTTTGATATTTGGTAAATTGATTTATCTATTGGCCCGCTAACCAGATTGTTCAAATTAAAGCACGGGTTAAAAAATGCCCAGGGGTCACTCGTTTTTTATGGGGAAAAACTATAGAAAACAAAGAAATTAAAGACCCAGGCCTTTGATATTTGATTTGTAGCTTCATCTGGTAGACTTTACCTTGTTCAAATTATAGCCCTGGGAATCCTGCCCCTTTGGTCATTTTGTGCACAGGTGAGCTATTGTGCTGTCAATGTCCATTGTGTGTTGTGCGTTGTCAGTTGTGCTGCAAAACTTGGTACAGGAAGTATCTGGATGACTTGTAAATCAAAAATAGCTAAAATGGTTCCCAATGGGAAATCCAAGATGGCCGCCATTGTTGCCATCTTGAAAACCAATTTTTGGCTTTTTCTCCTGAACCGAAAGGCCATTTAACTTGAAACTTGGTACGGAGTGACTTGTAGATCAAAAATATAGCTAAAATTGTTTTGATTGGTAATCCCAGATCTTGAAAATCTTTTTTATTTTATTTTTTTTGCTTCTTCTGTAGAACCAAATGGCTGATTGATACTCAGTAGGAAACATCGGGGTGATAAAAAATAGCTAAAATTGTTCAGATTGGAAATTTAGGATGGTCACCATTGCGGCCATCTTGAAAGTCTGTTTTTTGTTTCTTCTTCTGAACCAAAAGACAAATTGACTTGAAACTTGATAGGAAGCATCGGGGTGACTTGTAGAGCAGAAACAGCTTTAATCGTTCCATTTGGAAAACCAAAATGGCCACCATGGTTGCCATCTTGAAAATCTATTTTTAGCTTCTTCTCCTGAAACAAAAAGGCTAATTGTCTTGAAACTTGATAGGAAGCATCAGGGTAAAGAGTAGATCAAAATAGCTGCTGGCCTCGGTGGCTCAGTTTGATGTGTCGTCCGACTGGAGACCAGGAGGTCGGGTTCAACCCCTGCTGAGGTCGGCAACATTCTTTCGTGGAGATTGATCATGAAATATTTTCTATGGTCATTCTCTCCATTACACTGATTCAAGAAGGGCAGTTGTCAGTTTCTGGCCAAAGAATGTGCACAATACTGGTTAAACCGCTTAGAGGACTACATGTACGCCTGCCCAGTAAACGTGTGGTTAGGTAAACTGACTGTGCTCGACATTGGTTGACTGGGCTGTAAAACCTCAACACTAACAAAAAAAGATCAAAATGTCTAAAATCATTCTGATCAGAAATCGAAGATGGCCTCCATGGCTGCCATCTTGATATTAACTCCAAATCTGGTAGGAAGCATCAGGGCGACGTACATTGTAGATAAAAAAGAACTAAAATCATTCCGATCAGGAATCCAGGATGGCCGCCATGGCCGCTATTTTGGAAATCTATTTTGCACTTCTTCTCCTGAACCAAAAGGCCAGTTTATCTGGTAATCAGGTGAACCATCTTGGCCATCTTGTTTTACATAGACTCATATTGGGGAAGTTTAAATATCTTGTCTGAAACAAGGTCTAGACCTTGTTATTCGGTATAGTAAACCCATTTATGCGGAATGTTCTTAACCCTTTGGACAGGTCCATTTCCTATATAAGGGGGGTCAGGTTTGTTAGCTCACCTAAGCTGAGGATAAGCTATAGTGATCACTTTTTGTCCGTCGTCTGTGGATGCATGCCTGCGTCCATCTGTCTGTTTACATTTTCAGAAGACTTCTCCTCTGAAGCTGCTCATCCAATTTTGCTGAGGTTGGGAGAACAAAAGATTGCTAAAATGGTAGCGATTCATTGACCAAGATGTCCACCATGCCCATATATGGAGGAACCTTAAAAAATCTTCTTCTCCAAAACCAAGGATGCCTTGGGGCTGAATCTTTGCACAAATCATCGGTGACGAGAGGTCTACCAAAGTTGATAAAATAATTGTTGTACATTTATATTGGACCTTTTTACGGCGAGGTCAAGTTTGCTTTCCTAGATGCATTCGAATGGGCACCATACATTTGTTTGGGGAAAATGTAGAGAATTTTAAATGACTTCTCCTCTGGAGCCTCTGTGCCAGTGTTGCTCAAATTTCATTTGGAGCCTCCTTGGGGCAGGGGAATGAAAGATAGCTAAAATGGTCTCAGTCCATTGACCAAGATGGGCACCATGCCCGTATATGGCAAAAAGTCTTAAAGATCTTCTTCTCCAGAACAGTGGATGCCTTCTGGCTTAATCTTTGCACAAATTATCAGGGACAAGATGTCTACCAAAGTTGCGAAAAGTTTGTTTCCGTATGCATTTGTATGGGCCCCATACACTTGTATAGAAAAAATGTTGATAATTTCAAATGACTTCTCCTCTGAAGCCTCTGGGCCAATGTTGCTCAAATTTCATGTGGAGCCTTTTTGGGGCAGGGGAACAAACGATTGCTTAAATAGTCTTGGTCCATTGACCAAGATGGCTGCCATGCCCATATATGGTAAAAACTTTTAAAAATCTTCTTTCCAGAACCAAATTAGCCTAATCTTTGCACAAATTATTGGGGACAGGAGATAGATCTACCAAAATTACTAAAATGGTGGTCTATGTTGACATTTGACCTTTTTTATGATATGGTCAAATTTGCTTCCCCATACATTTGTATGTGCACACAATATACATTGTTGAGTTCTGTCAAATACACTATAAAAAAGGTCTCTCGCAAAACAGAAGGATTCAAAATCAAAAGTTACAATATTAATTCACTTTTCAAAGGTCAATGTACCTGACATGCGTGCTTATTTCAGGCAAAAAGGCTTTGTTCACATAGACATGTATTGAAAATTGTTCTTACATGTAAATCAACAAAAAGTCTACATCATCTGTTGCGCAACTTCAATATGCGTCAATTTTTATGGAGAAGGCTGTGTGATCAAACTTAACCATGTTTGTAATGGAAATCCTACAGGAAGTTGTCAGCCATTTGTCTTTTGGCATGATCAGAACCTTTGCGTTGTTTTCTTGTCATACACTCTCTGTAGAATTTTAAAATTTCCAAAAAATATCAGAGATATGGATTTTACGAGCAACGAAAGTTTACTATTGTTTTTATTGCAAAGGAGATAATTTCAACGTGAAGCAACTTTAAGTAATCACCATTAATTAGTCAAGTGGAAACAGAAAAAAATTTTGCAGGGAATTTTATCGACAACAGTGGACTTTCAGATTTTGTATTAAAAAACATGGTCTGCTTTTGAAGTTGTGAGAAAATGTGAAAATACTGTTTTTGATGAAAGTGCAGGTAACTCGAGATTGGAATCACTTACAAGAATGATCTTGAATCCCGCTGAGGCTAACCGTAGAAAACAATTGAATTAATTTAATCCAACCAGTTCGAAGTAGAAACAAAATTACTCATTAATAAAAAGTGACAAGTAACTTTTGGTTTTGAGTATATTTGCATAGAAGTGTTCGTCCAATGGCCCGCTACCAAAATTGCTAAAATGGTTCCACTTGGCTTAACAAAATAGCGGCCAGAGCTAAAAATAGAAAAACCTTTGAGACATCTCTGCAGCCAGTGTCCTTATTTCAAAGTAATTCCACTTATGGCCCTTTACCAAAATTGCTAAAATAGTTCTGCTCAGCTGAACAAAATGGCAACAGAGCTGAAAATAGAAAAAAACAAAACAAAACAAAAAACAACAACATTAAACAACATCTCCTTGGCCAGTGGCCTGATTTCAAAATCATTTCACAGAAATGTACCTCTTATCCCCCTTTTTTTTGACTTATGGCCCCTTTGAAAATTTCAGCATTTTAACCTTTTAAGCAAGATATCTCAAAAACTGTTTAAGCCATTGCCTTGAAGCTTGACAGGCTGATAGGGAATGATGAATAGATGACCTGATCAACTTACAGCAGCTAACTCAGGTGAGCATTGTGGCCCATGGGCCTCTTGTTTTTATTATTATCATGTTTTGTAGAAATTTCTGACCTTAATGCAAACAACTTACACATTTCCTGATCAGAAGCCATATTCTGTGGCATCTGATCTGAGTCTACACTGTTTGCCAATGTCCCTTTTATGGGACGCTAGGCTTAAATGGGTTAATGTGAAGTGTCTGTTTTGTTAAATTAAAGTTTTATTCCATATACCAAGTTACTATAGGATACAGAGATCGAAGGTTTTCAAATTGTTCCCCAGCTATCATACCCATATGTTTCCTTCTTTAAAAATGTTACCCTAAACTTGCTCAGAACGAAGAAAATCAGGAGAGTTGAGGACTGCAATGATACACTCACTTGACGATATGATACATATCGCGATACCCGGTACTAGCTTCACAATACGACACATATCTATACGTTTTTCAGACTTTAGGTAATCAGTATGATAATTGCATGAGGATTATACTAGTACATGTAACTATAGTGGCCTCGGTGGCTCATTTGGATGCACCATCCGACTGGAGACCAGGAGGTAGCGGGTTCAACCCCCGCCGAGGTCGGCAACATTCTTTCGTGGAGATTGATTATGAAATATTTTCTACGGTCATTCTCTCCCTTCCGCTGATTCAAGAAGGGTAGTTGTCAGTTTCTGGCGAAAGAATGTGCACAATACTGGTTAACCGCTTAGAGGACTAAGCCTGCCCAGTAAACGTGTGGTTAGGTAAACTGACCGGGCTCGACATGACCCCATTGGGTTGACTGGGCCGTAAAACCTCAACACAAACAATAAGGTGCTCACCATTCTTCAAAGTTTGTTTGAAATAGTTCACAGTCATAGTCTTAGTATCATGTTTGTAAAAGTTTCATAATGTGAAAAGTTTATTCCATTATTTTTTCTTCAGTTCAGTAAACAGTAACTTAATACAAGCATCCAAGTTCAAGTACCGTACTAAAGCTTCCTAGATATATAATGTTCGAAAAGAGGTTCTGTCCAGAATGCTGTTCCTTTCATTCAGAGTGTGCCGGACTTACTGATTTAATGCAAAATCTCTACTGCAAAATGGCATGCAAGATTGAAAATTCTATGAAAGAGTGTTTGACAATATTTTCCTGAGTGTTTTGAGAGCTTTGAATATTCATAACAATGTTTATTGACTGAATAATTTAAGGTTTTTTAAGTATTTTTTTTTTAAATATCGGAAGATGCAAAAACTAATGACAAGTAGATTTTACGGCAATAAGTACATGTTTTGAGCTTGTCTGTACGAAAGTACAGGAAGAGCTATTGCACTACTCCTGCCATTTGTGTCGGCATTGGCATTTGCGTCGGCATTAAAAAATGTGAAAGTTTACGTCGTATATATGACCTTATATTTTCTAAATTCTGAGATGGATTTTGTTTATATTTAGTATGATTTTAGATATTGGTCCAAAATTTTCTTGGGCACTATCCACACCCCTTGCTCCTGACTTAAAGGTCAAGGTCACAGACTTAGAAATGTTATGTTCAAGTTTTGTGTCAAAGTTTTTAAGATCTCTTAATTTCTAAATCCTTGTATGGATTCACTTTATATTTGGCATGATTATAGATATTGGCTTTATCCCCACCCCTGCAAATGACTAGAGGTCAAGGTCACAGACTTAGAAATTTTATGTTAAAGTTTTGTGTCAGTTTTTAAGATCTCTTAATTTCTAAGTCCCTGTATGAATTTACTTTATATTTGGCATGATTATAGGTACTGGTCGAAAATTTTATTCAACACTATCTCTGCCCCTGCTTATGACCTAGAGGTCAAGGTCGTAGACTAAGAAATTAATGTTTAAGTTTTGCTTCAAAGTTTTTAAGCTCTCTTAATTTCTTAATCCTTGTATGGATTTACTTTATATTTAGCATGAATATAGATATTGGTCCAAAATTTTATTTGGCACTATCCACATCCTTGCTTATGGCCTAGAAGACAAGGTTACGGACTTAGAAATTTTATGTTAAAGTTTGCGTCAAAGTTTTTAAGATCTCTTCATTTCTAAAGCCTTGCATGAAGTTACTTTATATTTGGCATGATTATAGATATTGATCCGTAATGTTATTCAGCACTATCACCACTCCTGCTTATAACCTAGAGGGCAAGGTTTATATTTAGTATGAGTTAGAAATTTATGTTAAAGTTTTGCCTCAAAGTTTTTTTAGATCCCATAATTTTTAATCCTTGCATAGATTTACTTTATATTTGGCATGATTACAGGTATTGGTCAAAAATTTTACTCAGCTCTATCCCCACACTATGACCTAGAGGTCAAGGTCATGGATTTAGGAATTTTATCTTTAATTTTTACCTCAAAGTTCTTAAGATTTTCTCAGGTAGTTTTCAAAACATACTAGTTATTCATGTAGTTTATATTTGGTATATAGATAGCTAAGGAAGATGTACAATGTCTCCACTTGCACCCCAATCCCCCCACCACCACTATGATCTGGATTTTAAGGTCATAGTCATATATTTTTTATTTGATTGACAAGCACAAGTTCAGGTGAGCTATCCTGTCTAGCGACAGGGCTGTTGTTGGTAACAGTCATTAAAACTTGTTTAAGGTAATCATGCACAGGTACCAGTATCCTAAATTGATCTGGATGAAGCAAAATATTTCTTTTACATGTCCGGCTATGAGATTCACATTCTGCAGCATCTGATCTGGGTCTGCACTGTTTGCTAATTACCCTTTTACAGGTCTCCTGACTGCAAAGGGTTAATTCTGACGATGTAGCTATCTGCAATGAAATGTACACCATCTTGTGTTCTGAATTTTAGACCCATGGACACAAAAGTGTGCACACTGTTTCATCTTATTTTGAATTAATTGTTATTCTATGTAATAACAAATATTCTATGTAATATGTACATGTACTTTAACGCTTAGCACTCTGGGTAAAATTTTCAGCAGACGACATTTTGAAATATTTTTCTTATTTTTCCCAGAAAACAGGATTTGACATTGCATGCAAATTGTCTCCTCAGGAGACAATTTGCATGAAATGTCAGATCCTGTTTTCTGGGAAAAATAAGAAAAATATCATCAATTTGCCGTCTGCTGAAAATGCCCAGAGAGTGGTAAAGGTTAACAGTTGTAAATATCTCAAGTTTCTATCAATTAACACTGATCCTGCTGAACTTGGATATGCCCTGCCTTTGCAAACAGTGTAGATCCAGATCTGTTGGCATTTCGAAGAAGACAGCTGATCTGGATCTGCACCGTTTGTCATTAAGTATGTAAATTTGTATCAACAACCTGGACCAAGTAATCTGGTTGTCTGAAAATCAGAAGAAAGGGTGCATCAGTTCAAAACAATAATTATATCATGTAAATTTCTTTGCGGCCTTATGCAGTTTTGTACATGTACATCTCACCTGTCAAAATCTTACATCTGACCAAATAAGAAAAATTGTGGGGAAATCTAACCTTTCAGAACAATTCAGAAATCTAATTAACCCATTGTAGTCGGGAGCCACAGAAGGCGGTGTCTGATCAGGGTTTCCACTGTTTGCAAAGAGTTTAGCCATTTTTCCCTAGAACATGTACATGTAAATCTCATAGCCGGATGTACCTGAAATTGAAATTGGACTCTTCCAATATATAGTGTTGGAGAGTCTGTTCTGTATACAATGGGTTAAATTGAAATTGGACTCTTCCAATATATAGTGTGGGAGAGTCTATTCAGTATACAATGGGTTAAAGGGTATAAAAGAATAGGATATAGTCTACATATTATGCAACAGATACTGCATGTCTATTTATCAACCCAATCACTGTTGATGGCTATGCTTTTGCTCTTTAATTGCACGATGGCAGTTTTAACCCCGGACTCAATGACGGCCTCTAGTTATTAGCCCAATCACTGTTGATGGCTGTTTATCTGCTGTTGATTTATGACAGAAATAAATTTCGAATTTTTAATAAGAAAAGAGTACATGTTTCTATTTCAATTCCTTTATGGAAATCCACAAATTATATATTCAACTATCAATACAACATTGTTTGCTAAAATAACAATTACAGTACGGTTCAAATTTCTATAATAAAACAGTAAGTTTCGACTGTCCAACTGGTATTCCAGATTTAATTATTAAAGCAATTATTTTTCATTCGGAAATCCAAATTATTTCTCAAGATGGTGTACCACTCGTATCTCAAACTTAACTCTCTTTTTTTTTCACTCACTAGCTCTCTCTTTCTTGATTGGGGGTGGACAGGCTTGATGATACACTACAATCTCTTTATAACACGGTTCATTATAACACGGTTTTGGATGTAACACGGTTCAAAGATGGGTCCCAAAAATGGTCATTTTTCAATATAATCTATACATTTTTGTTTGGTTATAACACGGTTGTTTGATTAATACAGTTTATGTTATGGACCCCAACAATAGTGTTATAAAGAGGTTGTGGTGTATGTCTTTGGCTTAGCCCGCCATGGTACAACTATTGGTTTTCTTTAACTCTGTCTGGCATAGGGTGTAAAATTAGCCAAGAGTACTCGCATTTTATTTATCCTAGGGATTTATTTGATTTTTATGCCCCAAACTTCGAAGAAGTTGGAGGGGCATACAGGCTTCAAAGTAGTCCTACTTTTTCCTACTTTTAGCTCACCTGAGCCGAAGGCTCAAGGTGAGGTATTGTGATCACTCACCGTCCGTCGTCGTCGTCTGTCAGTCCGTCCATCCACAATCTTTAAACAACATCTCCTCCTAAACCTCTGATTGGAATTTGACCAAACTTCACAGGAATTATCCTTGGTTGGTCCTCTTTCAAAATTGTTCAAATGGTTCCGGTCCATTGCATATCTAGGTCACAGGAGCTAAAAATAGATTTTTTAACTAAAAACTTAATTAAATCTTCTTGTCAGAAACCACTGGACCGATTTCCATATAATTTTGCAGAAATGTTCCTTTGGTGACCCACTACCAAGATTGTTCAAGCCATTGTCAAAAAACATGGCCGCCACAGGGCGGGGCTTATTTTCCCTATATAATCTATATAGAAAACTTTAAAAAATCTTCTTGTCAGAAACCACTGGACCGATTTCAATATAATTTTGCAGAAATGTTTCTTTGACGATCCCCTACCAAGATTGTTCAAGCCATGTGAACTTAGCTGAATCTTCAACAGTTAGTATGCAAATCTGTTTGCTCAGGTGAGCGATATAGAACCATCATGGTCCTCTTGTCTTGTTCAGTTTCTACTTTTTTGCTGTTTTTTCCAGAAATACTCCTACATCTCCTAATTGTTTGCTTGGATCAAAAACAAAGCTCCTGAATAAATAAATCAAACATTAAAAGTTATTAACATATGTTTCAGTCTGTTTGTAGAATAAATTGTTATACATGTATGTTAAATGGACTGATAGCTCTGACAGAAACTCTCGACATGTTGCTGTTGACCTTTTATGTATGCCAGAGCCTGTTCACTGCTGAGTCTGATGCAAAGTTAGCTGTTCGGTGTTGTCACATAATAAGTGAAATGACAAACATTTTAACCGTTGTCCTGCTGAACCCGGATATACCCTGTCTTTGCAAAGAGTGTAGATCCAGATCAGTTGGCTTCTGAAGAAGCCAACTGATCTGGATCTGCACTGTTTGTCATTAAGTATGTGAATTTATAGCAATAATCCAGATCAAGAAATCTGATTGGCTGAAAATTAGAAGGGGGCGTGTCATCTTAATTCATTCAGCAGGACAAGGGTTAACATTGGTCAGCTATTAGTTGTGGATGTTGTTGTCACTCTAGAACTTCTTTTGTCAGTGATATGCAAACTGAAGGAAATAATGAGTGAACAGAAATGACAGACTGTATTTTGGTTACCAGAATGTATGTGCACATGTAATATTTTTGTAATCCCATATGGGCTGCCAGAGTTGGAGGCCTGGATCTTAATAAATTATTTGTTGTGTTTGTTTGTATTTGTTCAAATTACAATTCTGAAAGATTTTTAATTTCTTTCTGTATCAGATTGAGTTTAATGATCTGATTTTCACAGGAAGTTGGCTTTAGTTGTGTGATTTTCACGGGCATTTCAAAGTGCATTCTAATCATCCTGTACACTCAAACACAGTGCGACCCCAGTTTAAGAGGTACAAGTTATAGTTATCTGACACAATCAATATTTTCAACATATAATTTCAAGCACTCTGGCTACTTATCTTTTTAACTGAGCTAGGCACTGATTTGAAAATGGTTGAGGTTGCACAAAAGTAAAGTGACCAACTATCTAGAGTTCTTTCTTGCTGAGCATGTAGGAATTCCTTGCAGCAGCAGTGTTCAAGCCAGGCTGCGCATTTGCGCCACTGGCGCATATTTTCATATTTTTGCGCAGAAAAAATAAGTTCTTGCGCCATCCAGGTGCAGAAAACTTATTACAATATTGGCTGCAAATGCATTGTGAGCGGGTGCTTTTTCTTGCGGTTCACTATAAATAGGCTTAAAAATTATTTTAAAATGCAAAGAAAGCTTTAAAATAGTTGAGAAAATACATTTAAACAGACAATCCGGTATGATTTTTGCCTGTAGTTTATGCATTTTTGATGTTATTTCTAGCGTTGGTGGCAGCCATTTTTCAATTCTGTCGTGACTATTGGTTCAGTGCTCATGCTGTGACTATTGGTTCATTTATAAATTCAGGGGTCACCTCACTGAGAGGTAGATCAAATGTACACTGTTAGTACATCACTATCAGAAAGTATTACTGTTGGAAGTTTTCTTTCTTTTCTCAATCTGATTGATTGAATGATTAGGTAAAAATATGATTGACTCATGGTCTAATGGAAAGTTATTAATTTTGGGTGAAGGTCAGTCCTGTTGAAACCAGAATAGGACTGATGCTAAAGAGATCGTCCAGCTCATCAATTTGAAGCAGTATTCAAAAGAATTCAAAATGATTTTCAGCTTTTACATCTATTCACAATATTTATGATTATTATTCCCTATATCTCCACAGTATTGTCAACACTTAGACAGGCAGCTCACTTATCCCCTCACCCCCACCCCACCACCCACAAAAAAAAAGAAAAAAAAAAGAAAAAAAAAACAATGGCAGCCCCCCTTGACACCCTACCCAATCTGTTGATTTCTTATGTTCATCTGTTGTGCCATTTCTTATTGACAACCCTGTGTTAACCTGGAATGTACATCTGATCAGATGTTACAAGAACAGATTACATGGAGCAAAATACCCACATCTGAAAGCAACAGGTACATTTTCTATAAAATTTTGATCATTGATTGTACTGTCCCAATGTCCCCAACTTTTTGGAGGGTAGGGGCCCCTGGGCCCCAAAACTAAAATTCCTGGCTTGAACACTGCAGTGAGTGCTGTTCTGCCTTAACCTGGCTAGTTTGTCACTGATGCTTCTTCCAAATGTAAATGTTCATTTATGTGTCAACTTATACATGTTTATATTTTTTAGCACTTGACATTTGTTTTCCATAAAATGTACACTATTTTTTGTCCCCCTCCATTTTGAGGAAAAATGAGGGGACATAGTATTCAGCTTTTCTTAATTCTTTAACTCTGTAATTCCCCCTCTGAAACTAGGTACATCATGGATGCAGCTCCTAAAGTTATGGGTGGATCTTTTGAAACATTGCCGGTGTTTTTGTCGTGGTCTAAAGATATGCATGCACTTTTTGTGTATTCCTGAAACTATTTTTTGTCACTTTTTCTGGGTTTGAACAGTCATTTTTCGAGTTCAAACAGTATAGATAATGGATACCCTGCGGACACAACTCCTCCTGCAGCTGTGAAATGTTCTTTTTGAAACTTTGCAGGTGTTTATGTCATGGTCTCAAGTTATGCATGTGCTTTTGGTATTTTCCTGAAATTATTTTAGTTAGTTTTTCTGCATTTTCGATTTAGTCATTTTTTTTAAGGCTGAATAGTATAGATAGTGGGTGCATTGTGTATGCAACTCCTTTTACAGTTGTTGGTGGATCTTTTTGAAACTTTGCAGGCATTTTCTACATGGTCTGAAAATGTGCATATCCTTAAATTTACCATAAACCTTTGATTAATTTTTGTTACTATTTTATGTAGAACTTTAATAGCCATTTTTTGCCTCAATAATATGCATAATAGTGGGTGTCTTGTGTGCCCATCTCTTCCCTACAGGTTTCAGCCAATCTTTTTGAAACTTTGTAGACATTTTTTAAAGTTTTAAAGATTTGCACATGGTTTAGACATAAAACTCAGATCAGTTTTTATTAGCTCATCTGAGCACAAAATGCTCATGGTGAGCTATTGTGGTCAGTCAATGTCCGTTGTCCATCTTGCGTCGTCCGTCGTGCAGCGTCAACAATTGCTTTTAGCCTACTCCTCCTACCCCCTGGGCCAATTGACTCGATACTTGGTAGGAAGCATCAGGGTGACTTGTAGATCAAAAATAGCTAAAATCATGCCGATCGGAAATCCAAGATGGCCGCCATCTAGAAAAATCTATTTTTCGCTTCTTCTCCTGAACGGAAAGGCCAGTTGACTCCAAAGTTGCTAGGAAGCATCGGGGTGACTTGTAAATCGAAAGTAGCTAAAATTGTGCCGATCGGAAATCCAAGATGGCCGCCATCTAGAAAAATCTATTTTTCGCTTCTTCTCCTGAACGGAAAGGCCAGTTGACTCCAAAGTTGCTAGGAAGCATCGGGGTGACTTGTAGATCAAAAATAGCTAAAATAGTGCCGATCGGAAATCTAAGGTGGCTGCCATGGCCGCCATCTTGAAAATCTATTTTTCGCTTCTTCTCCTGAACTGAAAGGCCAGTTGACTCCAAACTTGCTAGGAAGCATCAGGATGACTTGTAGATTAAAAATAGCTAAAATCGTGCCGATCGGAAATCCAAGATGGCCGCCATGACAGCCATTTTGAAAATCTATTTTTCGCTTCTTCTCCTGAACGGAAAGGCCAATTGACTCGAAAGTTGCTAGGAAGCATCAGGGTGACTTATAGATCAAAAGTAGCTAAAATCGTTCCAATCGGAAATCCAAGATGGCCGCCATGACAGCCATCTTGAAAATCTATTTTTTGCTTCTTCTCCTAAACCCAAAAGCCATTTGACTCCAAACATAGTAGGAAGCATCAGGGTGACTTATAGATCAAAAGTAGCTAAAATCGTTCCAATCGGAAATCCAAGATGGCCGCCATGACAGCCATCTTGAAAATCTATTTTTTGCTTCTTCTCCTAAACCCAAAAGCCATTTGACTCCAAACATAGTAGGAAGCATCAGGGTGACTTATAGATCAAAAGTAGCTAAAATCGTTCCAATCGGAAATCCAAGATGGCCGCCATGACAGCCATCTTGAAAATCTATTTTTTGCTTCTTCTCCTGAACTGAAAGGCCAATTGACTCCAAACTTGCTACATGTAGGAAGCATCGGGGTGACTTATAGATCAAAAATAACTAAAATTGTTCCGATTGGAAATCCAAGATGGCCACCATGGTGGCCATCTTGAAAACCAATTTTTCACTTCTCCTGAACCGAAAGGCTTATTGACTTTAAACTAGGTAGGAAGCATTTGGGCGACTTGTAGGTCAAAAATAGTTGAAATCGTGCTGATCGGAAATCCAAGATAGCTGCCATGGCGGCTATCTTGAAAATCAATTTTTCGCTTCTTCTTCTGAACTGAAAGGCCATTTGACTTGAAACTTGGCAGGAAGCATTGGGATGACTTGTAGATCTAAAATAGCCAAAATCTTCCCGATCCAAAATCCAAGATGGCTGCCTTGGTGGGCCATCTTGAAAATCTATTTTTTGCTTTTTCTCCTAACCTGAAAAAGCCAATTGACTTTAAACTTGGTAGGAAGCAGCGGGTTGACTTACAGGTCAAAAATAGCTAAAATCTTTCTGATTGGAAATCCAAGATGCCTTGAAAATCTATTATTCCCTTCTTCTCATGAATCAAAAGGCTTATTGACTTTAAACTTGGTAGGAAGCATCTTGTAGATCAAAAATAGCTAAAATACATGTAGTCCCTATTGGAAATCCAAGATGGCCACCATCTTTTTTATATATACTTATATAGGGAAAACCTTTAAAAATCTTTTTGTCTGAAACCAGAAGGCCCTGGCCTTTGATATTTGGTTACATAGCTTCATCTAGTTCACATGTCTATTCAACAATAAGGCTCCATGCGATCATGCTTCTGTCCAGCACCTCCCAGCCTGTCATCCGAAAACATTCATTTTCAACAAATTTTAATCAAACATAGTCCTATGATGAGAAATCATAGTTTTTTAGAATATACTAGAGACAATGACACTCAAGTGAGGGAATTAGGGCCCTCTGGGCCCTCTTGTTACTATTTCCACATTATGAACTTACATATGTAGTCATTTTTGCCTCAACAGTGTAGGTTTGAGACCAGTCTTTTTGAAACTTTGCATGCATTTTCTGCATGGTTTGAAGATGTGCATATGGTTTGGACATAATCCTCAGGTTAATGTTTTTCACTGTATAACTTGGACACCTTTTGACTTGGTCATTGTGGAGGATTTGTAATTGGCAGTGGACATAAATTTTCTGAATTGGCTTGTTGGTTTACAAAGGTTCATGGTTATGGTTAAACTGTAGGCTGTTCAAGGGAAAGACAGTGCAATATTTGCTGATTCTTTTCAGAGTTTACTTTCTTGAACCTGCATTTACCAAAGTACTATCCCCAGAATTATAGTTTTGCACAACTACAATGTTATGGAACATCCTTAATCCACAATTTCCTTTCTGGAACAGCAATAATTAACATTATGCTTAATGATTTGTTAAAATGTTTAGTTTGGATAATAAAAAATCAGCTTGATGGTAGCTATGTTCCAGGGATCTCAGAACCTCATGAAAATGAACAAGCCTTATATTTTGTTATTGAAGTTCATTTAAAGTGCCCATACTTTAAAACCGTGGGTAACTGAGAGATCTGGTGCTAAGTTAATGTTCATTAGCTCCTACTTTTTATTCTTGGATTTCTACTTGTTTTCTTACTTTTCTCCTACTTTAATATATTTGAGGCTTCTACTTTTCTCCTACTTTTTCACCAAGAGTCACTTGAAAGCCTGGGCATATTGCTTCTGGGGTGTTTGTCTGTCTGTTTGTCTGTCCATCAGTTTGTCACCTTTTTGATGCTTAGTATAACTTCAGAAACGTCCATGCTACTGTCTTGAAATTTCTCCTATGGATTCCTCATGAAAATATATTTGATACATTTTTTTTTTCTCAATAGGATTATGCCCCTGTCCTGAGTTATGGCCTTTTGAAAAAATATGGATGCAATCTTGTCAGCAAAATGTTATATCAAAACTATTGAAGCTAGAGCCTTGAAACTTGATGAATAGACTGGTAGGGATGAATAGACAACCTGATTAACTTCTGAATAAAAAATAAAAATGAAAAATGCTTCATGAGTTATGTCCCTTTATAACTTTTGGACATTTTTACCTTGTCAGCAAAATATCTCAAAAACTGTTGGAGCTAGAGCCTTGAAACTTGGTGAATTGACTGGTAATGATGAGTAGATGAGCTGATTAACTTTTGAATAAATTCTGAAAAATATTTCATAAGTAATAGTCCTTTATAAATTTGGGCATTTTTCCCTTGTCAGCAAAGTATCTCAAAAACTATTGGAAGCTAGAGCCTTGAAACTTGATGAATAGATTGGTAGTGATGAGTAGATGACCTGATTAACTTTTGAATAAATTCTAAAAAAAATACTTCATGAGTTATGGCCCTTTGTAATTTTGGGAAGATGACCTGATTAGCTTTTGAATAAATTCTGAAAAACATTTCAGGAGTTATGGCCCTTTGTAGATTGGGCCATTTTTGCCTTGTATTATCTTTAGAAGCAAGCATGTGGTTGGGGGCATAGTGTTTTACAAACACAATTTCAAGTTATGTTTTTGCTGTGATGCATCAAGCGTGTTTGGAGCCATTATGCGCACTGAATTTTTAAGTATTTCTGTATCAAGAGTAGCATCGGGACCCAGGATGAAGGTAATCGATTGTAAAAGTGCTTTAAACCCCCTGGTAGTTTATACTCCTGACCGTTCTAAGGCCGTGGTACCGGTGTTGCTCTTACTCTGTATAGCTGGGCTTGGCTAATTCTATGAGATGATTCATTTTAATTCTTGCCTTGTTTTTTGTCCTTGTGTTTTTCTGCATTGCGATCACCTTGCTCAGGGAAGAGAGAGCTGGTCTGTGTGCTTTTCCTGCATTTGTTTGTTTTGTGGGTGTCTTTTCCCTTTTCTTTTGATGTCAGGGATTGGCTGGGACTTGTGTAGCATTCCCTGGACTTTTCTTTTTACCTTTTTTGCAAGATGGAGTCCATCTTTCATTTCCAATTGAAACATTTTTTAGCTATTTTTTTATCTTCTAGTCACTCTGATATTTCCTATCATGGTTTGAGTCAGTTGGCCTTTTGGTTTTGGAGAAGAAGTTTAAAATGGATTTTCAAGATAGCAGTAGTGGTGGCCATCTTGGATTTGCAATCGAAATGATATAAGCTGATTTTGGTCTACAAGTCGCCCCAATACTTCCTACCAAGTTTCGAGGCAGTTGGCCTTTTGGTTCAGGAGAAGAAGTTCAAAATAGATGGTGGCCATGGCAGCTACCCTGGATTTGGAATAGGAACATTTTTAGCTATTTTTGATCTACTAGTCACCTCAGTGCCCCCTCGTCCGACTGGAGACCAGAAGGTCGTGGGTTCAACCCCCGCCGAGGTCGGCAACATTCTTTCGTGGAGATTGATCATGAAATATTTTCTACGGTCATTCTCTCCCTTCCACTGATTCAAGAAGGGCAGTTGTCAGTTTCTGGCAAAAGAATGTGCATGATACTGGTTAACCGCTTAGAGGACTAAGCCTGCCCAGTAAAGATGTGGTTAGGTAAACTGACCGCGCTCGACATGACCCCATTAGGTTGACTGGGCTGTAAAACCTCAACACAAACAAAACCTCAGTGCCCCCAAAAATAAGTTTCAAATCAGTCTGTTCAAAGGTTCCAGAGGAGTTAATGAAAATTTGAAAAGCTAAGGGATGGATACTAAAAGCTAAGGGACAGACAGACAACAGACAAAAGGCGACTGCATAAGCTGACCTGGAGAGCTTAAGATACAAGGATAACAACATTACACATATTTTTTTTCGTAAACTGTTCCATTAATAACTTTTTAAACGGTAAACATGCTCAACATATAAACGTAAAACTGAATGAAACAAAGTGAACAGATGAAAATAACAATATTGTGTGAAAATAGAGTATGTAACATGATAATTGTTTCACTGATTCAAAAGATACAATGTTAAAGAGAAACATTCATGAATGCCAACAGAAACAGTAAACAGGATGACACTAGCTAGATAGGTGACATAATAAGGATATTTTGTGTTAGAACTAGAAGTAATTTTAGCTGTAATTATGGATAAAATGGCTAACCACAACTTAACTGGAGAAAATTCCATCCCCATTATCACCCCATATCCCATATGTATTTGCATATAGATTACACCCTCTGTTCTTGGGTCTATGTCTGTTGGTCTGAACATTCTGATTCGTCATTCGTTTATGGATTTATGAGTTTGGATTATGGCTTGGGTTCCATGACCACAACTACTTTTAGTTTATGTGGATGTTAGACTAGCCGAATGGCTCGGTTGATAGAGCACCTGCCTTAGCTTGGTAGGCATTTTAAAATTAGTACAAACTTCGCTTTCACTAGGCCCTCAGCATTAGGAAGAAGAACTAAGACCAGTCACACAACTGTCAGTATAATGTGACTTGTGTTAGTATCACATTACTCTGCCTGGGACATATTACTGAAGTGAGGGGGATCACTTACCACTGCCACATCCAGACAATAGTTTTGGGATATTTCTGAAAGATTGTTGACAATGATGGTAAACCTAATATCAAACAAATATACCTATTTGAACATGTTTTGACAGTGTATCACAATTACATTTTATCTTTCCAGAATACAATCTAGTAATGGAGGACAGGCTCTTTACTATGCCAAGTTTGGAGACTGATGGTCCGTCATCTCAAAGAACAGAACTTTCAGTTGCAAATTCTACAGGGCATGAAGAGAACAGCAACAGTTGTAATTTAAAAGATTCATCAAAAACAAAAGTTAAAGACATGTCTGACAGTGAAATTGCGCTACAAACTCTGGAAAACAAATTAAAAGAAGTACAGACTATGCTAAATATTGATAAAGCTAGTGAGTCCACAAAATCTGTTGATAAAGAATCGGCAGCCAGTGAACCAGAGTCGCATACAAACAAAGATACAGCTGGGACAACTGAGTCTGTTGAGATGAATAATAAAGTCACAAATGATACAGGAAACATCAACAAGTTAACAGTGAATATAACAGGTTCTGCTGCACAAAGTAGTTCACGAGAGACAGGAAATGTACTGACACCTCAAAATGAAAAGGAAGTTGCAGAAGCATGGAACATGTTGGGTTTGCAAAGATGTCGTTTTTGTAAGTTTTCAACTGATGATAAAGAGTTATTTAAAAATCATACAACTATGTGTACTCCTAAGGTTTCTGTTATATTTGATAATGGCATTTATACATGTGAAACATGCGAGCTAACTTGGTCCAGTAAACCTGAGTTTGAAGAACATATTGTGTGTCATACAACTAATGATCCATATGTATGCATAAAATGCAAAAAAGCATTTGAAAGTAGATTATTAACTGAACAACATGCTAAAGCTGACCATCCTAGTGGGGGTTCTATTTATGGTTTACGAGGGATGAAGAAGAGTAGAAAAATTGTTGAAGAACTTGAAAAACTTGGCAAATATCAGTTTAGGGGTAAAATTGTAATTCCGCCAACACCAAGAAATAAACAACTTCCTACATCAGACAGTCAAAATAAAGCTGTGTTAAATGCTGAATCAAAGACACCTTCAAGTAGTATTGGAGGTGAAGGAAGCAGTTCCACACCTGACAAGGCAGTAGCAAGCAATGAGTTAATAGAAAAAGGCATAGAGGATTTAAGAAGATATTTAGTTTCTAATGGTTCAATATCTGATGTCTCTGAGAAAAGATCAACAAATATTCAAACAAATCCAGCAGTTGATGGCGGAAAAACTAATATAGATACAGTCCAGGCATTACGTGCTCATCTATCACGATCAAATTCCACCGGACAGAGCAATAGTAGTTCTGTGAATAAGGAAAGTTCTTTGGCTCCTGTTAGCTTACAGCAGGAGGTTATATCAGCAAATTTACCAATTGTAACTGTAACTAATCAGTCAATATTAAAGCAAGACAATTCGTTGGTCTCAAAAACTATTGTTGGACCACAGTTGCTACCAGCTGTTGTATCACAGTCTGCTAAAAGTCCATCTTTGGCGTCAGCCAATCCATTCAATTTTACCAGTCAAAGTGTTGCTCCCAGTGCAAATGTAAATAAGAATTTTGAATCAACAATTAAGGAAACCTATCCAGAAAGAATTGCATTACAGTCTACCAATCAAAATATTGCCCCTCAGCCTACACGGCATTATCAATTCACTGAATATGTTGGTCCACCAGCGCCAAAACCCAAAGCCATTACACCAGCAGTTAAAACGTCTCCTATACCCACAACACTACAAACAAATATGTCAAATATTGCACCAGCAACAGTACAAGCAAATACAACACCAATACTTCTGATCCCAATACCATCTGTATTCAATAATCCACCCAGTTCACTGTCCAATGTTCTGATTCCAATTCAGACAGGTAATCAAGGTGGTCAAAGTCTGGTAAAAAGTTTTGTCAATTATTCAATGCCAAGCACAGGACCAGCATCAGTACCAAATCCAGTCACCACGGCAAATAGTATGCCAAGTGCAGCTGGGAATACCTTGCCAGTTTCAAAGTGTAGTATTACCTGTGCATCCAACATGCCTGTCATGGTGAACACATTTGATAACAGTAATCCAAAGCTTGTGATTACATCATCTGCATTAGGTACTCAGCCAGGCGTGTCACCCGTAGTTCAATCTGTCGGTTCATCACATGTTCAAGGTCAGCCATTGAAAACTACTGTTCCTTATACTGCGGCAGTTATGAAATCAGTATCAAGTAAAAATGTGACTAGTTTGACAACTGCGTCTATTGCTAATGCTAGTATTAGTTCAGTCACGCCAGTGCAGAGCCTAAAGACACTGGATAACACATCACTTACTACATCCACTAAACATGATATACATAATCCGGTCCCAACAATTGAAATATCAGTACTACCGGACAGACAGCCAGTACAGCCTGCAGCTGCACCACAAAAGATTGATCCATCTACCTTGCAGGGACAACAGTATAATTTGTCTAAAAGATTTTTGTTCCGGATTAAACCAGGACACGGTTTTGTGTGTGAGGCATGTCGAAAATTTACTCAAGATGAAGTGATTTTTAGGAGGCATGTTTGGGATCATTTTCACACTGTTACCCGGTCATGCAAGTTTTGTAATTTTGAAAAAGTACAAAAAAAAGACTTCTTGAATTGCAGTCTGGTCAGTAATGTGGTATGCAGCTTAGTGAAAAAATCGACCAATCAGAGAAATCCTGCTGAAGCTGGTGCTACTCCAGAAAAGGCCATCTCGGTGGTTGATGATGAAGTTATTTCTATAAGTGATGAAGAAGATAGTGCAAAGAAAAGTACTGGAAAATGTAGCATTGATGGCTCTATCACAAAGAAACAGAATGATGTCATTGTTGTGGATGAGGAAGAAGAAGTTCCTCAAATAAAAATAGCAAAATATTACAGTTTGTCTGGTGCTGACAAACAAAAGGTGTCAGAGTCTGCCTCAGTCGGGGAACACAACAAAGGAGAGAAAAATACAGACAGTTCCGACAAAAACAGTACATTTAAAGTCACAGATATAGAAACAGATAAAATATCTAACAGGTCGGATCAAATCAAAAATTTTAATGCTGATGTTTCCCAGAAAACACCAGTAAGCGAAAAACTTGGACTGGCAGATGTAATCTCTTGTACTTCAGATAATGTCAACCGATCAAAACAAGCAAATTTAACTCAAGTTGAAAAACTACAACCTGCTAAGGAAACGGCTGCTCCTGCTGATAAACAAGAAAAAGTTGAAAAAGCTAATACTTCTCAGGAGATGACTCCCTCTGTCGATATTCAAGAGAAAACTAAACGTCAGATTAAAAGAAACGAAGAACTCAGGGCAAAAATTACACGCTTTGAAAAGCTTACATTGTCTAAAAAGAAAGAATTTGCTTTTTATATGTGTGGATTTGATCAGTGCTCATTCACGTCTTTGGTAGCACAGAAGTACAAAAACCACCTCAGTGCAAATCATGCTGAAGCATATAATTATGTTTGCTGTCATTGTGGACTGAAAAACTACACTGAAGATACACACGTAAGGCATGTTACTGGCCATGGAAATATGAAGGTGTTTTTATTGTTCCACTGTCCAGTAAAACCTTGTAAATACAAAACAAATCTGATACACATGTACAAAGCACATCTATTGTCACATAAAGAACAAAGTGTGAAATGTACATACTGTCATCGAAGTTTTGAATCACCAGAAATGCTTGTAAGTCATTTGCAGGCAAACCTGATTAAATATGTCAGCTGCCCGTCTTGCCATTTTAAATTTCAGGAAAAGGATGTTGTAGTGAAACATATAAGGATGACTCATCCTGATAAACCGAGACTTGTTATAGTCTCTTCTCAAATTGTATGTTTGGAAAGAGAACTTAATTTTTATAACCCACCTCTTGCAAAAACGATGACTGGGGAGCAACAAAATATACAAGACCAATCTGGTATACCGGTGATAGCTACTGAGTTAAGTGCAGCAGCTCTTCCTAATGTTGCTTCTATTCCTAGTGATCAGGGTGCTGAGACCAGTAATAGACATTCTGGTACACCACCACCACCTGTACTTACAGCAGAAATCGCAGATAAACGGGACTCTTTGGTAGAGAAAGTGAGGCAACCTGGTGTTAATGTACAAACTAATACAAAGAATGTTGAAGGCCCCAAGTCACTTTTGTGTTCAAAGTGTAATTTCCTTAGTTGGACTTACAAGTTGCATCAGCAGCATTTGCATTTACATGATGAAGATGAACCGGAAAGGGATAAACGCTTTGTTTGTATGTATTGTCCAAAAGGCTTTGACATACTAAATCAATTTAAGACTCATGTATCTAATCATGTTGGTCGGCACGAAATCAAAATATATAGTTGTACCTTGTGTGTTTTCACTACAAGCCAAAGATATCATATAATAGATCATTGTAAAGATAACCATTTAGGTACAGGAACGTATTTTCAGAAAGTGGAAACTGTGGTGAGTAAAGAGACAAGCTGCAAATTTTGTGACTTTAAGTCACGACAGGCTGAGCATGTTCAGTTACATGAGAAAGTTGTGCACATGAACTCTTGTAAACAAACAGTTCAAACTGAAAAGACTAAGCAGGTCAGTGGGTTGGACGTTTCTTTAAAAGAACCAGAGACCCAACTGGACCCAGAAGTCGGTGGTACCAACAAAAAATTGAGAAAATATCATTGCCATTATTGCATGGAGTATTTCAAACACAAAGCGGATCTAAGGGCACATATGGAATTGTCTCATCTGGATATTGAAAATAAAAGTTTTGTTACTTTCAAGTGCAAATACTGCCATTTCACATCAACTATCAAAACACTAATAATAACTCATATCGAAAAGAAGCATGTCGATGAACAAATTAGAATTTTGAGACGTATTGAAAATGTCAGTGCCCCAAAAGGTGATGCAGGAAAAGAAGAAGAAAAATGTACATACTATTGTAAGACTTGTGACTTTACTGTGGACAGTGCTGACAAATTAAAAAGTCATTTTGCAGAGAAACATTCGGATGAAATTACTGAGATGACACACGGAAAAGAAACTATATATATTCCTGATGGAAACTTCTATAAGGAACCCATTCATTGTCCAAAATGTTCGTATTCAAACAAACTCAGAGTAAATATTCTCCGTCATATTAAACTTCATCCAGAACTTGTTCCGTCTAGGCATAGAAACACAGCGGAATCATCACCTTCCAAGGTGACAGCAAGGAAGACGACTTCAAAGCATTCTCCAGTGAAACTAAACAAAGAACTTATCAACCCTTTCGCAGCTGTTAAAGATGCTGTGAGAGAATTAGATAGAAAAGAGGCTGATTCTAATAAAAAAATAAAGCAGTTATTTCTAGGAGGTGACCGCTTGCATAGCAAACTTGCAGCTTGTTTCATTCCTTTAGAAAAAGATTACAAGTGTAAGATTTGTCAACAGAAGATAGCAAAGAAATTTGTTCTGCATACACATATCTTGAACCATCTGCAAATAGTATTCTTTAAATGTCAGTATTGTCTCAAGGGGGATATAGAACAATCATTAATCTCTGGTCACATCCAACAAGAGCATCCTTTGAAACCTGTACAGTTTGAAAGCCTTGATATTAAGGAAGTATGTAACCAAATTAAAGAAAAGATTCATGAATTAAATATCGATGAGTCTTTAGATGTTCAAGAAGTTAATCTTGATAGTCACAGTGCAGAAGATGTCAGCAGTCATTCTGTTGTTAAACAAAGTCATGAAGCAGAATTCAAGGATGAAGAAGTAAGCATCAACAAGATACGTAAGCATAAAAGTGTCTACAAATGTAGTAAATGTGAATACTTTGCTAGAAATACGTATCAGTTGGCCTTACACAGGAAGGATCATATGAACCCTGGCCTAAAGAAATATGGCTGTACTGCTTGTGGATACAGAGGAGTTCTGAAATTCCATGTGTTGAGACACATGAAAACTGTGCATCCAAACCACCCAATCAAAATTACAGTAAATAATAGAGAAAAAAAGGAGCCAGGTAAAAAGCAGACTCAGTCTGAAGAGGACACTATTGTGAAAACCAGTGAACCAGGTTCTGCAGAGACATGTAAAGCTAGGATAAATGACTCAAAAGTAAACAAAATTAATTCAGATAACATTACGATATCTGAGGCTGGAGTGTTTGAGATGAAATCTTTATACAAGTGCAAAGAATGTGGCGAAAAGAAAAGTAGCAAGTGGGCATTATATAATCATTTCAAGATCTCGAAATGTCATAAACCTTGGTATCGGTGTAAAGCTTGTGCTTTTACAAATGCGTTTAAGAATTCAATTAAACAACACTCTAAACTCAGACATCCTGGGAAGAAGGTTGAAATCATTGAATTACCACTCTGTGCCAAAATACGACATATTAAATTTCCAGTGAAACAGAATGATCAGATAATGAAGGCTCTTGAAGCTAGTGGAAACACACAAACTGAACAGATAAGTACAAGAGACAGTAAGCTAGAAATTAGTCAGAATTATAAATCAGCTGACAGTGCTAATTCAGATGTTTATGTGTGCAGAGTTTGTCAGAACTATAGGAGTGAATCATTGTCAAAATTACAGTTTCATATTAATACTAAACATCAAGGAAAACCTTTATTTTGTACTCAGTGTAAATATAAGACACCTCTCGTGAAACACATGATTAACCATTGCTTGAATGTTCATAAAATGGAAAATGCCAAGTATACTCTTCATGAGCAAGGAGCTAGAGATATCGGAGAGGATCAGAATTTGGAAAGTGAAAGTGAAACAAGTAATAAGTTGACAGATACATCAAAAACTCAATCTTTGGTAGATTCCCACTCTAAAAAGTTTAGCTGTCCTGAATGTGATATCTCAAAAGATAATATTAAGGCATTACGTGATCACATGCCAATTCATTTTGGTTACAAACCATTTGCTTGTAAGTACTGTTCTGCAAAGCTGCAACATTTCAGCAATGTTAGACGACATATCAATGTTAGTCATGCAGGTAAAACTGTCAAATATTCCATGGTGAAAAATGAGAGAATTGAAAAGAAATTAGATGAGCTTATTGCACAGGTTTTAAAATTTTCTAAACAAAAACAGGACAGTAAAAAGCAGTCAGAAAAAGAACTAATTAAAGGTGACGAAAACAAAGTCAGGAAGAAAGCAGACAAACGTTCTTTGGATTCCGATGAAGATAGTTTACCCCCTAAAAAGAAAGTTAGACAGCTGATAGATATGAATGAAGAAACTAGTGAAGAAAGTTCTGAAGAAGAAAGAGATGCAGGTGGACTTTCACCTGTAAAATACAGGGTTGTGAGGGAACCAGGAACCAGCACAAAGTTTTTCCAGTGTGTACAATGCGATTACAAAACTGACAAACGACAATATTTAAAAAGTCATCTGAAAAGAAAACATGGAAAGAAAACTCAGAAGTGCCCATATTGTGACTACACAGCAAAAAGCATGTAAGAAATTTTTACTTCTATGTATTTCAATATATACACACAGGCAAAAGAAAGTGTACCATTTTTGAATACCGATATTTTTCTTATGATTCACTGCGAAGGCCCAAAAATACCCAGAATGCGTTTTTTGAAACACCTGGCGACACTGTATGCACACGTTGATATTACACTTTTGGCACATGCATTGTAGTGAATACACTGTAGATCCAATATATCGCGGTGCTTGGGGTCCAAGTTCCGCTACCGCGATATATCCGGATCGCGATATAAGCTGGGGTGGTAGTTTGCTGAGACGCCGCTAATCAATCAACACCAAACGGCTGTCAGTAAAGCTATCGGCCACATTACATCAGTATAGTAGGTTTAGAATTACTCAATGGCAGTATTTACACTGGGAGATTATGTCTACCAATTAACTTTAATCGAGACTAGCTGATAAACGACGTTTAAAATCATTTGTTCGCGGAAATGTCAAGCGAGGACGCCATTTTGGATGAAGGGGGGCAACTCGCATATCCTAAGGATAGAATAGAATAGAATATCACGGACTTTTGCTGAGGCAATTCGGGTTGCTCCCCTTCGCTTCTTTCGTCTGCTGCGGGCCCAAAAACTATTATATTTATCTTTTGATCTTTTTAATTCTTTCATACTTTATTTATTTTTATTTGTTAAATTATAGATAGATCACAATGAGGATGCTCTGCATGATTGCAAGTTAAATAGACGGCGCGTGGACATCGTTAATTGATTGAGCACTGAGAACATGTACTCAATTATGACACTGATTATGACAAGTGCGGCGATTAATATTAATTGATTGCCAATTATTATCAATCTGTGTACTGATTGACACTAATTGGATTGTTTGGTCATAATGCGTGACGCGATTTCGCGTTTGGATATGCGCGAAAAATCAATACCGCAACGAATTACAGTCATTTTTTTTTTTTTTTTTTTTTTTTCAAATTAAGTAAAAAAAACATTTACTTATTTTTTTTTTTTTTTTATGGTCATGGTAAATTTGGGGTCCACGGACGATTCGCGATATACTGGATATCGCGAAATAACGGACCGCGATGTATTGGATCTCCAGTGTAGTCCAATTTTGCTGTTCCCATCCACAGATTGAAGAAGTCAGTTGTCTGAGTCTCCAGCAAAAGAATATGCACAAGTCCTGGTCAACCCTTTGAGGACTAAGCCAGCCCAGGCAAAAGTGTGGTTAGATAAATGACTGCGTGCCACTTGACCCTAATGGGTTGACTGGGCCATAAAACCTCAACACAAACAAAACAGTTTTTCTGTTAATCAGTAATTGAATTCTGTTTTTCTAAACAAGCTACAGCTTAAGAGTGTCAGTATTAGAGAGAATTCATGACAAAGAGATGTTACAGACTGGACACACAAACCAGTTTGTGGGTTGCTAAATGCAGTGCACTGACCATGACTAATTGGCTATGGAAGTGGCCAGCATGTGACATCCAATGGAACAAATTCTGTGTACTGAGGATCTTGCAATGAAGTAAATGTAATGTAGACTGTATGGTTTCTTCAGAAAAACAGCCAAGAATCAAATGTTAATTAACAGCAAAACTGGAGTGTCCAAAGCGATGCACATGGCATAAAAGTGCAAAATCTACCTGTATGTACAGAGGCACTAGTCAAACATTTCATTAGGTTTATAAACATTCTTGGTCTGCATTGCTGTAAGAATTTACAAAAAAAAAAAAAAATAGAATAGAATACTGACAAAGTATTCTCTTTTTTTTTTTTTGTTGTTTATACTTTCTTTTGTTTCTTGCTCTGAGCATTATCTGCAGCAGCTCTTCTTTGTTTGTTAGCTCACCTGAACACAAAGTGCTCAGTTAGCTATTGTGATCAGTCAATGTCCGTCATGCATCATCTGTCGATCAGAGTCAACAATTTGGTTAAAAAAAAAACAACAAAACTTCCTGCACCCCTGGGCCAATTGACTCGAAACTTGATAGGAAGCATCAGGGTGACTTATAGATCAAAAATATCTAAAATTGTTCCCATCAGAAATCCAAGATGGCTGCCATCTTGAAAATCTATTTTGCGCTTCTTCTGAACCGAAAGGCCAAATGACTAGAAACTTGGTAGAAAGTATTGGGGCAACATGTAGATCAAAAATAGATAAAAATCATTTTGATCAGAAATCCAAGATGGCTGGTATCTTAAAAAATCTGTTTCGCGTTTCTTCTTTTTAACTGAAGGGCCAATCGACTCAAAACTTGGTAGGAAATATCAGGGTGATTAGTAGATCAAAAATAGCTAAAATTGTTTTGATCAGAAATCCAAGATGGCCGCCATCTTGAAAATTTATTTTGCACTTTTGAAGATGGCTATCTGGGCAATTTGTAGATCACAATATGTTTTGCACTTCTTCTTTTGAACCAAAGAGCCAATCGACTCAAAACTTTGTAGGAAATATCAGGGTGATTAGTAAATCAGAATTAACTAAAATTGTTTTGATCAGAAATCCAAGATGGCTGCCATCTTGAAAATTTATTTTGCACTTCTTCGCCTGAACCTAAAGGCCAATTGACTCAATCTTGGTAGGAAGTACATGTATCATGGCAGTTTGCGAATTAATAGTAGCTAAAATCGTTGCGAACAGAAATCAAAGATGGCTATCAGGGCAACTTGTAGATCACAAATAGCTAAAATTGTTCTGATCAGAAGTCCAAGATTGCCACTATGGCTGCCATCTTGACATTGATTTTTCACTTCTTCTCCTGAACTGAAAGGCCAATTGACTGGAAACTTGGTAGTAAGTATAGGTCTGGTAGCTCAAAAATAGCTTGTCATTCCATTTGGAAATCCAACATGACTGCCACTGGTCGCCATCTTGAAAATCCATTTTGAAGTACCTGTTAATGGAAAAGCCAATTGACTCAAAACTTGATAGGAAGTATCGAGATAACTAATTGATCAAAAAAGCTAAAATAGTTCCGATTGAAAATCTATCTGGAACCTCTTGTCCTGAACCGAAAAGCCAAGCAAAGTATCAAGTTGACTTGTTCAAATTACAGCCGAAAAATGGCCACACCCAAGGGTAACTTGCATGGTAATTAGGTGAGTGATAAGGACCATTGTGGCCCTCTTGTATGTCACTTACTGCTCTTGTGCAGATTTATCACGCAATTCAGTTTCAAAGTGATCATAATGCCTACTGTTTTTTTCTTATTTTTTTTCTTTTGATGCCTCGGAAAGGCTGTGATTAATGATTGTGTCCTTTCCTGGGTAGCATCATTTATACATTTTTTCTTGTGTTAAATTCCTGAAGCACTTTTAGTAGTTTCTGAAGGAAATAGAACTCATAATATTTCCTTCAGAAAGTGATCACACCATGTAATGAGTGAAGATGATGGTAAAACTTATTGACATCATCTTAAAACATTGAAGGAAAATAAGCCATCATCTGAAGAAAGAGAACCATTTTTATGATAAGTAATAGATAATATTCAAGCTGAGTTGAGCTTACAGGAAATACTTTCCTTGAGATTTAGAATTCTTATAAACAAACAAGTTTATCAGATTTACAATTCATTCTAACAGGATTGACCCTTGAGAGCAATGAACGCATTCAGAACTGAAAATTCATGAAGTGTCTACATATATGTTTTCTGGACTAGACTAGCTATGTTTGGCCTCATCAGTGACTCTCATATAAAATTTCAACAAATCCCGGAATGGGTTCAATGATAATAAATGACCAGAAAATATAAATTAACTCCGTGAAGTATTAGAGGACGTTTAGCACAGTGCAGCTTTAGTGAATATAAATTTTACATAGGTCTAGATAAGGGATGGTGTCCGGTAAAGATTTTTCTTATTTCTCCATGAAAACATATGTTGTTGGTACTCATTAGAAGTGCCTCGGTGAGGCGTTTCTAATGAGTACAACAACCTATGTTTTCGTGGAGAAGTAAGAAAAATATCAATACTTTCGGATTGAAAAAAGCGCCTTAACTAGTGCTATGTAAAATACATTCTAAAAGTATTGACCCTTTAAATCTTTCAGCGCTGAATTTCAGACAAAATTAATTTGTCGTCTGCATTTCAGACAACATTAATTTGTCGTCTGCTTTTTTAAAACAAACTAATGTGTGATAAGTTTATTAGCTCACCTGAGCAATGCTCAGGATGTGCTATAGTGACCACTTTTTGTCCATTGTCCGTCCATTAACATTTTTAAACGACTTCTACTCTGAAGCTGCTGAGCCAATTTTGCTCAAATTTCATATGGAGCCTCCTTAGGTTGGGGGAACGAAAGGTTGCTAAAATGGTAGCGGTCCAGTAACCAAGATGGCCGCCATGCCTATATATGGTAAAAACCTTTAAAACACTTCTCCAGAACTGAAGATGCCTTGGGGCTGAATCTTTGCATAAATCATCAGGTGCAGGAGGTCTACCAAAGTTGCTAAAATAATGGTCTTACATTGACCATTGACCTTTATTACGACAAGGTCAAATTTGCTTCCATATGCATTTGTATGGGCCCCATATATTTGTATGCAAAAAATGTTGATAAATTCAAATGACTTCTCCTCTGAAGCCTCTGGGCCAGTGTTGCTCAAATTTCATGTGGAGCCACTTTGGGGCAGAAGCAAAAGATTGCTGAAATGGTCATGGTCCATTGACCAAAAGGGCTGCCATGCCCATATATGGTACAAACCTTAAAAAATCTTCTTCTCCAGAACAAAATAAGCCCTGACCCCTGATCTTTGCACAAATTATGGGGGACAGGAGATCTACCCAAATTGCTAAAATGATGTTGACGTTTGACCTTTTTACGGCAAAGTCAAATTTGCTTTCCTATGCATTTGTATGGGCCATATACATTTATATGGGAAAAATGTTGAGAATTCATATTTTGGACATCTCCTCTATAATCCAGTTGAATTGAAACTTGATGATGGGCATTAGGGCGCCTAGTAGACACAAAATAGCTAAATGAGCCAATAGAAAATCCAAGATGGCTGCCACAGCCGCCATCTTGAAAATCAATTTTCGACATCTCTTCCCCAACTTTGGTTGCTTTGAGCCAAAACTTGCTCTGTAGTAACAGGATAGAAACGAGCTAAAATTTTATTATCGGAATTCCAAGAAGGCCGCAATGGTTCCACTCCATTGAACAAGATGGCCACCAGAGCTACAAATAGAAAATCTTCAAACGACCTCATCCTTGACCAATGGCCCAATTTCAAAATACATGCACATAAGTGTTCCTCCAATGACCCTCTCCAAAATGGCTAAAATGGTTCTGCTTGGCTGAACAAAATGGCAGCCAGAGCTAAAAATAGAAAAAACCTTTTAAAGACATCTCCTCCATGGCTACTGGCCTGATTTCAAAGTAATTTCTCAGAAGTGTTTCTCTTATAGCCCTTTACCAAAATAGCTAAAATAGTTCCGCTCAGCTGAACAAAATTGCCACCAGAGCTAAAAATAGAAAAAAAACAACAACATTAAATGACATTTCCTTTGGCCAGTGGCCTGATTTCAAAATGATTTCACAGAAATGTTCCTCTTATCTCCCCCTTTTTTTTTATTTGACTAAATATGGCCCTTTGAAAATTTCAGCATTTTAACCTTGTAAGCAAGATATCTCAAAAACTGTTTAAGTCATTGCCTTGAAACCTGACAGGCTGTTAGGGAGTGATGAGTAAATGACCTTATTAATAAACTTACAGCAGTTAACTCAGGTGAGCGTTGTGGCCCATGGGCCTCTTGTATGTAAAGTTGAAAGACTGAATGTCAGACAGCGTAGATCCAGATGAGACCGCTCATGAGCCACTGGATCTATGCTGTTTGCAAAAGCCTGTTATTATCGCCTGTGGCACAGAAAGAGTTAAAGCCATGAATGCAACTGGTGTGAGAAACATTTTCTTATTTTAAACCCTATGTACATCTCTATTTACTTTTTAGCTCACCTGAAGCTTTACTCCAGGTCAGCTTATGCCTTGGCCTGTTGTCTTTCATGCTTCCGTCGTCCGTCCTTTGTTAGCTTTTCACAGTTTGACTCCTTCAGAACCATAAGTTAGATTGAGCTGAAACCTAATTGGAGGCATTGTGGCAACATGGAGGTTCAGAATTGCTACAGTCATTCCGTTCCGATATCTAAGCTGGCCTCGATGGCAGCCATCTTGAAATTCTTCAAACGACTTCTCCCAGACCGTAATTCTGATTGAACTGAAACTTGATGAGAGGCATCACAGAAACATAGAGATTCAGAATTGCTAACAATGTTCCGTTCGGTTATCTAGAATGGCCTCCATGGCGGCGATCTTGAAATTATTCAAACGACATCTTCTTCCAAACCGTAAGTCGAATTGAGCCAAAACTTAATGGGAGGCATTACAGTGACAAAGAGATATAAAATTGCTAAAATTGTTCCGTTCAGATATCCAAGATGGCTGCCACGGGGGCTATCTTGAAATACTTCAAACAACATCTCCTCCCAAAGTCATAAGTCAGATTGAGCCGAAACTTGATGGGAGGCATCAGAGCGACATAGAGATTCAGAATTGCTAAAATTATTCCATTCTGATAACCAAGATGCATGGCGGAGATATTGAAATTCTTCAAATGACATCTCTCAAACCGTAAGTCGGATTGAGCCAAAACTTGATGGGAAGCATCACAGTAACATAGAAATTCAGAATTGCTAAAATCTTTCCATTCTGATATCCAAGATGGCCACCACTGGGTCCATCTTGAAATTCTTCAAATGACATCTCCTCTCAAACCACAAGTCAGATTGAGCCGAAACTTGATGGGAGGCATTGGAGCATTATAGAGATTCAGCATGGCTAAAATCATTCTGAAATTCTTCAAACATCTTTCAAACGTCATAATCATGAAGCACAGCATTCCCGAGGCACCAAAAGAAAGAGAAATGAGGAACAATTAACCCTGCCAAGAAAATGTCGTCTGACTTTTCAAACCTATATTTGCATACAGGCAAACAGTGTGGACCCTGAGGGGAGCAGTCTGATCTGGGTCCACACTGTTTGCAAAAGTGACTTTTAAAATCACAAGCAGATGACAAAGCAGACGACAATTGTTGTGATTGGCGCTTTAAGGGTTAATGACAAGACAAATGCCACATATCGAGGGTTGAGCGCAAGACTAGCGTAAGTCAGATGGTTGTTTTTCCCCAAACCTAATCTCCTCACCATGAAGGCGTTATGAAGATTACAACATTTCTTTCTGTAAACAATGACAATTTAGGTGCCATTGCTCGTATGAGCAATGGCACCTAAATTTGCATTGTTTACAAAGGGGTCCAAGTTGCCCCTAAACAAGGGTTTCAAAAATATGTTTGAGTTACAATAGTCTTGCGCTCAACCCTCGATATGTAATCACCAACACACAAACAAAGAACAGCAACAGAGGAATGCACTTGATAAAAAGTTAAACCTTGGATTAGGAAAGTTTCTCCATAACAGTTTGTTACAGCCTCATGCTGCCTTTCACATATCCGAGAAAGACAGCTAATTGCACACTGGAATATGTCTGACCATTGTGATCACTTAATTTAGAAGAGTTCTTGTTAATAGATTGCCATAGGCTAAAGCTGCTTATTGCAAACAGTTCAGGAAGAGAAACTGAATGCACTGAACTATATTTTCCTATTTTTCCTTCACTAGATTTTGGAGGTCAACCCCCACCCTCCCCAACAGATTAACAGATTGTGATAGGCTCATGCTGCTTATCACAAACATCCAGGAAAGGGCAACAGTGTTCTCTGAGCTATACAGTGTTTCTGATTTTGACATTCACAGATTTTTGTTTCCTCTATGGACTTTCAGTTTCTAACAGAACATAATTTTTACGGAAAGGTTGTATGTCTGACAGTTCAGAATATTCCGAACCATTGACGGATATAAAAAATAAAAGTGAAGATACCGAGGAAGTACCACAATCAGGAAGCACAGCCTACCCTAGGCACTACATTACGAAAACACGCCTATCCAAATATATAGAAAAATCTCACCTCCAAAAACTGAAAATTTTCAGATAAAAAACTCTGAAATTTTTCATATTTCAGCTCAAAACATAGATTGTGGGTACTTGTTAGAACCGCCTCGGCGAGGCGGTTCTAACGAGTACCCACAATATATGTTTTTGAGCTGAAATAAGAAAAATTATGTATACCCCCGTAAACCCCAGTTTTACTATATAAAAGTGGGGTTTACAGGGGTCAAAATTATATAGGTACGTTTTTGTGATGAAAAGAAGAGATGAGGTAATGGCAAAACTAATGCCACATATGAAAAGACCGACCAATGCACAAAGAAGGACTGCAACAGAGGAATCGCATTTGAATGTAGGAAACTTACTAGGGATGCGTGGGGTGCTTCATCTAGTTTTACTCACGTGAAACCTGATGCAGTTCAAAATGACAAATACGTTTGGTCAGTATAGTGGTCTTAGCATTTAATTGTACGTGGATGGGTCGGGGCTTAGACTCTATGACGGCCCTTTATAAACTATTCACTAGATGGTCTTGGCCAGAGCTTTTTATGTCTGTTTCTTGGCACACCGGGGTTCAGCTGGTGGTTTTCTTTTGCTCCAATATTCCAGTGGTGTTGTTTGACAACTTAGGGATCACTAAGTGTCTCAACACATTTTTTTTTCTGTTGAGTTCATCTTTGCTTCGTTATATGCTTTGTCTGTGATTTATTTGTTGCCCGTAATGATTCATGGATATGTTAGAAAACCTCCATTCGGACAGAACAAATATATGTTTTCGAAGGATAAGGCCACAAAGACTGAATTAACTACCAGCAACAGACTTTTTTGACATGTTTTAATTGTCAACTAGTTTCGGTCATACAATGGCCTATTTCAAGACACGATACAGAGAAAAAATGTTTACTGGTTTTATATATGGTTTTACCACTATGGAAGCTGAGGGTGGGGGTTGGGATCCTGTCAAGCTAAATTAAGCCCCCATACTCCCCACCTCCCACACACACACATGTGTAATTCATTACTGACAGGTCCAAGGCGGTACTTTCATTGCGGTACCTTTTGTTAATTGTTATGTAGTGTTTCAAATTCTAATAGTTTTCTTTTAGCAATTATGTAAGTTTAAGATATATTCAGTTAAGTTTGGGTAACAGAATTGACACCTTTTTGGGAAAGAGTTTCCAACACTGCTTGACATCTGTTCATTGTGGCTGCTTAATTGTATTGTCTGACTTTCCCTTTGGTGTTGGGGGCTTGATGTGGGTCTGACTATCAGTTCCTGAGCTCACTTATTTACTTTCTGCCTTGTCAGTAAAATATCACTGTGAAACACATATAATAAAAACCACTGTGACTGAACAAAGGGCTCAATGGTGATCTGAAGCCAGTACACAAGGGTCACAAGCACTAATTGTTAGACGTTGGCCAGCTGAGACAGATTGAGTAAAGAACCATCATTTTAGTCTGAGGACCGACCCTCCGTCTTGCAACTAAAGAGTGAAGCAAAGTTATCAACCATAATTGAGTGAATAACCATGCATACAGTTTGCCTCAAATGTAACATGACAGCTTGCTTATTAACCTAGTTTAATCACTTTGTTGCCCTCTGTAATTGATTACGGTGGTCTAGACTGACAGATCAATCCTAAACCTTTTCTAGATACCAACCTGATCTTACTCATCTGTGGTCAGAAAAGTATGGTCTAATTGTTCAAGGCTTACTCTTTAAGTCAATGGGCAACTGACCAAAGTCGTTGAAACATGAATATAGGTCAAAGTCAAATAGAGACGCTGGGCTTCCCCTGATGCGAATGTGTCCAAACATCATGGCCTTAAAAAAGATAAAAAGAAAAGTCCAGTCCACAGTCACGTTGCAGCCAATTCTTTACACCAAGAGGAAGAGGAAAGAGACATAAACCAGCAAGCGCAAAGCAAACAAAACGCACGAAAGGCACACAGACTAGCTCTCTCTTCCCCAAGCGAGGTAGTCGCAATTCTAAAAGGACTAAAACAAAATGACAAAACACAAGGCAAGACAATATAAATCACCTAGTACAATAAACCACAAAGCTGCACAGAGTAAGAGCAACACCGGGACCACCGCCTTAAAACGGTCAGCAGTATAATAAACGTAAAAAATTGGATTTTGGAAACAAAGAACACACTACAGATTAGAAAATGGGAGGCTCGGTTTTTATTGAGACTTCATTAGCAGTAATGAAGTTTGCAACCACCGGGGGGTTTAAAGTACTTTTACAGACGACTAACTTCACCCTGGGTCCAGATACTACTCATTAACCCTTACAGTAACTAAGAAACTGACCAAAAGTCAGTGAACCATAAAGTACAGACCAATGTACTATTCATCTGCCCATTCCGGCTACAGCTGCAGTCCGAATGTCAAAGATTTAAATAAAATCTATGAAAGGTTCTCCTTGGAAACACCGAACACATAAAAGAATGAAAATAGGAGTTTCGATTTTAGTGACACTTTCTTATTGCAGCAATGTTGTTTAAAGGGGCTACATACCCCATCCAGCATCGGCTTAAGCGAAAGTAGAATTTCCAAGAGACCAGATTGGCCACAGTGATCCCAAGGGGAGGGTGGGGGGCCTCAAAAATGAAAACTGCACTATGAAACTGCACTATGATGAAGTATGGGGAGACTTTCTACAGACGCCACACGGCACTTTATATCAGCTGCAGTGATGAAATAAATATTTAATAAGAATCTGACCAAAGTCGTTGAACTACATAATTATAGGTTATGGTCGAACAGATGCTACTCCCGATATGCCATAGCCATGCCTGTCTGCATAAATATAAGTGGATAGGCAGGAAATGCCACAGTTATAATAATTTCAAAGAATTGGTTGCTGACCGGACGTCATGCATTGAACACCCTTTGCTGATCTTGAAATCAAACTCTGAACTGGTAAATGAACATAAACACGGAAGTGCAAAACATGAGTGAATTGCAAAGTCACTCATCCAGTTTGACAAGTGTTGTAAAAATAGTTTTGCTGTGACAAAACAAAAGATGATGGCTTCACTACAAGGAAGAGGAAAAGAAAACGCATCTGAGGACGTGCATCTTAAGGTCTTTATTACTCCGAGACAAAGACCTGTCTCATGGCTGAACACACCATTTCTGAAGATGGTGAAGGAAAATATTGCTTTGCTCTTGTCCTTCTGTAAATACGTCTACGTCAATAAGGCTTTATGTCTTTACTGCCAATAAAAACAGGTTTCAGAAATTTCTTGTATATGTTGACCATCAAAAATCAGCATACCCATATGTTTTATTCTTTTCCGTCATGCTTTTATTATAGGTGGTGTGAAGTTCTGTGTGGCGGTAGTAAAACGTCTACTCGTACATCTCTTTGACATAATTTATATTTTATGGTCCTTTAAAGATAAAGAAGCTTTATTTAAAGTCGCATGTTAGAAATATACTACATAAGCTGTGTAGAGCTTTCATTTCGACAAAACAAAGTATCCATTAACATATACTTACATGTACCTGCGTTCATTGATCTTCCTAGGACTACCCTTGATAATGCGAGCCTCAGCCAAGGGAGCTCCTAGTACCCATTTTTAAGCCTTTGGTATGTGCAGCCGGGGGTTGAACCCAGTATCCATTTTTAAGCCTTTGATATGCCCGGCTGGTGTTTGAACCCGCAACCTTCCATTCCCGAAGCGGACGTTCTACCATTGAGCTATCTGGACCCGTTAATCAGATTTTAATTATTGAGCTCATGGATGATTGAGTTCCTTCGGATTTATTAGAAAATGGAATATGGCTCAACCATGGGTTAGGAGTCGTGAGCAATATTGAACATTTCATTTCTATTCTGAACAAACTTACTAAAAACCGAGTCTTTTATTTATGTTCAGTTGATTTTTTTTTTTTTTTTTTTTTTTTTGATGCCAAGTTTCCTTTTCAGTACTTACATATTTATGGAGTTCTGTTTTTTTTTGTTTTTGGTGGTTTTTTTTTTTTTGGGGGGGGGGGGGGGGGGGTGGGGTTCGAAAAATAATATGCAGTGTTGTGAACGCAACAATGGGTAAACGTTTTGAGTCAAGCTTTTTATATTGGATATAGGGTTAAGTAATAGATGAACTGTTTTTGAATTTTGATAAATTCTGTGAATTTTTTATTGAATTACGAGCTTTTATTTCAGTCGTTCCAACGTGGTACTTTCATTGTGGTAATTTTTGTTAACTGTTCTGTAGTGCTTACAACAGTTTTCTTTTAACAATTATGCAAGTCAAAATTATATTCAGTTAAGGGTTGGTAACAGAGTTGCTCATTTTTTTGGGAAAGGGTTGCCAATTTTGCTCTGCAATCTATTCTTTTTGTGGCTTATTAATTGTATTTGTCTGTCGTTCCCTTTGATGTTGAGATCTTGATATGTATCCGATTGTGTCAGTTCCTGAGTTTATTTATTTATTTTGCATTTTCCAATGTATGAACTAGTCAACTCACATTTAAGAGAACGTCTTGCCTCGCCAAGTTCTGAATGTACACTTAATATATCGGGTACCTTGCCATGTTGAGTGAAATATTTATTATAACTGTTAGTCAGCAAACGAATCAAATGGTTTATTTCCAAATCATTTACTGCATGTAAGTTTGCCAGACTAAGGAGTTAGATAAAGTTGTGGAGTCAAACAGCATATCTTTGATTACAGTAACCATATATCAGCCAGCAACATATCATTATCTAAAGTACCTTGTTACATAATATTACATGTATAGCATTATGTGTTTTAAGTGTACTTTTACAGCATTTTCTAATTACAGCCCTATCTTGTTTGTTAAATTTTCAGCTCAAACACATACAGACATATTCAAAAGTTTCACAAGGGGAAGAAGCTAAGCGTTATAAATCTGAATAACTCATCTGGAAAGGGAAAAATGTTGACTGATTCTGCACCTATAGGATTGACTACAGGTACGTACCCAATGTATTATATTTGATTCCATCTCTTGTGTGAACTTACAAATGTGTTCTTTAATCTTGGTCTGGAATACACAAACACGAGAAGGCAAATAATGCTTTAAATAACTTAAAACACTGGTGGCTCAGTAGTACGGTGTCTGCCTTCGGACTGTAGGTTGTGGGTTTGATCCCCAGCCAGGTCTTTTCTAAGACTTTCATTCTTTTAGAATCTATTAGTCTTCACGGATGTCTATCCTTCCCCGGAGCCATATCTCTGTAAACATTAATCGGATTCGATTCCTACCATAGGGAAATGGCAATGGTTATGCTGTATCTTAGATTTGATAATATTTTAGGTAAATTATAACAACCATGAGCACTGGTAGGAAACTCTATAATCGGATGCAGTGGCTTTGATAATCAATTTTATTTCAAATGTGTGCAATCTTGTTTGAATCATTTGTGGCTTGGAGTGAGCATTGGTCAATTAACATGTCACCAGTCAAACATCAACGACAATTTAGGCTGCCTTTAAACTGATATAAGCTTGAGGATTTTGGTAGTCTAAAAGTCCCCATTTACAACTTTCCTTTCAGTAGAAACAAGATAAAAGACTTAGAGCATTGCACGACTTTCGTCTTTTTTGAAAATCAAATTTAAATGACAAATGATAAACCTAACGTTTTCGATTGTTGTTTTGGGCCTTTATATTTGGAGCCACACATGCTCCGGAAGATTCATATAACATTTGATTATCAGAGCCGCTGGCTCCGATTATGAAGTTTTCTACCCGTGATGAAGTTAACTCTCCTGAATCACACCTCTGTTGAGATTAATCACATCACATATTATTCATGTTTGTGAACAATGACTCCAGCAATAGTGCGTTGATATCCTGATCTCTACGTCCTGCCTTAGAGTGGATTTTGAAAATTGGGACAATGATAAAAAAATCAGTCGGGGTCAGTTAGTCGGGGTCAACATTTTCAGAACATCATCATGTTGCTTATCATATTGACTGGGGTGAATCACTGAAGAGCAGCAAACAAACAGAAAGACACAAACAAACGAAGAAGGACTGCAAAAGAAATGCAGCCTTTGAACAGTAAACAGTTAAAATGTTGAGGTCCGTGTGCGCAGGTGTGGCTTCCAACAATCGACCTTTATCCTGATACAGTTCAAGCTACATACAATTTTCCGTCCATTCTTATAGGGGTTTCATAGCTCATCAATAGATCAATATAGGGGAAAATGTATCAGGCAACTTTTCACCACTATGGTGAGAAAAGACGAGGAATCGAGTAAAGAACTTAGTGTCGATACCCAGGAAAATGCCACAAAGATGAAACACAGCCCTCCCGAGTCAACGAAAAAAAAAGGAGAGATGTGGAACAAACAATGACAAAACGAATGACACATATGAAATAATTTAACAGACACGCGAAGAAGAACTGCAACTGTGGCACCTTGGAACAGTCAGTAGGAAAACTACTAGGGTGCTTAAACCAGTTTTACTCGTGCAAAACCTCACCCTTAATTGTGATTACTTCTTTGGCCAAAGGGAGCTGGTTTGCTTTTCGTTGGTTTGTATCATGTGTGCTCTCTGTCGTAGTTTATTTGCTGCTCTTCTTGATGTTGTTGGTAGGCTTTGTTCTTGTGTGATGATGTCTTTTCTTGAACATCTCCATTAATATTTTCTAACAACTCGGGACCTAAGTTTGTACAGTAAGTTATTATGAACCATGATTTCTGATAAGCCTTGTTTAAGAAGGTATCTTCCTAGGCAACGTTGTATTAAGAAATTAAATCATAATCTTAACGATAAAATTTAGAAGATGTTTTATGAAATTTATGTTACTGAAAGCTTTGCTTTAAAGTATATATCCAGAGAACCAGTGTCTGACAAACCCAATTAAATGAACATCGGTTATGAAAAATGGCTGGTGCATTACATAGACCATAAGTACTCAGTTCATACCCGGAGTTGCATAAACATGTTGTAATTTCCAGAAAAGGTGATTATACACAGGCAACTTATTATGGACCAGAACAAAAACCCAAACCGGAATGAAATAAAACATCACCTGAATGTAAATCAATTTTTATGTGTATTTTCACTTTTTGCTGTAATCTGTGTTGTCATATTTAATGTTAAAAAACAATATGTTACCGGTTTTCAATTTGAAAGAAATTTTGTGAAAATAATTTAGAAAGGCATGGCAAATTTGTCAGAAAATAATTACGCAGTTGAAATCTAGGGGCAGCTTGAAATTAATTTAAACATAAAAGCTCTAATATTGTACAAAGTAAATATGTGTTATATAAACTTATAAGCATTTTTTAGCAGTGACTTACTGTTTTTATCAGCAAATCTGACATTGGAATTACCAGTTATTCATAGCGATGGTGTGCGTTTTGCAGGGGTGCCCAAATGTTCAGACGTAATTTTATACGAAACCGTCTATTTAAGCAAGGGAAATAGATAAAGGGGAGTTTGCACCTTATGTACAACTGATATTCTAGGCAATACTTGTGCATAATATTATAAGATTCCGTGCGTGGGCAGAGTCCTATGTATATTCTCCATAGGCTGGAACAACAGCTAGTGTTAGGTGCAATGTGGTGGCTGCCGTAAAGTCTCCCCTTCATCATAGTGTAGTTTACGATTTCTGGTGTGGTGGGATCAGTGCGCTCATTTGGACTTATTTGAAAATAAAATATGCCCAAGCCGGTGCTAGGAGGCATGACTAATGTTGCAAATTACGTCATTGTTCATAAACCGGCTCAGTAAAACTGTCTGCTAGTTTCGTGCTCTGTGGTGAGTTATTCGCTTTCATATGATCCTTTTTTCTCGGAATTTATTACATCTTAGGATGACAAAATGACGGTGTATTGGTGCCATGTGATGTGAAGTCCTTAAAAATATAGCCCTTAATGTAAATCTCTGTCTGAGCGATATCAGCTGAAGCAACTGAAAGATGTAGAAATGGGGTCATGTTATAAATTTATGTTTAAAATTCTTATGTACCCCACAAACGGGGAGGAGAACGTATTGCTTTTGGTGCAAATCCCGTTTGCATCGGCGTTGGCTCGACTTTTTCTTGTGTTGGCTTGATGTGGCACTCTCTTGTCCGACAGTCTTGTGAACCAGAGGTTGGTTTCCCCCAAAATTTTCATGGATATATAATTGGGACATGACAAACAACTGATTAGATTTTGGTGATCTAGACCTAACTGTCAAGGTCACAGCAGTAGAAAAACGGAACATTCGGTGGGGGGACTCTGTTTTCTCTAAAAACACTGTTATTAGTTGTCCCTTAAATAACCCCATTTTCAGAATGGAAAATAGTTGCAGGCAGTGCATAACAAAAAAGGTAAGAGAAAAGTCCAGGGAGTGCCACAATCACAAACCGCAGCCCTTCCCAGACCCCAAGAGGAAGAGGAAACCGACAAATCTAAACAAGCACAAACCGAACAAACGTACGAAAAACACTAAGATTAGCTCTCTCTTCCCCAAGCGAGGTTATCACAATACTAAAAGGACTGAAAAACACAAGAACAAAATGACAAACGGAAAGACATACAACAAATCGCCTCGTAGAATAAACCACAAAGCAACAAAGCAAACAAATTCTTATGCGGACCAAACATATATTTGTAATTTGGAGCTGCATCAGGATTAAGGTGGAATTATCACACGAGTAAAACTGATTTAAGCTACACAGTAGATTTCTTACTGACCATTCCAAGGTGGTTTCTCTGTTGCAGTTCTTCGTGCGTCCGTGGTTTAAATGTGGCGTTTGTTTTGTCCTTTTCCTTATTTATTCCCCATCTCTCGCCTTTTGTTGCCTTGGGAGGGCTGTGCTTTTTGATTGTGACATTTCATAGGTTTCTTCACTTGTATTTTCAATATACTTTTTCAAGTTTAAGATAATTTAATAAGACGGTTCACTTGTAATGTATTCGCAAAAATAGTGCACTGTCTTTCGTAATCACTGATAAAAATATGTGAAGATACCCAGAGAAGGCTACAGTCTCAAAGCACAGCCTTCCCGGTGCACCAAAACAGGAGAGATTAGGAACACACAATGACAAAACCACAACATATGACTCCTAAACGAAGAAGAACTGCACCAGAGGAACCTCCATGAACAGTCTGGAATACCTGCTGGTATGTGACATGTGGGGGGAGTTTAAATAAGTTTTACTCTCGCGATACCCTACTTTGAATAATAATTATTGTGTTTTATTTGTTTCTAGTGTATTGTTATCTCTTTCTAGGTTCAAGTGCTACGTCGTCAAAGGCTAGTCAAAAAATGGTGACCTTGCAGTACTTCTGCAATGTTTGCAATTTTTCAGTAACTGGTCTTTACCATTTTAGACAGCATCTAGCTACACATAAAGAATTTCGCTACCTTCGTAGAGGAACGGACATTGAGTCACGACTGTCATGTGGTTACTGTTCATATATGGCTGTGAATGATCTGGATTTTAGTACACACATTTCAAGTCATCTGGATGAACGCCCGTATGAGTGTGGACATTGCGATTATTCCAGTTACCAAAGAAAGAACATCCAGGTTCACCTTTCAGGATGCCACCCAGATGAACCAGAGATTATAGTAGATAACAGAGACAAAATTCGCGAGGGTGGATGGTTGAAGGTTAAACAAACATTGCTGGTTGACTTTGACCCGCAGGTTGTATTGCGGCGTCTTGATGATAAAGTACTTATTGCTAGTGCATCTAATGCTACTCAGTCTGAAAGAAAACCTATACAAAAATTAAAGATTTCTTTCAGCAACTCGTCACCATCAAAAGCAAGTGCAGATAGGAAGAATATATTTCTTGAGTTTAAAAGTGAAAACAGGAATGACTATTTGGTCGAGAGAGAGATGAAGGTTTCCTGCGTGGAGACAGCAAACGAAACCAGTAAAGACACCACGGGAACTGACTGTTTACCAATTTCAGGGACACCTATTTTACCATCTGACGAATCATCTGGACTGACTGAGTATGTGAAGGAAAACTCAGAACCTGTCTCTGAAATGCAAAAGAATGAGAAAAAGTCTACTTCTTTAGAAAATGATGAAATTGTTAGTAATGATTCTACTACTATTTGTGAAGAGGATAATGGATCTTGTATTCGAAATCAAGAAATAATACGCACTAGTTCTCCTCAAATAGAAAGTAAAAGCTACATAATGCCTCAACAAGATTTAAGTGGCAACGAAAAACAAAAGTATATTGAGTCAAGCCGCAGCAGTGAAAGTCAGTCACAGTATATACCTCATGATGATAATGGACTGCTATCCACCACACACACAGTTAGTAGATCTCTGCCAATCAACAAGTCGTCAGTTGACAAGAGTGATAACATTGCTGTAACAAGCAGTAATGACAAGATGGAAATTGATGGATCTACAGGTTATTCCAAACAAGTCCATAAGGAACAACAAGAGATGAAGAAATCTGAGCCGGAATTACTTTTAAACAACCAGTTTGCTAACTCAGCTAATGATAAAATAGAAATTCAGTCTATAGGCTCACCAAACAAAAATGCAAAATCTGTTACCGATGAATCTCATCCAGATTTTTTTTCTGATCTAGGCTCAGACATAAAACATAGTATTGGAAGTAATGAACACGTAATAGAACAAAGTAACAAGACCAGAGATCGTCTTCAAGCAGTCCACGATACTGATATAAAGAACAGATCCGAGGAAGATTTAAAGTGTACCAACCTATCTGAAGGCATGGAAATAGATACGCCTGAAAATGGAACAGAAAAAAATATTGCAGTTGAGCAGAATTTAATTACTTCTCATGAGCCTTTGCTAGAGGTTAATTCTTTCCTTGAAGACAATGGTAAAGATAACCCAATGACTAATAAAGAATATTTAGAACAAAATCATAAAATTAGGGACAGCGGAATAGAATACCCTAACACAAGTGAAAAGCCTGTTTCAAAGGAAACAATTGTTACGCCAGCCAAGAAAACTGGAAGTACAGAAATGCATACTCTAGAAAAACAAAGTAAACCAAACAGTTTAACAGAAGACACCTATCTTTCATCGTCTGAATCTTCCTGTAATGCTAGTTCCCAACTATATAGTGATATGAAGTGTAAGTTAATTAAAGGTAAAGAATTATTGCCAGAAAGTGATCAGAAACTGTGCAATTTAGATTTTGATGGAAAACTTACTGACATCGCAGAAACGAATGTGCAAGGAAAACTAGCAGACGCTACTGATTTAGCAACTGATGATTCTGTGAAATCAGGAAACTCAATATCTGAAACCGAAACACAAGTGTTTGACTATTTTGAGGAATCACAGCCATTTTCCTATAGTTCAGATCATGATTTAGCTGGAAATGAATGCCCAGAAGACGCTGATATTGACAAAACGGAGAACAAGACAAATAACAGTGTTTGTGACGAAGTGAACAGTTCTCTAAAACAAACTGTGGATAGAAGTGACAATACACCTTCAAGTTCTAATGTGTTATAAGAGATAACATACTTGCAAACAAAGACACGACTTTGTTGCTGGTGATTGCACGACTGTAAATTCAGAAATTGAAGATACTACTAATGCTCCTACTGTTTCCAACACCGTGGCTGTAGAAAGACCGGAAATGGAGATGAAGGAGAATACACGATTAGCAAGTAAGATTATTTGAGCAGTACGTATATACACTGATTTCCTTTGGAAGCAATCAGTGAAGGAAATTCACAAAAAAGACAATGTTTTCCACTGTTAGGGATTGGAAGTAAATAATTCAGGTTACTATTTATTAGAAAAAGACTGACACTAGTATCTGAAAATAAAGTAGACTGTGATGCAAAATACATAGTGGCTCTACTGTAAAAGGTACACAGGGTAGGAAGCTAACCAGGCTCAGATACTTTTTTTTTTTTTGCAAAGTCAAGTATCAATACGAATTTGACAGGATACAAAAGTGTTATGTTTAACAATGATTAATAGATGTTTTAAATTAACCCAGTGGGGATTTGCATCGAAATTTGTACCAATTGTTGTTGTATCTAAAATTTTCTGGATCAGTGGTAAACAATGTAGACCCGGATCAGATGCTGCATTCGTCTGCGGTATCTGATCTGGATCTGTACTGTTTGTTCAGGACTATCTGTCCGAATATTTTAAGTAAATATGGTAATTGTAGAAGAGATGCGTAAATGTAAGATTTGGCTCTTATTTCTTCATGATACATTAAAACCTCATTTGGTCGAACGTCTTTGGGATTTTGGAAGTTTATTCGAGACATGGGTAGTTCGGGCCGATGAGGGTTAATCACTGCACCAGGTCAGGAAGCAAATGGTGCTAATATAGGGAAGTCTTTATCTTCTATACAACAATAGTATGTTCAGTGTTCTCATTAGAATTGCCCCGATGAGGCGATTCTAATGAGTTCACACAACATACAATTTCTTGATAAAATAAGAAAATTTCCCAAAATATTTGTTTTCTTGCAATTGGAAGAATTTCCTAGGGACTCAAAAACGAGTTCGAATCATCCAAGGTAAACAAGCCATCAGTGTTCAAGTCATCCAGGTTTTACTGTTAAAACATTTACAGTGAATACCTGCGACAACATTTGAACCTGAGTGTGACAAAATGTACCTGCCGACATGCTCACTCAGCAAAATCTCTGATCAGCCAGCACATCTCTACAGTCTGTTTAGTCGTTGCCGTTCACATAAAGAAATCTGGCAGGCTGATTTGAGTCTTAGTTTGTGGCCCATGTCCAAAGATACACTATCTCACATTGCGGCTTACTAAACCTAACTGTATCTGTATACACCAGCGACTTATAGGCATTACTCTGGATAAGGCACTTGTTTTATCAAAAAAAGGTTGTGATATCTTTCTTATTTCTTAAAAAAAAAACGTTGTGGATACTCATTTGAAGCGTATCAGTGAGGCGCTTCTAATGAGTACCCACAATATATGTTTCTATGGGGAAATAGGAACAGTGCAATGTGGATGCCCCCTCAGTGAGACACTTCTAATAAGTATCACAATTTATGTTTTTATGGAGAAAGAACAGTACGATGTGGATACCGCCACTTATGTGGATCTATGTATAGGTTTGTACAGTTGAATGCAAGGACAACTGTAGCATATTCCTTCAGCGAAATTAACTGGTTATATTGTCAGAATATGTTATGTCCTTACAGTGACAGTCGCAGCTGCGACAGACATTATTCTATTTTTTTTTCTTTATTTTTCAGAGAAAATGAGGCTTGACATTTCATGTGAATCACAGACAGATGATTCGCATGAGATATTGTATTTACTCTGAAAACAAAACAAAAAAAAAAAAAAACGAGAATGTCGTCTGCTGCAAATTCGCTTGGACCTTTAAAGGTTAAGTGTTATAATGCTGAATCAGTGTGTTGCTTTCTATTGTTGTTTTTTTTTTTTTTTTGTCATTTTAGTGTCATTTTAGTAAATGTATGTATGCGCATGAACATTATTGTATGTTTAGTAGTTTAGCGATAGCTAGCCGAAGTCCATTAGATAGATAACAATATACTATTACACATGCAGAGCCGAAGTTCATTAGTTATACTTGAAACCAAGATTTGGTCTCTGTGGGAAAATAACTTACACACTTTCAGGGTGAAACAACTCATTCAAAATAGCTTAAACTTTAAGAGGAGACATCTCTTTCAAAATAGCTTAACTTCCTTCTGGAAAAAGGGGTTTCCTCTAAAAGGAAAGAATTCGCACCCATGGGGAGCAAATTCTTTCCTTTAAGAATAGATGCCTTTTCAGAAGGGGCCTGGTGTGCAGGAAAGCAAACAGGAAATTACAAAAGATGTTTGCCTTGACGGAAATATATAATAAAATCCTGCAAGTCTGTCCATTTCCCTTTAGTGTCTCTACGTAGTGGACTCTCGTTATCTCAAACTCCAAAGGACAAGAATTTTCAGTTTGAGATAACAGTAGTTTGTGATAAAAGGATAACAGAACATAAAACAAAACTTCACCAGCATCTAAAATTTAGTTTGACCTAAGCAGCTGTTTGATTTATCAGTGTTTGAGAAAATGAGAGTCAACTTTGTGAATAGCAAGTGATGATTCTGAACTGTGTATGATAATTTGTCTGATTGCTTTTCAGTCAAAAACTGCTTTTTTGGGTCGATTGTTTATCAAGCAAACCAAACCGGCACAGTGGCTCAGTGGTAGAGCGTCCGCTTTGTGACCGGGAGGTTGCGGGTTCGATCCCCGGCCGGGTCATACCAAAGACTTTAAAAATGGTACTAGCTGCTCTTTCGCTTGGCGCTCAGCATTATGAAAGTAGAGCTAGAACTGGTCAGCTCAGTGTCAGTATAATGTGACTGGGTGGAATATCATGTCAAAGTGTCTGGGGCGTGATATTTCAGTGAGGCAGCACTCTAAAAGTGAGCATTGAGCTCCCTGCCACATCCAGACACCGTCGCGATATGACTGAAAAAGGTTGAAAGCGACGTTAAACCCAAATCAAACAAAATTATCAAGCAAACCAAAGTTTCTAAAGAATCTGAATTATATTGCCAGGGCCCCTAGGGGAAACTGTAAAACCTTTAAAAACCTTTAATTTTGTTGAGATCCTTTAAAACCTTCAATTTGGCTGAAAAACTTGTAAAACCCTTGTAATTTGATGAGAAAACATTTATATTTGGCGATTTGTAATGCAAGAGAAGGACGGAGTAAATATGTAGCATTTGGTAACAATAAATCATTGTTCTGTTACTTAGATTCATATGCTTCTAAACAGAAATACAAGTTGATATTGTCATTACCATTTAAAGATGAAAATATCAAATTTTCTCTGCAAGTTTTCTCCCTATTTTGCTTGAGAGGCAATGATACGGAGTTCTTTTGCAAGACATTTAACCATTAAATGCTCTTTATTTTGTACAAAATTTATCCTGAAAAACATTTATTTGGCCGAAAATAGCCTTTATAAAAAGCCTTTATTTTTAAGAGAGACTGCTAAGGGGCACGTATTGCTGTTCACGTGACTATCACTGACAATAAAGTTAATCCACGCTAATTGTATCTATATGAAATCCAGGTAAGAGCTATTTATAACCATGCTAATTTTGTGGCTGTGACGTCAGAGTGACATGTAAAGAGTGTAACCTTGACTGGGCTTAGTGCTTAGACATTGGCAAACAGTGCAGACCCTGATCAGACACTGCAGAATGCTGTATCTGATCAGGGTCTGCACTGTTTGCTTAAATTACATGAAGTTAAGGGTGAAATGAAACAGTCTTTGGTTTCAGTGCTTTGATTCTCACAGTGGTCTGTTAGAAAATGGATCGTGTCATGAGAAAAAATGTGTCTTGAAAGAGTAAAAGCAGCCTCGATGGCTCAATCGGATGTGTGTTCGACTGGTGATGTGGAGGTGGCGGGTTTGATCCCTGCCATGTCTGGGAACATTGTTTCATAAAATAAAATCAAAGGAAAAAAACAGGATAAACAACTAACAACAGTCTGTTGTATCTCTGTGTTTTTAATAGTCTTTCATAAAGATTGATAATGAAATATTTTCTGCGGTAATTCTCTCCCTTCCACTTATTCTAGAAGGGCAGTTGTCAGTTTCTGGAAAAAGAATATGCACAAGTACTAGTGAGCAACTTAGAGGACTAAACCTGGTCCAGGGAACGTTTGATTACGTAAAGTGACTGGCTTGATATGACCTATATAGTGTTGAATGGAACGTTGAACTCCAACCAACCAACTTAGAATGGTAAAATTATGGAGATACTCAGGAAAGGCCACAATAAGGGAAAAATTTAACCCATTTATGCTGAGTGGAATATTCTACCTTAAATCTTTTGAAAGGTCCATTTCCTATATAAGGGGTGTCTGGTTAGTTTTTATCATTATCATGCTTTGTAGAAATTTCTGAAGTCATTCAAAGATGCGTCTGATCTCTCAGTCTGATGTAGGTCTACTCTGTTTGCCAGTGTCCCTTTTATGGGACGCTAGGCTTAAACAGGTTAATGATACAAAATGACAACAAACATTACTTTGCTGAAAATTGAAAAACGATTGAAGAGGAACTGCAACAGATTTGTGAACAGCGAAACTGTTAGTGACAGGGCATGTGGGAGGGGAGGGGGCAAGATCAGAGGAAGTGTTAAGGAGTAGTATATGATGATAAAGGGGGAGTTCCAAATCTGCCCACGCATTGATTTCCTTCAAACTTCGCACGTGCAAGTCCTAGCAACTATGAAAGTAGACTTGTTCTCTAGAACAAAGAAGTGTGGGTCTCAGGAGGGCTTCCTGATGCACACCCGTCATAAATGTATACCTGTGTCAAAACCTACCAGTATAAAATCAACAATTCAACATGATGTCTAATATTGTTCATTGTTATAGTGAAGGAACTCAATTAGGAATATTTCACTACTATAAAAAGATTTGTATGTATTTCTGTAATAAAGTAAATTTTGAAAATCCAAAACTGGATAAATTTTAGAAAAAAAAAAAAAAAAAAAAAAAAAAAAAAAATAAGAAAAACAAAAAATTAAACTTTAAATTTATGTATGTTTTGGTTCTTGTCAACCTATGATTTTTGCATAAAAATATGCCACATGTGTCCTCGCCTGATATGTGGAGTTTCATTAAATTTAAAAACCGGTAACATGTCAATAAAGTACATGATATGCACTTAGGTTGGTTGAGTGTAACAGATTTTTTATTGACTAATCAAAGACGTCCCAAATATTCTGAAATTCATCATATAAGTAGTAGAAATTATATTCAGATTATTTTTAACACTCCAGTTCTTGACAAAACGGATTAAATACGAATTGATTATGAAAAGAAGCTGGTGCAGTACACAGACCAAACGAACGCAGAATTGCATTTAACATCTGTATGGGTCAAGCAATAATTCCCTTATCATTCTTTTATCAAGAATAATCAGCATTACTCTTCACTTTAGGTGTAAGCAGAGTGGCCCATTATGTGTCTCTTTTCGTGACTATAGAATGGACGTCTTGAAAGGAAGAAATGCAAATGCCCTTTGTCTGTAAAATATGTATAATTCAAAGTGAGCCATAAAAACGGTATTTTCACTACTAAATTTGTGATTTGCTTTTGTAAAGTATCAACAGCAGGGCTTTTCTTTATTTTTATATCGTTCAATATATATGTATCAATTGTTACACCACAGTGGAGTACAGGCATTCCTTATTTTTGTTTAACAAGAAACTGAATTAGAGCTTAACAGAAACTTTTATTTCCTTGAGCACATGGCTCATTAGACCACAGTGGATGTGCTGCCAAGAGCAAAGAAATTCAAGTCATCTATACTATCTTAAAATTGTCTTGTAAAACAGTTTTTTTATTGCACTCGTTCACAGGGTGCAATTTAATTATCTCTTAGATTTTCCACCGTTTGAAATAACCCGTTAGTTGATTCTAAGCAAACTATTAATAATGGACCCCTAAAACCTGAACCAGAATGAAACATTAAACATCACCTGAATAAACATCAATTATTTTGTGTATTTTCTCATTTTGCTGTAATTTGGGTTATCATATTTAATGTTAAAAATCAGTTTGTTACCGGTGTTTGATTTTTAAGAAATTTTGTGAAAATAATCCATATAGGTATGGCCATTTTTTGTATTAAAATGATAGGTTGACAAGAACTGGAACCAAGTTTAGTTAATGACCAAATTTGTCAGAAAATAATTATGCAGTTGAATTATGGGGACTACTTATAACTTATTTAATCATAAAAGCTCCAATGTCATGCAAATAAGTAAATATGGGCTATAAGCATTTTTAGCCCTGACTTAATTACTGTTTTTATCAGGAAATCCGACATCCAAATTATGAGTAACTGGTAGTTGTGGAATGCGCTTTTCATGGGTACCCATATATTCAGATGTAATTTTATACAAAACTGTTCTATTTTAGCAAGGGAAATAGATAAAGTGGGATAGGTACATTATGCATAACAGTCATATCCTAGGTAATACTTGTGCCTTATATTATAAGATTCTATACGTGGGCAGGGTTCTACGTAAATTCTTTATAGGCTGAAACTCCCTCTTTTGGGATAATTTTCTCCAGTTTCCGTTAAACAAAAGAAAAAGAGTTGCGGATACTCATTAGAAGCACACCAGCAAATCTCTATCAATGAATACGTTTAGCATATATGTTTTTTTTTTTTTTTGTTGTTGTTGTTTTTTTTTGAAGAAATAAAAAAAAAAACTCCAGAGTTATCAACAAATACTCCTTCCTCATTAAACAACGCCTCTGAAAGTGCTAAACCTGCTTTTATGGCGTCCCTCCTCGCCCTTCCGCGCAAAGACCTGGTTTGTCAAAGAAGCTGTATGAGTATCACAAGGTCACTTATGGGTTTGTGTTTGCTTCCCGTTTATACCATCGTTGGTTGAAAATCACAACACGAACAGCCTACAACATATTATTAAAAATATTGTAAACATTTGATAATGTTACAAGGTGTTTATACAACAGTTCAGTGTTGTGCTATGATATGAACGCAATGAACATTGATTATATATGAAATAGCATCAATGGATTGATAGATTTACTATTGATCTACTATTTCATTCATTATGAAAATGTGTCGCTTGAGTATTCCATCTTGCTGACGTTATAATCGATACACATTTGCATATAGCTGAATATGCACCGATGAAGCATGAAAACGCATTTCAACCTCAAAATGCGCAAAAAATGACAAAATTTGTGTACAAATGCAAATTACAAATAGAACAATAATGAAATAATGACAAATGGTAAGATGACATGACAATTTATACGTAAATATGTAAATTTATTGTAAACACATGATAATGATACAAGATGTGCATACAACAGTTCAGTGTAGCGCTATGATAATAATGCAATAAACCATTGAAAAGGTGAGTGGTTATTGTTAATCACTGTCTAGAAGCTGTACGTTACACTACCTAAATAGAAAGGAAGGCAATGGGTAGGAATCGATACAATTACCTAATACCTTCCGTCCAAGACACCAAAGGGAAAGAAGGACGCACTTAAAGCAATGGCACCCCAATCAAAACACTACAAGCAGAAAGCCAAAAGGACAGTTTCTTTCCCTAAACTTGGCAAAACGGCTGTTCAAAATAAAAAAAATCACCAGGACATACATGCAAAGACATAAAATGGCAGAAATAGTAGACCACAGCAGAAGCAACGCCTTGGAACAGCCAGTAAAAAATTTTACTGGGGCGGGGGAGGTGTGTGTGTGTGGGTGGGAAGGGGTGGGGGGGGGAGGGCTTAAGTCTATTTTACGTTGCCTACATGTACTAAATAAGAGTAGAAGGCAAAGAATGACAGAACGGCTATAGCCGTGATTGAGTGGACCTCGGCAAATAAGATGAGGGAAGATAGAATTATATTAGAAAACGGGGAAAGGAAATGATAACAAACGAAAATACGGTTTCACTTTTATTTCAGCCTATGACATGAACCAGCGCACAACAAACCCTACAATAAGACTTACGTGATCAGCCTGCGCATCCGCATCCAATTACATGTGCCTTCTACAGCTCAAGGCTATCTAAAGAAGGATGAACAAGAACCCTTGCTATAGTGGGTGGATATACAGGCTGATCTGAGTCTTTACTGGTCACATGTCTTATTGTAGGTTTTGTCGTGCGCTGGCTCAAATATGATACATATATCGTAATATTGGAACTCTTTACCACTCTTGTCTTAAAATTTGAACTTTTTAAGTCCATTTTACTGCCGATTGATCCAAAAGTTGTCAGTATGTCTGAAACAGTTGGATGAGTGGCAAACAGTGTAGACCCAGAATCAGAAGGCACATTCTGCAGCATCTCATTTGGGTCTACACTGTTTGCTTAGACGTCTGTCCTAATACTTAGGGTGTTGGCCTCGGTGGCTTAGTTGGATGCGCTGAATAAATTAATATGCCGACTGGAGACCAGGAGGTCGCGGGTTCAACCCCCGCCGAGGTCGGCAACATTCTTTCGTGGAGATTGATCATGAAATATTTTCTACGGTCATTCTCTCCCTTCCGCTGATTCAAGAAGGGCAGTTGTCAGTTTCTGGCGAAAGAATGTGCACAATACTGGTTAACCGCTTAGAGGACTAAGCCTGCCCAGTAAACGTGTGGTTAGGTAAACTGGCCGCGCTCGACATGACCCCATTGGGTTGACTGGGCCGTAAAACCTCAACACAAACAAACAAACCAAGGCTGTTACTCTGTCGCACGTACATGCGTCCGTGATTTCTTTATGGCGTTTGGTTTGTTATTGTTTGTTCCTTACGTCTTCTTTCAATGCATCGGGAAAGCTGTACTTTGTGAATGTGGTATTTCCTGGGTGTCATCGCTTACATGTTTTTCATAGTTCTTTTGAGATCAGAATGTAGATACCAGTTAACTCATTTATGCCTAGCGTCCCTTACAAGGGACATTGGCAATCAGTGTAGACCCAGATCAGACGCCGGATTACAGGAATTTCTATGAAATATGGTAATAATAAAAACTGAACACACATCCCTTCTATTGGAGATGGACTGGTCCAGAGAGTTCAAGTAGAACTCATAATGAGCATGAATGGGTTTAGATGATGCCAAGAATTTCGTAAGAAATAACAAGTGCTTCAGAGGCTATAAGATTCAAGAACATCCCTCCTAGACATGAAGTTATTTGAAAACAAAATACTCAGAAATGGGGACTGGCCATTCTGATGCGCATCTAAGTGGTGAACAGAGGGTCGCGTGTTCGATCGCAGCCGGTTCCGGCAACATTCCTTCGTGGAGATTGATCATGAAATATTTTCTATGGTCATTCTCTCCCTTCCACTGGTTGTCAGTTTCTGTCGAAAGACTAGTTACCCGCTTAAAGGACTAAGCCTGCCCAGGAAAAGTCCCAGTGAGCGCCTTGCGTCTATATAACGTCGCCTCAACATCGATGTAACTTCATGACGCTGCATCAGTGTCGAAGCAACGTTGTCACGTGCCCATTTGGCTGTGGTCAGATAAGATGACCTTAACCCTTGTCCTGCTGAATAAATTAATATGCCACACCCACTTCTAATTTTCAGCCAATCAGGGCTCAGTAGGACAAGGGTTAATAGCGTTGACTGGGCCTTTGAACGCCAAAGCAACCAATCTGAAATTGAGGATCTGGTTTTAACTGCAAAAGGACGACGAAAGACAGTTTTGGTGTGGTGAATAGATTATAGTCTGGTACAAAAGGAGAGTGACACAAGAATCATTCTAACAGAATCATAAGCTTGTTATACACGTGCTGCTTGTAAAATCTTACAATGAAATTACAAGCAGCATATGTATAACAAGTATAAAAAGCTTAAGCATTAAGAATGATTTTACGTGCAGCACATGTATTAAGCTTATGCATTATTGATTTTTTGAAGAAATATATGTTTTGCAAGCTTCTGAATTAAGAATAATTTTACATGCAGTACATACAGCCGACTGGTGGCACAATCGGATGCACGTCCGACTGGTGATCAGGAGGTCGCAGGTTCAATCCCCGACGGGTCCGGCAACATTCTTTTGTGGAGATTGGTCATGAAATACTTTCTATGGTCATTTTCTCCCTTCCGCTGATTCCAGAAGGACAGTTGTCGGTTTTCGGCGAAAGAACATGCACAAGAAGTGGTTAACTACTTGGAGGACTAAACCTGCCCAGGAAACAGTGTGGTTAGGTAAACTGACCGCGCTCAACATGACCCTTATGGATTGACTGGGTCCTAAAACCTGAACACAAACAAACAAACTTGCAGTACATGCATAACAAGCTGATGCGTTAAAGCCCCAATATTCCTAAAACATAAATACTTTATTCTCTAAGAAAGATTTAATAAATTGAAATATGGTATTAATACAATCATAAAATGTGGAACCAGACAGGCTATTAAATTTCAGTTCCTCGTGAAATGAAATGATTTTTTTATTGTATTTTTGAATTAATGTTACCAACATTAATTCAGAGATACGATAAAATTCATTACATTTTTTTATCCAGTTCAAAAACGAGAATCTCACTGAAATTTTACAGGCTGTCAGATGCCACATTATATGATCGTTTTAATACTATTTATCAATATATTAAACCTTTCTTGGATAAAAAATGTCTAATTTTTGCGGAATAAGGAGCCTTTGATGTCTCTGATGGGAGGTGTGGGATAATTGTATAACAAGCTTATGCATTAAAAATGATTTTACAGGCAATAAAAAAAAAGCCTATGCATTAAGAATGATTTTACATGAAATATATGTATAACAAACTTACGCATCATGAGTGATTGTACATGTAGTACATGTAAAAGAAGGCTTACACATTAAGAATGATTTTTACATGCAGCACATGTATAAAGCATCTGCATTAAAAATGATTTAACATGAAGCATATGTATAAAAAGCATATGCATAAAGAATGATTTGCATTCAGCATGATTTTTTACTCAGTACATGTATAACAAGCAGATACCTTAAGAATGATTTTTATGCTGCACAAGTATAACAAGCTTATACGTTAAGAATGAATTTATATGCAGCGAATGTACAACAAGCTAATGCATTATGAAATTATGAATAATTTTACAGGCACCAAATGTATAAAGCTGATGCATTAAGAATGATTTTACATGAACCATATGTGTAACAAGCTTAAGCATTATGAAATGATATTACATGTAGTACATGTATAACAAGCTTATGCATTAAAAATGATTTTACATGCAAAACATGTACAGCAAGCGTAGACGTTAAGAATGAATTTACATGCAGCAATTTTATATCAAGGCTATGCGTTAAGAATGATTTTACATGCAGTGAATGTATATCAAGGTTATGCATTGAGATGATTTTACAAGCAGTCCATATACAACAAACTTGTACGTTAAAAAAATGATTTTACTTGCAGTACATGTATAACAAGCTTATCCATTAGGAATTAATTAACATGCAGTACATATACAACAAGCTTATACATTAAGAATGATTTTACATGCAGTGAATGTATACACGCTTATGCATTTAGAATGAGTTTACATGCAGTAAAGGCTGGCATCGGTGGCTCGGTTGGATGCGCGTCAGTTGGGCAGTTGTCAGTTTCTGGCGAAAGAATGTGCACAAAACTGGTTAACCGCTTAGAGGACTAAGCCTGCCCAGTATACATGTGGTTTGGTAAACTGACCACGCTCGACATGACCCCATTGGGTTGCATGGGCCGTAAAACCTCAACACACACAAACAGATATGCAGTAAAGGCCTGCCTGGGTGGGTCAGTTTCATGCGCGTCTGACTGGTGATCAGTAGGTGGGGGGTTCTACCCCCGCCATGTCAGCAACATTCTTTCGTGGAGATTTGATCATGAAATATTTTCTACGGTCATTCTGTCCCTTCCGCTGATTCAAGAAGGACAGTTGTTAGTTTCTGGTGAAAGAATGTGCACAATACTGGTTAACGGCTTGGAGGAATAAGCCTGCCAAGTATAAGTGTGGTTTGGTAAACTGACCGCGCTCGACATGATCCCATTGGGTTGATTGGGCCGTAAAACCTCAACACAAACAAAGAACATGCAGTACATCCATAGCAAGTTTGTGCATTAAGAATGATTTTACATGCAACACGTACAACACATGTACAACAAGCTTATACTTTTAGAATTATTTTACATGCAGTACATGTACAACAAGCTTATGCGTTAAGAATGAATTTACATGCAGCACGTGTACAGCAAGCCTTTGTGTTAAGAATGATTTTACATGCAACACTTGTACAACATGCTTATGCGTTAAGTATGATTTTATATGCAGCACATGTACAACAGGTGTTTGCGTTAAGAATGATTTTTACATGCGGTACCCTCAAATCTGTGATAATCATCGAGGCATCTCTTTATTGTCAGTTGCTGGGAAGATCCTTGCTAGGGTCCTACTGGATCGACTGAATGAACACCTTGAACAGTCACAGTCAGGGCTTCTACCAGAAAGCCAATGTGGATTCAGGAAAGACAGGAACAATAGACATGATCTTTACAGCACGACAGCTTCAAGAAAAATGCCAGGAACAGAATGTGGACCTCTATATGACCTTTGTCGACCTTACCAAAGCATTTGACACAGTCAGTCGTGAGGGACTTTGGAAAAGTATGGCAAAGTTTGGCTGTCCGACCACATTCATAGCAATGGTGCGGCAGTTCCATGATGGTATGCTTGCAAGGGTCCAAAATGATGGCGAGTTTTCTGATCCATTCCCTGTGACAAATGGAGTTAAGCAAGGCTGTGTACCAGCTTCAACACTGTTCAGCACGATGTTTTCTGCCATGCTTACAGATGCTTTCCAGGATGGTGACAATGGTATACCTATTTGTTATCGCTTTGATGGGAAACTTTTCAACCTAAGAAGGTTGCAAGCTAAATCCATGGTGCAGACAGAGGTGCTAGATGAGTTCCTTTTTACTGAGAACATGGCAAAGGGTGCTCCAACAGAAGAGAAATTGCAGAAAGGTGTGGATCAAGTATCTGATTCATGTGACACCTCACAATCAGCATCAAAAAGACAGGTAGTATATCAGCCAGCACCTAGAAAGCCTTACAAGGAGCCTACCATCACAGTGAAAGGGAAACGACTGCAAGTGGTAGACAAGTTCACCTACCTTGGAAGCACATTGTCTGGAGTTGTGCACATTGATGATGAAGTCAGTGCTAGGGCTGCCAAAGCTAGTGCAGCATTTGGCCGGCTATGTGGAAGTATTTGGGACCAAAGTGGAATCAGACTTGACACAAAGCTGAAAGTATACAGATCGGTGGTGCTGCCAACACTGTTATACGCATGCGAAACTTGGACGGTTTACCAATGGCATGCCAAAAGACTGAACCACTCCCATACAAGCTGTCTTTGAAAACTTGTAAAGATCAAGTGGCAAGACAGAATTCCAGACACAGAAGTCCTGAAAAGGGCAGGGATGCAGAGAGTACATACTCTTCTGAAAAAAAAAAAGCTAAGAGAAAAGTCCAGGGAGTACCACAATCACAAACCGCAGCCCTTCCGGACACCAAGTGGAAGAGGAAACCGACAAATCCGGACAAGCACAAATCGAACAAATGTACGAAAAGCACTAAGATTAGTTCTCTCTTTCCCCATCGAGGCAATCGCAATGCTAAAAGGACTGAAAAACATAAGAACAAAATGACACAAAGTAAGACACAAAACAAATCGCCTCGTAGAATAAACCACAAAGCAAAAAAGAGTAAGACTAACACCGGGACCACCGCCTTAGAACGGTCAGTAGAGTAAACCACTGGGGGGTTTAAAACAGTTAATTGGCACAGTTAAGATTGACAGGCCAAGTTATCAGAATTCCTGATGGACGTGTGCCAAAGAAAATCCTCTATGGAGAACTACAAGTTGAAAAACGCTCCCATGGTGGTCAGAAGAAGCGATACAAAGACGCCATCAAAGCCTCCCTTAAAGACTTTAACATGCCAACAGTGTCGTAGGAACAGATTGCACAGGATCGAACAAAGTGACGAGGCCACATAAAAAGGGGAACTGGTGAATACGAAGCAAAAAGAATCGGCGAAGCCGAGCAGAAACGTGCACAGCAGAAAGCCAGAGCTAAGGCATCACCAACAGAGCTTTCTTCCTCAGACCTGTCGTTCTATCTGCAACAGGTAGTTTAGAGCTAAGATTAGTCTCATCAGCCATCTTAGAACACACAAATAATAACACATCACACAATTGATTAGGGGTCATTGTCAGCAATGACAGACGAACGATCATTATTATCACATGCAGCACATAAAACAAGCCTTAGCGTTAACAACGATTTTCCATGCAGTGCATGTAGAACAAGCTTATGTGTTAAGAATGCTTTTCCATGCAGTACATGTAGAACAAGCTTATGCGTCGGTTTATCGTTACTCAAGACACGGATATTTTCTGTGCTTTGCATTTAGTGGCTATATTGCTGCTTACATGAAATGCGGTATGGAGAGCGAACAAACCACAGATGTTACAAACCAATGAAAAGAAAGCAAACAGTTGATCAGAATGCCAGACACCCAGCAAACAAACAACGTCGTTACAACGTCGCTGCAACGTTGTGACGTTGCAGCGACGTTGTAACGACGTTTTTTGCGACGTTGTGTGTTTGCTGGGCAGGACCTATCAAACACAACGATAAGTTGGGTTGTGTTATATACGAGGGGAGTTTAATAAGTTCATAGAACTCGGGGTTTAACTCACAGATTGGAAGATGGTTTCAACATTATTTTTCAATATAATCCCCCTTTACTTCAATGCATTTGGCCCACTCTTCTTTTAAGCAGTCTATGCCATTGAAATAAAAGTCGTCTATTCGGTCCTCAAACCAAGCCTATGTAGCAGCCTTGAGCTCATCATCGTCCCGAAATCTCGTTCCACGCAAGTGGGACTTCAAATTTCGAAACAGATAATAATCACTTAGGGCCAGGTCTGGACTGTATGACGGGTGATTTAACTGCTCGAACTTGCACTCACGAATAGCCGCTTCTGCAACTCTGGACTTGTGCACAGGGGCATTATCATACAAAAGAAGGACACCAGCAGCTAGCTTTCCCCTTCATTTTTCTTTAATAGCAACCCTTAATTGTTTAATGACATTGGCATAGTATTCTCCTGTAAATGAAGTACCAGCAGGCTTGTAATCTATCAATATAATCCGTTTGGAGTCCCAAAACACTGTGGCCATTACCTTGCTTGCTGATGGTTGAGTACGAAATTTCTTAGGTGGGGGTGAGCCAGGGTGCTTCCATTGCATGGACTCTTTTTTAGTATCTGGGCCCCAGTGGTGAAGCCAAGTTTCATCTCCTGTTACAAGATGAGTGTGAAAGTCTTCTGGATTGGCATTGTACCCTTCCAGAAGTTCTTGACTTGACTCCACCCTTTGCTGACGGTCTTGGATGTTCGGGTTTCTGGGTACCCACCTGGCAGATACTTTTGACATGCCTAAATGTGCATGGATTATAGTGTAAACACTTCCATTAGAAATACCACATTCTGAAGCAAGTTCGGCAATTTTGATTCGGCGATTGTTTAGCACAAGTCTCTCAACACGGTCGATCATCTCCTGGCTGATGATATCAGCAGGGCGACCTGGCCTTGGGTCATCTTCTAAGGAGTCTCGCCCACGTTTAAATTCTGCTGTCCACTTTGCCACTATGGAATACTTTGGGCTACTATCACCATACACATCAGCCGTGCGCCGATGGATTTCTTTGGCCTTTGCACCCTCCTTAGTGAGGAACTTTATGACTGCTCTGAACTCAATATTCTGACTTTCCATTTTTGCCTATGGGTATAGGTTTTCAAACAAAAAGTAAGAGCAAAAAATGTACGTGTTCACTGAACGGCTGTTATCATTCAACTGACAAAGGTTTACACTGCTCAAAAATGAAAAAAAAAAAAGAAATCTTGAATTGTACAGAAAAATACCGAGTTCTACGAACTTATTGAACTACCCTCGTAGGTGATCGTAACTTGAAATTATCTAGTCTAGCTAATTTTAGCCTTGCAAACGACAATTTAATTTTGATTTTTTTTTTATTATTATTCTTTAGAGAAAATAAGGCTTTACTTTTCACAAAGTAGACGATTCCCACGAAATGCCAAGTCTTATCTACGCTGAAAAACAACAAAGTAACATCAATGTCGTCTGCTACAATTTTGTTTAGCACTTTAAGCGTGAATATAGCGCGCGAGAGCTTTATCATTTGCCATGCACGCCTTATAATATCTGTGAAAACATAAACTCCCTTTGAAGACACAAAAATATGTCTGGGTCATTATCACTGACAAGAGACTGGGTGCAATAACTGTCGTATAACTCTAAACTGTCAATAAAGGATAGACATGTAGAGGCTCAATAGGGCGCATTTTGTATTGGCTTATTTATTCCCAGAAGACTATGGATGTGCAAACTGATCTGTCTTAACTAGGTACACGTCTGATTTTGTAGGATGTGCTTGCATAGTACCCTTATATTATGACATCCAAAACTTGAACTGTCCAGTGGACATTTTTAGAACTATAATAATGATGTAATGAAAATATTGATCAATTTCGTAATAATTTTTATAATCCACTGTGAGATAAAACCAAACTCGAAATATGCACAATTCCATTTAATGAGAGATTTATTTGCACTAATGAATAACCTAAAAACCGGAGCACTGCAATTTCTGCAAAATTGCATGTGTGTCCAGTGAAAACTAAGATCAGCCTGAAGAACCAGCGCAGGATGATTTTAGTTTTCGCTGGCATGCGTGTAAATTGTTTGAACGTGTATCCTGACTCCATTTGAACCATACGTAAAAATACATTATTTCTACCCTTTCATTAATGCACTTCTAAATGATATAATGCGGAACAAACGTGATAAATAAATACACTGACACAAATAAATGAACAAAATTTAATAAACAAACACAAATTAAAAAAAGAAATGATTTAAAGAAAGAAGAAACAATATTTAAACAACAATTCGAATCTACCTTCCAAAAAATCAGTTTTTCTGCAAAATGTTTATCCCCAAAAAATATTTATAACCCTTTAGAAAGCTACTTAAGTACATAAATAAAATCTGAAAAATAGATATTTTAATAATGAAAGAAAATAAATTTTAGAAACAAAAAAAAAAAATCAGGTTTTTTTTTTTTTTTTTTTTTTTTTTTTTAAATAATTGATCTCCCCAAACATATTTATAACCCTTCAGAAGGACGCAAATAAATCATTTTTCCAAACATCCGTATCCTCTAAAATATTCAGGAGGCCTCTTTACTACCCATTCAGTATGCCCGCTCGTTACCATAATTTGTCGAATTTGGACCGAGCAAGGGCTCTGGGGCTGCTTTGACCGGCCACTCGGGAGGTCGCAAGAGTGTTGAACACCAGTCTATCAACCAGATACGACAGCGTTAGACAGCTACTGCATGGTGATGTCTAAGACCTTCCACGCTCAGGAAGACCCAGGTACACTAGTCGTGCCGATGATCTCATAAGCTACGCCACTCTCAGGAATCGTACGTTGTACAAACCATCGCCAGACAAATTCGACAACAATGAGGTGCAGGAAGCATGCCTGTATCTGCTCAGACCATCCGTAACCTGCTGCATGCTGCAGGGGTAATGTCCAGTATACCTACAAGAAACCCTGCCACAGAGCCATTACGAAAACACGCCTATTCAAATATATAGAAAATTTCACCTCCAAAAATTGAAAATTTTCAGATAAAAAAACGCTGATATTTTTTCATATTTCTGCTCAAAACATAGATTGTGGGTACTCGTTAGAACCGCCTCGCTGAGGCGGCTCTAACGAGTACCCACAATATGTTTTTGAGCAGAAATAAGAAAATAATGTATACCCCTGTAAACCCCAGTTTTACTATATAAAAGTGGGGTTTAAGGGGGTCAAAATTATATAGGTATGTTTTCGTGATGGATGCGTCTTCTATTTGCCGGGAACCATGACAGGTGGAATAGACAGCGATTGAGAATGGCACTGTTCTGATGAAAGCCTGTTTCGACTTCGTCACATTGGTGAACGGCAACGTATCTGGCGTTGGAGAAAGGTGCGACATGCTGACGTTAACGTGCAACCACGCCATGCGTATAACAGTTGGGCTGTTGCAAGATAACATGAACAAACAGTGTTGCATGGTCAATTTTTCAACTTGCTCAAACGAACATCTCTGTACTTCGGTGGCATAGCCTCGGCACTGCTGGCTGTAGAAATGATGATCAGGAGATAGCTTTTTGAAGCTTTTGTTCAAAACGTGTACATTTAGTCTAGGTATGAAAACTCTTCGGACCAGACAACATGCTTTCTGCAAGAGATACTCAAGGAACTACAAATGAGTAACAATTCATTTATATATGCATTTTAAGATTAGTCCTGAATGCGCCGTCCGACTTGAGACCAGGAGGTCGCGGGTTCAACCCCCACCGAGGTCGGCAACATTCTTTCGTGGAGATTGATCATGAAATATTTTCTACGGTCATTCTCTCCCTTCCGCTGATTCAAGAAGGGCAGTTGTCAGTTTCTGGCGAAAGAATGTGCACAATACTGGTTAACCGCTTAGAGGACTAAGCCTGCCCAGTAAACGTGTGGTTAGGTAAACTGACCTCGCTCGACATGACCTCATTGGGTTGACTGGGCCGTAAAACTTCAACACAACCAACCAAACATGCAAGAACTAATAAGGCTTTGGAAATACAGATACATAAAAAAATGCTACCTAAATTACACTACCATATTAATGAATTAAATATTACCTGTCTTTTGCTGTGTAATTTACAGCAGTGCATGAATGTATAAAGATTTTCTGTTATCAAACAATTGCTTGAATTGATGTCTTGAACATAAAATAAACATATTGTCGGCTGTCTGTATGGGTTAAAGGATATATGCGTGCAATGAGGGATACATTTATAAGTAATAAGTCAATATTAAATTTTCATTTGAGAAGCTGATAATATATAAAGAAACATGTTTAAAAATTGCACGCAACAAAGTCCCTTAAAATTTGGCCGTTTTTGAGGTATTTCTCCGACATCAAGTCTCCAATGCAGCTAGTGTTATCTTAGTTTCTTACCATCTGGGCTCATCTTTTAACACTTTAAATGTGCCTGTAAAAGGAAGTTGTGCTTGTCTTCTATTAGTTAAGTTAGATTTCACAATTATCTTGCAACAGCCCAGTAGTAGTATCATGGTATGGACCGGTGCTACAGCTGATCGACGAACTGATGTTGGGTTCAACGGTCGATGCTGCATAGACGAAGTTTTGCGACCTCACGCGCTGTCTCTTCTACAGCAGATGGGAAACCGTGCGACGTTCCAAGATGACACCGCCAGACCTCACAGGGCCAGAATAGTTCACAACTTCGTTCAGCAAAACCAGGAGCGGCTTTTTGACTGGCCGGCGATGTCTCAAGACCTGAGTTGCATCGAAAATGCATTTGATAATCTGGAATGAGCCGTTTTTGTCTGACTGACTGAACACAGCCGTCTGGTGGACCTTCAGCTTTATGCAAGGCCTGCTACAAGATCTGTTTCTTCACTTTCATTCCTGTTCCTCTTTCTTCCCTGTTCGTCTCTTTCATCTCCTGTACTATCTCTTCTATCTCTTTTTTCTCCCTTTTTCTGGGAGATGACACAAAGTGACCCACAAGGATTGACCTGTCGTCAAACCTCAACACAATCAATCGAGCAACAGACCATCCGAAGGCTTGTGTATTCAACCTAAAGCAGACCTTTTGAGTGCTATACTATTTACTGATCTCTGAAATGATCATGGAAACTGACTTAATGGTGAAGCAACAAGTTAATCGGAAATGCAGGAGAAGCTGATTAAATAGTGAAGCAACAAAGAAATCTGAAATTGAGTTTGAATTAAAGATGTGTTTGATTTAAGTGTCGTTTCAGAGTTAAAAGCTAAGAGTGGCATCGCATTTTATCAACATCAATACTGCATCGTGTCGTTCGAACAACATCCTACAGCTGTTGACTCAGTGCCTAATATCGATCTAATGCCGTTTCATGTCAGCCGGTTAACTGACAGTCTTTACCTGTGAAGATTTGCATGCTTTGCAGACTGACCCGTTCTGTCTAACAGCTTCTAAACATATTTCTTTCTTTTACAGATTTTTTATATAAAAAAAAATGATTTCAGTATAGAGCAGTGGCTGCTTAACAATTAAGAATTAATAACGGTTAAGAATTAAAAACATAACATCATTGTATTCCGTGGTCCATTTTTTTTTTACCGAGAACATAAACACATTCAAACCATCAACCACCAACACGTTAGTACACGGTTATGAAAAAGTAAGTTTCCTTCTGGTCATCACTTGAAATGTTGTTTCTAAAGACTGTCGAATGTTGCTTTTAGCTGGATTTCACTATGTTTTCAGGCTTACATCTCATCGACCACTCCGTGAAACCGCCCTGAAATAGAAAGCGGTTAAACAAATATATGAAGGTTGCCCGTGGAAACCCCAAACGCAGAACGAAACTCGGTGTCTCGGTTTCATTGAGTCTTCATATGACAGCAATTTAATTGCAGGGCTGCGTACGATCCATCCCCCCCCCCCCCTCGCACCACTCCCCCTGCTCTCAGCACCGATTTTAGTGGAATTCCATTTTCCAAGATACAAGAGTGGACTCAATGATCCAAGGAAAAACACTGATGAAGTATGAGGACACTTAATGCCTCTAGTGGCGGATACAAGATTCTCTGAGGGGATGGTCTGTTGATCAAACTATCGTACTAAACCTAAGTGTTTGGACAGACAGGTCTAAGCAAAGAGCGGCGTCTGATCAGGGTCTACACTGATTGCCACACCCAGCAGTTTGACAGATTCGCAGGTAGTAACATGGACTTTTGAATTTTATTAGAGGTTAAAGGTAAAGACTTAGGTGTGCGAATATTCTGGGTAAATACATTATCCAGAATTTATCATCCAAAATTTCCCATTTAGGCAAATTAGGTTTTTGATTCAAAGATGACTGTATTACGATGGTATTTTTACCTGGGCGCATATATGACTTAGTGTTTCCGCCTGTGTGACCTAGATGGAGTAATAAGAAATGCCCAAATTCTGGTGCACCCAAAGACACACCTTGAGAACCTACAATACCACTGACTTCATTCCGATTATTCACGTTAAATAGAGATGGGTGGCAAGAGGTGTACTTTTGTTTTATCTTGTTGAAACCTCATATTATTGCATAAAAAGCAGTGCCGCACGTTATTAACAGCCGTGCATTAACCGGTGAAAAGCCGTGTATTACTAAGGCAATTCACACGCTGTTAATGCACGGCTACGCAACTTTCAATATGCTCGTACCGGGGCCACAGAATTGCTGCCGTCACGAGATGTGTACTGCCCTGCCCTAGAACGAGCATAGTCCGTGAAAATTACGTTCGCGAGACAGCGGTGAAAAAGCAAAACAAAATAGTGCAAGAAATAATGCGAAATGTAGCAATGTTTTCAGTTTTTATGCAATAAAAGCGATCGAACATGGTTTTTCAATGCATTAACATTCGCCAGGTCCCTAGGGAGGTGTTGAAAACCGAGGCCGAAGGGACCTGGCAAATGTTAATGAATGAAAAACCCATGTTTGATCACTATATTAAGCTACTACAATCGTTAATAGCGCCCAAGGGTGACTTTCTGAGCTTTTTAAAAAGCTAACCTTGTAGCATGTACGAACATGCACAGTCTAATCAGGGCCTTCACTGTTCACTTACGGAATAGTTGGATACTGAAGGATACAGCGAACAGAGTCGTCTCTGATAAGACTGCTCGGATGACATAATGGACATTTTCTCATCATTAGGTTCAAATCATGATAATGAAGCCTTCGCAGTGAAGTAGGGGGGCGGGTGGTTGTGGGACAAGGTAACATGCCGATTTATTTTCAAGGAATAAGGGAACAAAACTAATTTTGGTGAACAGGGAGGATGGAAATTGTGGAAATCCCTTTTAGGGAACAAGGTAACATGACCGATTGTTTATAAGGAACAATGGAATATGGTATCCCTTCGGAGGGCCTCAATAATGATTTTACATTGGTAATATATTAGATAAGATGAATCTTAAAACTGACGCTATGTTGTTGATTTATGGCACTGATATCGAAGTTAATAACACCCGTCAACTATTTAGTTTACTTTCAAACAGGTCAAGCGATTGTAAGTTAGGAAAGGGAATGTGTTTTTGTGTTTTTTTTACATTGCAGTTACATGTATACAGTAAAATTTCAGTTACCATGGCTGATCCGAACTCTTGTTTGAGTCCCTAAGAAATTTTTCCGGTTCCTCAAGAAAACAAATATTGGGGATAATTTAGGGAAAGTTTATAATGAAATGTTTGTCAACGTAAAATTATAGGAGATCGAAAATACATTCATAAATTATCCCCATTTGCCTGCTGGTCTGGCGCTTTGATTAACCCCAAGAAGCTCGGACTACAAATGTCTAGACATTACGAAAACACGCCTATTCAAATATATTGAAAATTTCACCATCAAAAACTGAAATTTTTCAAATTAGAATTTTGATATTTTCACATTTCTGTTCAAAACATAGATTGTGGGTACTACGAGTACCAATGATCTATGTTTTTGAGCAGAAATAAGAAAAATAATGTATACCCCTGTAAACCCCAGTTTTACTGTATAAAAGTGGGGTTTAAGAGGGTCAAAATTATATAGGTATGTTTTCGTGATGACAAATTTCTACGGTCCCAAACATGTTCGAGCAACTGAAGTTTGACTGTAAACACATCTAAAGAGAGAGAGAGAGAGAGAGAGATTGCCGGGATCCTTTTTTTTCAAGGTCGCATGTGTTTTTTTTCCTTTTGTCATTATCTTACTTTGGTCACCACCGAATGTGCCCTTAAAGTTCACGTTTTACATTTTAAGTCAATAAGTGAAGTCAGGAACTGATACAATCAAAATAGAAGGGAAGGCAATGATCAGGAATCGGTACAATTATCCCACACCTCCCATCAGAGACATCAAAGGGAAAGAAAGGCAACCACGAAATAACTAACCCCTAACGGAAACATCACTAGCAGAAAGCCAAACGGACAATTACTTTCCCACAAAATGGCCAAATGGCTATCCAAAACAAAAAGATGTAAGCGACACACACATTCAAAGACGAACTATAACCAAAATAAACCATGACAGAAGAACCGCCTTGGAACGGTCAGTGAAAAGTATTTCACTGGGGGGGGGGGGGGGGGGTGGAGAGTAAATATCGATTTTACGTGGCCACAATCCTCGCCCTTACTTCTGCCGCGGTTTTAGACACATAATTTGTTCAGTGCGCATGAAGGCCTCCTAAATCATCAGTGCTACATCTCCGAGAACACAAAATATCAACTAATTACAGAGATGAAACAACGATGAGGTCTCGACAGCACGAAACAACTGAAATGCTGGAGCAAAAGAAAACCTACAGTTAGACTCCGGTGGGCCCGACCAAAGATAGAGCATCAAGTACCAACCAACATTACCCAAAATTAAATTTCAAGTAAGCCTTTACGCTGGAACAATCATAGAATCTGAGGCCTAACCCGCCGGCGTGCAATTAAAGAGGGAAGCAAAGTTATTAACCGTGATTGAGTTAAGAACCATGCATGCACTCTGTCGTATAACATTTATGTTGTATCCAATCTTTTTATATCGAAGAATGATTTTACGAAATTGGGTACTGAAGTCATTGCAAGCATATATTTTTCTGAATTTATACACTAAAAAAAGGTAAGAGAAAAGTCCAGGGAGTGCCACAATTACAAACCGCAGCCCTTCCCAGAGCCCAAGAGGAAGAGGAAACCGACAAATCCAAACAAGCACAAATCGAACAAACGTACGAAAAGTACTAAGATTAGCTCTCTCTTCCCCAAGCGAGGTAATCGCAATACTAAAAGGACTGAAAAACACAAGAACAAAATGACACATGGAAACAAAGTCACCATAAAATTCGGGTTCCGATAGGCCTTGTTGCAGAAGAGATTTTAGTCCAACATTGAATTTTGAAACTAAATCGGAATGACGTCTATCCACATCAAGTTCTCAATATCAAAGGGAAAGACAGACAAATACAATTAAACAGCCACAAAAAGAACAGATGGCAAGCACAGCTGGCAGCCCTTTCCCCAAAAGGTAGCAACTCTGTTACCCAAGCTTAACTGAATATATCTTTAACTGACATAACTGTTAAAAGAAAAAGAAACATTTGTAAGTGAAACACTACAGAACATTTAACAAAAAGTACCACAATGAAAGTACCGCTTTGGAACGGTCAGTAATAAATTACTGGGTGTGTGTGCGTTAGGGGACGGGGGGGGGGGGGATTGGGGCTTAAGCTAGCTTTACGGGGATCCCATCTCTCGCCCTCAACTTCCATTGTGGTGAAAGAAAAAAAAATATTTGTTCGGTTCGGTCCGCGTGGGGGTCTTCAACTCATCCATGAATCATTACGGGCAACAAATAAAGCACCTGTTTATGAACTTAACTGATCTTTAATCCATTAATACCCATACATCTTCAATGGACGCTTGAATCAACAAGCCGAAATAGTTCATTGTTTATTTAAAGGGGTGTTATACAGAAAGCGTGACTTAAATTGCCAAAACCCTGTCATTCGAGAGTTTCTGACATGGACTCTTATATCTCTGAATTTGGACACATTCATTATTGCAAATAGGGGTTTCAGTCAAAAATCAATAACAGAATGGCAAACAGTGTAAGTCCTGATGAGACGGCTGGATCTGTACAGTTTGCAAAGGTATCTGTATTGGTCTGTAGGGATGAAAGGGTTAATGACTTGCTATTACAAATTGCCAGTGTAATGGCAAGCAATACAGGGCCTGAACATAATATGACGTCTGGATCTACAATATTGCACCGCCACGTATAAATGGGTAACCATAAAGCTGAAAACATCATAATTTACGGGAATGTGTGTTTGAAAAAAAGAATTTTGATAGACTCTAAGGAAAATGCACTATGACTGACCATACGAGGTACGATCAAGAAGTTATTGGCTTAGAATGAATAAACTGAAATAAAAACCCAAACAGTTGATAATTTGATGTAATTCAACATCATTGGTAGAAAGAATAAAATTTCAAAGCTGTTGATTTCAGTAGGAATTCGCTGCAAACATGGGAAGGGTCTGTTAAACTGAGACAATGGACAAAGCTGAAGTTAGAATAGTCATAAAGTATTCCTGTAGGAAGGGCATGTCCCCAAAGGAAATTCATGACGACTTCATTAAAACCCTTCTGGACGAGTCTCCTTTCAGCACGGTGAAGAAATGGGCTGCTGAATTTAGGAGGGGCAGGGAGAGCGTGGAGGATTTGCTTTGTTTTTATTTTACGAGGCGATTTGTTTTATGTCTTACCTTGTGTTATTTTGTTCTTGTGTTTTTCAGTCCTTTTAGCATTGTTATTACCTCGCTTGGGGAAGAGAGAGCTAATCTTAGTGCGTTTCGTACGTCTGTTCGATTTGTGCTTGTTTGGTTTTGTCGGTTTTCTCTTCCTCTTGGTTTCTGGGAAGGGCTGCGGTTTGTGATTGTGGCACACCCTGGACTTTTATCTTACCTTTTTTATGAACGTTCTGGGCGCCATAAAGAGGCTACTAGAACTACTACGTTGAGTAGGTGCAGTCTGATCATGTGTGGCAGAAGAAGCCTACGTGATATAGCTAAACAAATAGATGCAGCTTCGGGGTCCTACCTCACTCCTCGTATTCTCCAGATTTTGCCCCTTTGGACCTGTCTGTTTCCAAATCTGAAAACTAACCTTCGTGGTTGGAATTTCGGAACCAGTGAAGGCGACATAGATGCTGATTAAGAGTACTTTGGGGACCAGGAAGAGGGCTTCTATTTTGAAGGCATAAGCAATCTGGAACAACGTTGGAGAAAGTGCATCGAAGCAAAGGGAGATTACATTGAGAAATAATGGCACATTCTACTCTTGGTCATTCCCAAAGTACAGGGTCCGAGAACTTTTTGATCGTCCCTCATACTTTACTCTTAATTCTTGGTTAGCAGACTGTTCTGTGCAATCAAGTTGTTTAAAGTTTACTCACATGATATACACTAACATCTAGAGCACCGCACGTAAGTGCCGCCACAGCAACAGAACAGGATGATAAACCGGCGATGCAATAAAATACCAAAGGCTTCAATAAATCCATTCCGGAGTCTTTAAACACTGAAACATATATAGGATGATACTGGCATCACAAGAACCTAAAATGTTTCCATGATTAAAGATTATATTGGGCCGGCCACGCTGGAGGAAGATTAATGCACACGCCTCCCGTATAGCTGTGATGTTAAAAAGAAAGGACATCCACTCCATTACACACGCTCGTAGTCAGATATCATTGCTTCCACATCACGAAAACACGCCTATATAAATTTGACCCCGAGAAACCCCCACTGTTATATAGTAAAACTGGGGTTTAAAGGGGTATTCATTTAGTTTTCTTATTTAGCTAAAAACGTAGATTGAGGGTACTCGTTAGAACCGCCTCGCAGAGGCGGTTCTAAAGAGTACCCACAATTTATGTATCGAGTAGGAATATGAAAAATATCAGATTTTTTTTATCTGAAAATTTTCCTTTTTTGGTTGTAATATTTTCAATATATTTGAATAGGCGTGTTTTCGTAATGATAAGTAAAATCTAATCTTGCATTCATGCTGTCCTTTCAATCCTCGAGGAGCTGGCTACCGTTTTCATTTCTTGCAGTTTGATAATTCATAAATATATGAGAAAAATAACCTTTTCCAAACTGCGGATGTTTAAAGAACTGCAAGATTAAACTAGATAGTGCAACGATGCTAATGTTTCCCTGCTACTCTAGCGGTCATGGTTTCAAATTGTGCTAGGGTGAAATTATTTGACCTCTAGTGTTCCAGTACATGCATCTTTTATCAATTCAACAGTGTAATAGTCTGAAAGAGAAACATCAACTATTAAACAGACTTTTAATGAATTAATTAGACTAACTGTTAATTCTAGTTCTTTGTCCGTGCGTCTGTGATTTCATATCCTTGCTTTTGTTGTATAATTGTCTATTCATCAAAGTAAATAAGTTAACTCAGGAACTGATAGAATCGGGTCCACACCAAGTTCTCAACATCAAAAGGAAAGAAAAATACAATTAACAGCCGCAAAAAGAACAGATGGCAACATTACGAAAACACGCCTATTCAAATATATAGAAAATTTCACCATCAAAAACTGAAAATTTTCAGATAAAAAATTCTGATATCTTTTCAAATTTCTGCTCAAAATCTAGATTGTGGGTTCTCGTTAGAACCGCCTCGGTGAGGCGGTTCTAACGAGTATCCACAATCTATGTTTTTAGCAGAAATAAGAGAAATAATGTATACCCCTGTAAACCCCAGTTTTACTATATAAAAGTGGAGTTTAAAGGGATCAAAATTATATAAGCATGTTTTCGTGATGAGCAGAATTGGCAACCCTTCCCTCAAAAGGAGACCACTCTTCTTCTTTCGTTGTGTTTTGTGACTGTGGCTTTTATATGTTTAAACCGTTTAAGCATGGACATTTATACACACTTTTCCTTTTCTGAACTTTTGCGGGTTTTAATATAAGCTCAGATGCTTTAAAGAGAAATAATCGGTGTTCCTTTCATTTGCGATGGGATCACTGCCGAGTGTATACACTATGGCGTTCAAATTTATAATCACTGCATGGGCTCCGGCTCCGTTACATTTCAAAATAATTTTCCAGAGTAAATCTTCGTGACACATTAACATAATTTTCGCTACAATTAACACGTGTGTGCACTTCAAATACAATTTTCAAAAGTAGATTCATCATGACATATGGACACAATTATTAATAAAATGAACACATGCGGTGCATTTCAAAATATTTTTCAAGAGTAGATTCATCATGACATATTTATCTGCTTACAGTCGACTCGTTATCTCGAAATCCAAGGAACTCTCTAAAATACTTCGATATATCCGTACCTCGACATATCATACTTACAGAATTGAGGCAAAAAATAAACCAAACAACCACATTTCACAAATGAATATGTAATTTGACTCCTGAAGTTAAAGATATATTGAAAATATTGTGGAAAAGAGGAAAAATTGCTCCTTAAGAGAATTTTTTTTCTCTTTTCCACAATATTTTAGTACCTGTTGTTAGATTTTCATGTTTAAACAGGGACCAGGTTCTCACTTCGAGATAAGCGGTTATTCGAGATAAGAGGAATTAGCTTATGTAAAACTCACATTGATTGAGCTCATCCATAGATTTCAGCACTCCCGTCTCTTTATCGACAATACTGCTGATGGGAAAATTCTTTGCACCTGGTATATGTCCGGCAGTTTCTGAATTGATATAAACGAATAAAATATACGTTAGCGTTGGTGACTCACTCATATCGTATTTGATACTACATTTACCATTTCGAAAACATGCCTATTCAAATATACTGAAAATTTTACAACCAAAAAAATGAAAATTTTCAGATAAAAATTCTGATATTTTTCTTATTTCTGCTCAAAAACATAGATTGTGGGTACTCGTTAGAACCGCCTCGCCGAGGTGGTTCTAACGAGTACCCACAATCTATGTTTTGAGCAGAAATAAGAAAATTAATGTATACCCCTGTAAACCCCACTTTTACTATATAAAAGTGGGGTTTAAGGGGGTCAACATTATATAGGTATGTTTTCGTGATGCAAATATTTATAGTTATCATTTAAACCTAGGGGGTTGCATTTACAATCGCTGGTCACATTCATTACGAGAAAAGGGTAAGAGAAAAAGCCCAGGGAGTGCCACAACCACAAACCGCAGCCTCCCTTCCCCGTCCCACACCCCTCCCCACCCCCAACCCACAGATACCAAGAGAAAGAGGAAACTGACAAATCCAAACAAGCACAAATCGAACAAACGTACAAAAAGCACTTAGATTAGCTCTCTCTTCCCCAAGCGAGGTAATCGTAATGCTAAAAGGACTGAAAAACACAAGACTAAAATAACACAAGGTAAGACATAAAACAAATCGCCTCGTAGAATAAACCACAGAGCAACAAAGAGTAAGACTAAGACCGGGACCTCCGCCCCAGAACCGTAAGTAGAGTCAGAAAACACGCATATTCAAATATATAGAAAATTTCACCTCAAGAATTGAATATTTTCAGATAAAAAAACTCTTATATTTTTCATATTTCTGCTCGTAACATAGAGTGTGGGTATTCGTTAGAATCACATCGGCGAGGCGGTTCTAACGAGTACCCACAATTTAAGATGTTGAGCAGAAATAAGAAAAATATATATACCCCGGTAAACCCCAGTTTTATTTTATAAGTGGGGTTTAAGAGGGTCAAAATTATATAGGCATGTTTTCGTGATGCCTTTTCTGAATGACATCATTTACTATTTCTTCTCTTGGTGCCTCGGAAAGACTGTGCTTCATGACTGTGGCATTTCCTGGGTATCTTCACATATGTTTGTATTATCAACTAAGGTAAGATTGTATATTCCTTTTACTCATTTAATACGCATGAAACTGAATATCCGTTTTAACTGGATACATATCAACAAGTAATAGTTTTTGTACCGTTTTTCGGTCTCTGTAATGGTGAAGCATTCGGTCTTATTGATAGAATATCTAGAGTTCGAAATCACTTGCCGTTACTGTATTATAAGAACTAGTCATAGGAGCTGTGGTTATGGCTTCTCATTAGGGAAAGGTTTTACATAAGCTTCAGCATGCAAGTACGCATGAAACTAAATATCAGTTGACATCGAGCAGAGAAAATTATAAAATACTAATATCCGACAGAATAGCTTGGCGAGTATCGCCGTCATTTAAGTTAATGTGTAGTTCATTATTTCATTTTGAATGGTCTTCCATTTGGGGTACTTAACGCCTCTACGACATCTGGGCATTAGATGGAATCCAGTTTGCCGTGATTCCCTCTTGAAGTGCCCGATGTTCAGCTGGGCCTCAGACTGTTTCCGATGTGTAATTTATAACCGGGTTATTGATACTACAGAACTCGGACCCATCAATACCCGGACTGGTAACTATAGTGTTAAATATCTATTTTATCGATATGATGATGTCGTGGCTATGATTTTACCGTTAACCGGTTTTCGTGTGGAATGTGCGAAAATCAATCGAGTAGAAGGTGATAATTATCCGCAATAAACAACCACATATAAGTGTTGTTTGTGAACAATACACCAACCATCAAAGTTAGTACTATATACACGCAATTGTTTTTTAACCACATTTGTTGAATATTGATCACATACTTTACAAATTTCGGTGGAGTTTCCAAACACCGTTTTGTGAATGAAGCCGTTCGTTGAAGAAAAATGGCGACCATTGTTGAACTGTACTCGCATTAGTAGAGCCTGTTAATGCACGTCCTTGTTAAAATCAATTATAAACCAAACTTATTCAGGAAAAAAATAAAAACCTAGCTTTGTTTTCGAAGTTGTTTAAGAGCATATTATTTTTATACCTACTTCAATGCCAATTGAAATATCGGCTGGTGAAAATGTCAATTTTTCGAATTTGACCAACAATTATCCGCGATAATGAATCTCATATAAGTGTCATCTGTGAACAAAACATCACTTATCATTCAAATTAAATACTATGTAATTATTTTGTTTTTTTTAATCATATTTGTTGAATATTGATCACACATATTACAAATTGCGATGGAGTTTCCAAACACTGATTTGTGAATGAAGGTATTCGTCGAAGAAAAAATGGCGACCATTGTTGAATAGTACTAGCATTAGCAGAGCCTTTTAATGCTTTTTCTCGCTAAAATCAACAATAAACCCAACTTATTCAGAATAAACAAGTTTTGCTTTATTGCTTTATCAGCGTATTATTTTCATAACCGTAATAGAAATTTGAGAAGTCGACTGTGAAAATGTCGATTCTCTCGAATTTGACCCACATTTTCTAAAACGAGTATGTGCAGAATTCGGCGATTATCTATGTTAAAAGGAATCAGTTGAATAAAATGTTATATAAACATATAACGGACCCTAGATGACATTATTGCTTTATAATAATTTTAACTGGCCTAACTAAAAATAAATATGTTTAATACTAGTTTAATGTGGGTGGATTTTACAAAATATAGATTCCGAAGTGACGTAAGCATCACCAGCACCCGCGACATGATAATTAACGGAAACGGACAGTAACAGGTCCGGGTATTGATGGGTCCGAGTACAGAATAATATCCATATCTGCCGATTATTACCCGTTAATTGATTACTACATAACAACACTCCACCTTGACTTGATGCGCTGTTTATTACGGGGTTATTGATAATGCAGAACAACACCTGCCTTGGTTTGACTTGACATGATATTTATTACTGATTTACTTACACAACAACAATAATGATCCGCGCCATGCGAAAAGGGTCTTTACGGCATATGCGGACTGTGAAGGACTAGATCAGACTGTGCATCCGCGCAGACTGATCAGGGCCTTCACTGACCGCTTACTGATTCATTGGATACTGAAGAGAACACTGACAAGCAGCAAAGGAAATAATCAGATAGAGCGGCTGTGCAGCCTGATCTGGGTCTTTGCTATTCGAATAAACCTCAGACCCTCTTTTCTCAATGCAGGGCTAAGTCTTATATTCGTACCTTTTCCCGAGTAAGCACCATAAGATCGGCAATCGCAGACTTGAAATTCCTTATTTTTTAAATTATTACAGACATCTTCGTAGCTTTTGTACATATTTCCTGTGTCACTGGCTTTGAAATTTCCACGCTAGAACAAAGAGAGAAAAGGTTCACGAAAATTCGCGCCAGCTAGCATTTTTGTTTGAATCTGTATCGAACCGTTATCGGCACGACAGGAATCCTGTCGTGCCGATAAGGGTCCAATATAGATTCAAGTAGAACGTTAGTTAGGACTGACCACTAGATCCGCATCACACAGACTTTGAATAACGATGGCACAGATCAGCCTGTGCTTTCATGCAGACTGACCTTGGCCTGCGCCCTTCATTTAGATAATATTACTTCAAGTTAGATATTAGTCCAAATTTATTCAGTACAAGCTTCGCCCCTTGTCAATGACACGGAGGCCAAGGTGATCGACTCAAAAATGTATTTGCATTCAAAATGTTCAAGTATTACATTAAAGATTTCAAAGATCGATTTCTTCTGAATGCCTGAATAGATTTAGTTGACGCATGCAATTGTGTAAGCTTTTGTTTCTTTGGTTTTGTTCAATACATACCAAGCCTCGCAGCGACTTTGAGAGAAATTTTTAGACTTAGAAAGTTTTCACATCCAAAATGTTACTTTTTTTATGATGAAACTGTGAAGGACTGTGTCTCCAGTTTACACGGATAAATGTACTTATTATTTCAACCTCTCCTTTCGACATCTTTTCGAAAGTCGTTTTCGCCTGACACTTTACACAGAAGAAGTAAATTTGCAAACTTTTAACATGATTTACTGCAAAACCATTTCCTGTAATTACTTATGCACAAAAGTTTTGTCCTAGTCATAGGTTTAAAAATATTGAATATTTTCATTTTCCCATAGTAAACATGGCTGCAAAATATGCAAAAATAAATAGGGTACTAGGTAATTTGGATGCAAGTTTTCAAAGAGTTCCTCTCTTTTAAAAATTTCTGAAAATTTCACAATATTGTTATGAAATGGAACCCTAATAATAAAGAACCGAGGACGAACAGCAAACAATAATTTCTAGTTTTTTTGTTTTTTTTTGTTTTTTTTTTGTTTTTTTTTTCAGAAAAAAAAAACAAAAAAAAAAAACTAGAAATTATTTCAGAAAAAAAAAACTCTTTACTAGAAATTGCATAGGTCAGACCCATTTTTGACCATAAAATTAATTTTACAGTTAGTTTTTGAAAACAAAACGCAGAAACACAAAAGACATATGGTTAATGATAAGATATGGTCAATCAGAACAAAACATTTTCATTAAGAGTTAAACGCCACGCGGAAAACGTCCTTACAAAGGATGTCGAAAGGACAGTAATGTTCGGTATTGATTTAAAGATATGTGCACCGCAGCCCCTACTCAGCGCCGCCCTACTTCCCTGTCCCAAACATACACAACAGAGAAATTAAGGTTATTGTCACGAATAAAAAACATTGGGTTAAAGTTTTCGAAGATCTACGTCATCTGAACGCCTTTAAGGACAGTTGATACTTGGACTGATACTGTTGCAAGTTTGGGTTCAGTGGAAGCTTGACACCAACTCATTGACCTTGAAATCAAGGTCAAGGACTCAGAAATTTTATATCATTGGTAAGCGCTTGTACAGATGAGCTACCCTCGGTCTTGTTAATTAAGTATTATATTATGATTTAAAGCGGTCTTAGGAGCTACAATTAAACTTCAACTCGTTTACCGTAGCTGATTCGAAGTCGTTTTTGAGCCCCCTAGAAAATTCTCTTAACCCTTAAAGCGCCAGTCACAATTATTGTCGTCTGCTTTGTCTTCTGCTTTTGATTTTAAAAGTCATTTTTGCAAACAGTGTGGACCCAGATCAGACTGCTCCTTTAGGAGCAGTCTGATCAGCGTCCACACTGTTTGCCTGTAGCAAAAATAGGTTTGAAAAGTCTGCAAGAATATTCAGCAGACGACATAAACAGACGACATTTTCAGATGCAGTTTTTCTTGGCGCTTTAAGGATTAACATCACGAAAAGATGCCTATATAATTTGGATCTCCATTAACCCCACTTTTATATAGTAAAACTGGAATTTACATGTGTAAACATTATTTTTCTTGTTTTTGCTAAACAACATAGATTGTGGATACTCGTTAGAACCGCCTCGACGAGGCGGTTCTAACGAGTACCCATAATCTATGTTTTGACACAAATATGAAAAGTATCCGATTTTTTTATCTGAAAATGATCATTTTTGGTGGTAAAATTTTCAGTATATTTGAATATGCATGTTTTCGGAATGACGAACAAAGAAAAACACCAAATATTTAGGGATATTTTAAGGGAATTTTCTCATTTTATCATGAAAATGTACGTTTTTTGTACTCATGAGAATCGCCTCAGTGAGGCGATTCTAATGAATAGACTCAACCTACCGTAGTTTTATGAAAGACAGACAAAATATCCCTAAATTATCCTCTTTAGACTCCTGACCTGGTGATATGTTTAATTCTCAGTGGTTCGAACTACCCATGTCTAGAACAAATTTCCGTGTTCCCAAGGATGTTCGAGCCAATGAAATTCGACTGTATTTTGATGTCAGAGGATCTAGTTACACACCTTCGCCTTCCCAGTGATGCCAGTCGTTACTGGGTAGCCAAGTCTTTGCCACTTCAGAAGTCCTCCGTCAAGAATGGAGATATTATCATGACCAAAGTGCTGAAGATAAAACAAGAAATTGCCAATAAGCAGTGCTTATTAGATATCCCACGCAAGCTCTAAAACGTAACGGACGAACATACCATAGTTGGCATTTTCATACTTATTAGCAGAGAAAGTTTCATGCTCAGCAGAGAGCACGAAAAAAGTTTTATAACCTCGGGGCCGCGTGATAAGATGCCGCATTCTGTGGCGTCGGATCTGAGTCTACACTGTTTGCTCAAGTTTGTCTGTCCCAATACGTAGGCTAAATACGATAAAACAAGAAAATAACATTTTGCCCATACATTTGTTTCTGTGTATTACGAAAACACGCCTATTCAAATATATTTTTCGAACAAAAAAGGGAATTTTTAAGATAAAAAAAAATTCTAATATTCATATGCCTACTCAAAACATAGAATGTGGGAACTCGTTAGCGAGGCGGTTCTAACGAGTACCCACAATCTATGGGTTTTTTTTAACAAAATAAGAAAAATAATGTATACCCCTGTAAACCCCAGTTTTACCATATAATATATTGTATAGGCGTGTTTTCCTAACGTATTTTTTTTGGAAATGATCAGAAAATCGCTAACATATCTGAACTCCCATCATGAGTAAAGGAACTTTCGGACATGTGTGCCCAGCGAAAACTAAGATCAGCCTGCGCATTCGCACAGTCCGAAGAACTCTTGGATCGTTGACTATTCAAAGTGCGCCCAGCAACGAGTCTGATATCATACTATGGGGATGCACATGTTGATCTGGTCTTCAGTGGGTGTACAGTCTGACATTTCTTTACCATTACGAAAACACGCCTATTCAAATATATAGAAAATTTCACCTCCAAAAACTGAAAGTTTTCAGATAAAAACTCTGATATTTTTCATATTTTTGCTCGAAACATAGATTGTGGGTACTCGTTAGAACCGCCTCGGCGAGGCGGTTCTAACGTATACCCACAATCTATGTTTTAGGGCAGAAATAAGAAAAATAATATATACCCCTGTAAACCCCAGTTGTACTATATTAAAGTGGGATTTAAGGGGGTCAGACTTATATAGGCATGTTTTCGTGATGCGTTATAACGTATTTGTATACAATGCATGTACAATACAAAAACCCATATTAAACTCCGCATTGAATGACGTCCTAACCAAGCTGCTTCGGACATGTGCGGTCAGTGTGTGCGAGACTAGCATGTGCATCCACGCAGCCTCATCAGTGCAGAGTTATGCTACTAGTTCTATTAATCGAGCACTAACGTCCACAAGTATGACCTTCGGGATTCAGTTCTTGAGCCCATTCTATTTTTGAAATTTTATTTGAGGGTCTCTGACGAGGCCGAATTAGTCGAAACTAGCTAGTCTTGCCGAGAAAATTTGACATTTCAGCTGTTTTCGGTTTTCTCAGTGTGTTCATTGTCCTCAATGGTCATTCATTTAGAAACTATTTTACTTCACTACAGCTAGTGTTAGTGCCGTGTGGCGGCCGTAATAGTCTCCCCGTACTTCACTATAGTGTAGTTTCGATTTTCTTGTCCTTTGTGACCATTGAGTTCATTCTGGGATTTTTGCAAATTTATATCAGGGTCACAGATGATGCCTAATTGGCCGAAACTAACTACAGTGAACCCTCATAACAACGACAAAATTTGTTTCCAAAGATTTGCCATTAAAATGAATTTGCTGTTGTAAAAAATCCTTAATGGCCAGAATGATATGTAAGAAAGACCTTGTTCAATTGTAATTTCGTCATAGAACATATGTTTTGGATATTTGTTAGAATCGCCTCAATGAGGCGATTCTAACAAATATCCAAAACATATGTAACTTGAAGGTTTCATGCAATATTTTTGCATAATTTCTCATTAACTGTCACCTCTTGAGCGAAGGTTTTCTGACATTCAAATTGTCATTATAACAAAATTTATCGTTGTATTGAGTGTCGGTATAAAGAGGGTTTATACTTTAGTATGGGCCAAAAAACTTGACACTTCGGTTGTTTTCAGTTATGTACGTGTGTTAATTTCTCTGAAGGCTCATTGCTTTTAGAAAATATTTTAGCCATCAATGGTCTAGTCATCGCAGTTCTACTGTCCCTAGTCAAAGCACTGAGAGCGCTGATGGTATCGGTTACAGGAAATCCTATAGAACTGATTAGGATTTACGCTGAAATTACAGTTATTTTTCGGTACCCGATAGCCCCTTTTCGGTCATTTTCGGTGTTTAGTAGGAGCGCGGCTTGGGTTATGCTTCTTACCCAACGCTGTAGATTTGGCGCGTTTACTTTTTTTTTCTTTTTTTTTTTTTTGGAGCGGGTTGGGGGGGGGGGGGTGGGGGGGGGAGGGGTTTGTTTATTTATTCGCCATTTATAAGCATCAGACTGTATAAGACTAATTTGTTAGAATGCAGACCTATTTGTTAGGTAGGTTTTAGGTTGGTAGTAACAGAAACACGGATTGTAAGAATGTGGTATGCTAAATCTGGTGGCGGTTTAGCAATCGCACCCAAAATGATACTTACCTTGAAACTCCACCAGCCTCTGCCAGACAAGAAGTAACCGCACCAATCAGTTGAGCTGTATACAATCACGTGACTGTCAGCATTGATTCCGGCTTCTTGTGCGCTGTTTTCAAACTGTTCTTTTGGTGGTATGTTTCTTGGGTACATGTCCGTGTTGTCTCCAGACAAGAGATTGAGGTACACGGCACCAGGGATGTGGCATCTAAAATTATCATTTTGCACAAAATAAGAGTTTTTTGTTTAAAGTACCTTTGTCGCTAGATATACCGTTTCACATGTATTTCTGACCCAGCTAGCATTCTAAGTAAACCTATATTGGACCGTTATCGGACCGACAGGAATCCTGTCGTTCCGATTACGGTCCAGTATAGATTTAAGTAGAATACTAATTAGGAAGTATTCCAGTAAACGCTGAAAGTAGCAACAACGTTGTTTCGACGCCGGCAATGTCGAATATATGTTTTTTCTATATAGGTGATGAAACAGATGAAAGTAACATTGTAACCTTTTATTATACGTGTCTATACTATGCATTTATTTAGACCGAGTCAATTAGAAATGTCGTTCTAACCATATGCGGTGCTTTGGGAGGGCTGCATTTCGTGAAGGTGGCATTTCCTGCATGTCACAATATTTATATACCAACCCCGCTATCTCTTCTCTCTTCGCTTCCCCACCGCCCCCCACCCCCTCCAATCCTACCACTCCTTCACACCCACACGCACAGAAAAGCCCCGCAACACTACTAAATGGCATTAGAAACGAAGACTAATACCTTATGATTGTGAAACTGATCTGGTCTGTAAAATGAGCATTTACAGTCGAGGCAATTCAAACGAGTACCGACAACATATGCTTATATTATAAAGAAGTAGATAAAAGTATACTGGTTATAATCAGGCAATTACATGTCGAATACGATAAAAGTTTTTTTTTGTTTGTTTGTTTGTGTTGAGGTTTTACGGCCCAGTCAACCCAATAGGGTCATGTCGAGCGCGGTCAGTTTACCTAACCACACGTTTACTGGGCAGGCTTAGTCCTCTAAGCGGTTAACCAGTATAGTGCACATTCTTTCGCCAGAAACTGACAACTGCCCTTCTTGAAGGGAGAGAATGACCGTAGAAAATATTTCATGATCAATCTCCACGAAAGAATGTTGCCGACCTCGGCGGGGGTTGAACCCGCGACCTCCTGGTCTCCAGTCGGACAGCGCATTTTTTTTTTTTTTTTTTTTTTTTTTTTTTTTTTTTTTTTTGTCGTTGGTGCATTCTTTGCGAGTTTGATCAAATGAACACTGATTCAAATCATTATTTGTGTCCTGCAGATCAAATGATACAGAAAACAACAATTATCAACGTCTTTAGTTGGTAAGAGGGATTTAACCTTTTCCACTTTCTGAGCTAGTCCAGCAGACGACAAGCTGGTGATATTTTTCTTATTTGTTTCCAAAAAATAGGCTTCGACATTTCATGCAAATTGTCTCCATGCGAGCCTATTTGTATTGGGAAAAATAAGAAAAAAAATATCAATTCGCCGTTTGCTGAATGGATGGAAAAGTAAGGATACAATTTGTATGAGATGTCATAGCCTGTAATTTGGGAGAAACATAAAAGACAAAATATCATCAATTTGTCCTCTGCTGAGTTTGCTCATAGAGTGGTAAGGGTTAAAATTCCATGGTAACCGAATGCTGAAATAAAACATGGAACCTTGAAACCACTTGGAAACAGTTGTACTTCTGCATCCATTTCATTGAGTGTAATTGTTTCAATATCACGATTAACTGTGTTTTGTCTATATTAAGAATATATATGTATTATGCATAGTAACAAAATATTGTTTACCCATTTATGCCTAACGTCCCATAAAAGGGACATTGGCAAACAATATAGACCTAGACCAGACGCCCCTTTTTAAATGGACCGGTCCAAACTGTTAAGATAAAAGTGTCCACTCGGCATAAATGGGTTAACGCTTCCTACTTTTTTCTGAAAGATTTTATCATACCTCTTGTACTCTTCCTGACAGTCTTTATCTGGAACCCATGAAACATCGACAATCGCAATGTCCGCTGTATCTTTCCGAGATATTTTCTTATATAACCACTCACAAGATACGATGTTAGGAGCCATTTGATTGGTCAACCTGAAATAGTTTCACTTAAATGCAATATAAGGAGACACTTGACTGATTATTTTGACAATTGCGCAAAAATATTATATAAACAGCCTGGTCAGTTTTACAATTACTTACAAGTATAATATAAGAATCCACTGGAATGGTCAATCTGAAAGTTGAAATGCTATATAAAGAAACACTTGATTGGTCAGTTTGACAATTTCTCACAACAGCCGTGGATTGGTTAGTCTGATGGCTACTTACAGTCTATAATATAAAGAGTCACTGGATTGGTCAGTCTGAAGTTACTCAGGAAATCCTTCTGAAAATTGGAATTGAACCATAGGTTAAGCCAGGATACTTTATGTCACATGCGAATGTAGATTAATGGTACTTTGATTAAGCCGGGTCACAGCATTTCCTACAAGATTACACGCGCGTCCAACGAAGACTCAGATCAGATAAGGATCTTCGCTGTCCGCATGAAGACGATTTTGGATCCTTGGCTACCCACAGAGTGCTCTGCGAAGACCATCACGATAACACGCCTATTCAAATATATTGATTTCACCACCGAAAACTGAAAGTTTTCAGATAAAATTTCTGATATTTTCATATTTCTGCTCAAAACATAGATTGTTGGTACTCGTTAGAAGCGCCTCGCCGAGGTGGTTCAAACGAGTACCACAAAGCAACAAAGAGTAAGACTAACACCGGGACCACCGCCTTAGAACGGTCAGTAGAATAAACCACCGGGGGTTTAAGGCACTTTTTACGGCCTGTCAACTACACCTTGGGTCATGACATCATAACATCTTTGGAATTGTGTAAAGGTATAGCAAAGACAATGTAAAGTAATTAATTGCTCTATTTCCCTTGAAAAGACATCCCCCCGCCCACCCCCATTTGGGTCAAAATATTGAGAGAGTGACTTTTATTAAATTATGATCTATTTCCTCTATCTGGGATGGTTTTGAAGAAGTATATAAGTATGTTTGCTATCATTTTAATAACGTTATAATTGTTTCATTTTACCTCCTTCCCTTGTGGAGGACTGAACAGATAATACTTTTAAATATTATGTCAAGTACTAAATAGATCCAATTTACAATACAGTATTATATGAATATATTATATATAATTGTAATGCTACTTTTCACAACTTTATTATCACTTTGACGAAATTTATGCATAGTTTATAATAGGGAGACAGGTTCTAAAAAAGTCGTTCCGACTTTCTTCTGAATCCCTTTTGTACGATGTATTGTGTCAGTGTCATTGTATTATTATGCGTTATTATCTTTGTACAAAGAAAGTAAAGTTTAAACCAAAAAGAAAACGTTGATAAGCTGGTTTAAAAACTGCGAATTCTGAAAATCGCCCTAATATTGCGCGCAAGCACGCACAAACACACGCACGCGCATGCAATATTAGGACGATTGTCCAAAATTCGCAGTTTTTAAACCAGCTTTTCAATGATTTGTTTTTACTTCTGGCAACTTGATCTGTCTTAATATGCTTAATATTAGCGCGTGGTGTTACTTTAACACACAGAAAATCTTTTTTTGTAAGTGGGGAAATAATTTTGGCATGCAGTGTATTAGTGTGTCATTGTGTTAAATCATATCATATCGTAATATACAACAGTCTATTTAAATGTAATGAACGTATTCTTTGCGAATAGTTTACTGTATATAAGTAAAGAGTTGATATACATATCGTAGGCCTATCATTAATTTGCATATAAATTAGACAGTATAAATTTGACATGAATGTCTTTACATTTACTGAACCCATGCATTCAAGCTTTCAAAACATTTGTAACGTAACTGAAGGCGGGAAAAGGGCTTCCGTATTGCGTATACGTCCCGCGAAGTCATAGAAGCCTGTGTGTTCCCATAGTTTGATCGGGGTCTTTGCTGCCTAGTTGCTTAATCCATGGATAATATAGAAAAAGGCAGAGAACAGTGAAGGCACAGATCACACTGCGCGTTCGCGCAGTGTGATCTGTGCTTTCGCTGTTCAGAATTGGCAAAAAGGCATTCTCTCACGCTATGCGAAGCATCCACGTGGCCGAGTAGTCAGCGCTTCTGACTTTCGCTCACGAGTCCCAGGTTCGAATCCCGCAAGCGACGGACTTTAACTTATGATTTAAAGGCGATTCATTGCACAGAGCCTTTCATTTTCACTCTTCATCGTCTCGATATGACTTAAATTATGTTGAAACGCCATCATCATCATCATCATCATCATCATCATCATCATCGTCGTCGTCGTCATCTCACACTACGCATCCTTAATTTAATGGACCGTGTCATGAGAAAATAACTCTTTGCACACTCGGCCGTGTCATAAAAAGAAGCCCTTATTACACGCGCGAAAACAGTCCAGTTCAGCCTACACATCTGAGCAGTCTGATCAGGGCCCTTGCTATCCTATTACAGAATCATTGATTCCGGAGGATAGCAAATGCTCTGAAGATGTGCGCATGCGTTGGATATCTAAGTAAGCTCATTTCGCATAGGCTCAAACACATTTTCGCTTGACGCGACATATTTAACCAATCAAACATTACGTTTTTATATATATATATATATATATATATATATATATATATATATATATATATATATATATATATATATATATATATATATATATATATATAAATGCATAATTATCAGCCTTAGAGCTAAATAAGCCACTTTAACCAAATGTTGCAATTTTCCTTATTTCTCCACACAAACATAAGTTGTGGGTACTCATTAGAAGCGCCCCGAGACGCTTCTAATGAGTACCCATAACTTAGGTTTTTGTGGAGAAATACGAAAAAAATATCTTAATACACTCTTATTTAGAGCCATGTTAAATATTGCATTTTCATCATATAATTTGAGAAATGTGGAAGATTTTGGTTATTAACATATTAACTAATTAAGAACGATTTATGTAGTGAAAAGGACTGCTAGAATTAACAACAATATTGAAAAACTGGTTTAAAGACCGCAAATATTAATTCTTAAAACCGCACTAAAATTGTAGACCCTTACATCCATCTATTTTCACAATACATTATGGAGAAACATGCTGGTACACATTACATAGCAATCCAAACTTTGGTCGATGTGCGTGGACGCGTAATCAGGTACCATTTTACTTGTAACGACTAAAATAGACGTGTTCACGCAACCCAAACTTTTGGTCGATGTGCGTGGACGTTAGCCAGGTACCATTTTACTTGTTACGACTAAAATATGGGATATTGTTTTCTGTTCGTTGAGGTTAATCAACAATACACTGGTCTACAGTTTTTCTGGCACAAATACTCTAAAACCCGAATGAAATGTCTGCCATGACCTGACCATGTTAATTCTATATTCTAAGTATTCTATCACTTATATGTAATTAACTGGTGTCCCGGCAAGAATTCCACTTAAATCTATACCGGGTGGTTATCGGTCCGACGGGTATCCTGTCGGGCCGATAACAGTCCGATACAGATTTAAGTAGAATGCTAGCTAGGATGTCAGTTGCGCCCCCTAACGGTCATGGGTTTGAATCCTGAATTCTTTTTCAGCACTGATATGTGTTCCCTCACACGGTGTAGAGTGTGTTAGTAGCTTATTGTTCTACCGAAATGACCGAAATACCATTGGCAGGTATTAAGATATTAAAACATACATGCAATTATAATTCATTATCAAAAATGTGTATTTAGCATTTCCCCATGTTGATTACCACTTTAATAATATCTACGTATAAAACACTTACTTTCGTTATTGCCTATCGTTATAAATTAATCAGTGCGAAATGACTAAAAAGTGTTGCCACGCCGAAAAGACCAAAATCGTGCTAAAAGAAGCGCTAAGTATTGCAAATAATCCAAGAAAACTTACCGCCGCCGATGGTTCTCTATGAAATGTTATTCTGTCCGGTAAGATAAAATAATTTTTGTCGTCGCTTCCTTTATAAGGTTAAACCTTAAAGTGCAAATCACAACTGCAGCAGACGACATTTGATTTTTTTTTTCGGAGAAAATAAGACTTGGCAGCTCATGTGAATCGTTTGCCCAGCAGACGATTCATAAGAAATACCAGTCTTATTTCTTTTGTAATATAAAATAATAACAGATATAGAATGTCTCTGCTACACTTTTGCTTAGCGCCTTAAGGGTTAAAACGAATAAAAAGACACGTCTACCTTCCGCGTCATTAAATAGTACAGGCTACGAACGTGAGTCTCGCCTCGATAGAATGCTATTGATTTGAAAATTTACATTCGAAAACGTGAGGGCTTTTACGGAAAAGTAGGTGTACGAAGACCATCGATGCATGCAACCGAAACGTCTTTCTTCGCTTATCTAGCTATTTAAAGAAATTTTCTTAACAGGTATTAATTGTCATTACTAAAGAAGTAGCAATTTGAGTTATTGTCCTTTAGATTTATGCTCCGACTTCTAAGTTGGCGGGGCATATTCTTTTGGGTTGTTCGTCCGTCCTTCCGTTCGTTCGCCAAGCTATGAATTCGGTAAAGAAATGTTAGAGACAGGGTCTTGAACTTTTATATGTGAAATAAACATGGAAAATAAGTGTTTTTTTTGTTTTTTTTTTCGTCAGACTTGTAGTTCCGGATTTATGCCCCTTTAACGACATATGGGACATAAAGGATAGATAGTAAGATCTTGTCAGCAAGATATCTAGAAATGTGTTTGAGCTAGAGCCTTGAAATTTGGTATATTGATTGGGGATGATGTGTAGATTACCTGATTAACTTCCGAACTACTCGTAATTGCGAAAATTGTTGTTAGAATTATGCCCCTTTGAAGAGATAAGCATATAGTTTGGGTATGGTGTTTTACAAACACATATTTCTACTTGTCTAAATCATAATCCATTTGTATGTAAATGCGTTCATAAAAAAAAAAAAAAAAAAAAAAAAAAAAAAAAACATGCGGCAGCGATTCCGTTCCAGAAGGATTTCTAAACATTTGTGTCAATTAACATGTTTAACCGAACCTGGCCATATGACTTTATGCACCAATGATTTCTCTGGTGGTGCTGTTCTCCAAGGGCATACCATATTTACCCCAAATATTGGTCACCTTGCCGAATTTACATGCTCCCAGTAAGCAGTCTTCATAAATCTATAGCGGGCCGTTATCGGCCCGTCAGGGTACCTGACGGGCCGATAACAGCCCGCTGTAGATTTATAAAGAATGCTAGCTGGGTGTCTCATTTACAAAACCTTTCATGGGGTTTGATTGTTTATATATAAATGGAATACTTTGAAACCGGTTTGGTCTAAACTCTACATCTTTATAAATTCTGACAATGGCTAATGTTCCCATAAAGGATAATTAGGCCTTGTATTCAGACACCTCTCATGGAATAAATGCTTGAGAAATTTAGCATCTTATGTATTTCAACGTAACCGTAGGTTGCAGTACGTCTTATTTGATATGCTAAATCAGTGTTTCATTGCCCATATCGCTTAAAATACCTTCGTTTTACACTGCCGAAAAAGTCAAAACCCTTCTCCGGGTGAAATTAAATTAAAAATTAGCCGCTTATTTTTTTTATTTTTTTTTTCAAGTCCACACCTATCTTTTCGGACGCAAAAATGAAAGTTGTTGGGACTAGCATTGTCCGATTTCTCAAAACATGCCTATGAAACTGACCAAAAAAAAAAAAAGAAAAATCAATAAATCAGGAGAACTCACCCGTTTGTTGACATTTGGATGTCTCGCAGGTCATTGCCGGAAGTTCGCATAAAGATTTTGAGCGCATAACCACCGGCTACCCTTTACGAGATTACCAGGTGTGTCGGAGAGGATGAGGCGGGGGTTCGCGGGGTTGGTGGGTGGGGCGGGGGGGCTGGGATTAACCTATATATGACATAGTATGGATGTGCGTGCCGAATGGCCCCCTTTTTCAGCGCTGCCAGGTATATGATTGGCCCCCTTTCTTCAACAAAAAATATATGACTGACCCTATTTTTCTTGATTCGTATGTGAAAGGCCCCACTTTTCTGACATCCTGGTGAATGCGTATATTTTTTTTCGCTCAGAGATTTGTCAAGGGTGCTTGTTCATTTTGGACGATTAAGTGTATGAATGGGTCTGTTTTTTCAAAGGCCAGGTACAGTCGACTCTCGTTATCTCGAAATCCAAGGGACTCACTGAAACACTTCGAGATATCCGTACCTCGACATATCAGAGTTGAGAGAGTGAGAAAAACAATAAATTGAACAAACATATTCAACAAATGGATATGTAATTTGACTCCTGAAGTTAGAAATATATATATATATATATAATAATGTGGAAAAGAGGAGAAATTGCTCCTAATTGCTCCTTAGGAGCAATTTCTCCTCTTTTCCACATTATTTTGTTACCCGTTGTCATAGTTTCATGTTAAAACAGGGACCAGATTTTCACTTCGAGATAAGCGGTAATTCGAAATAAGCGAGATAACGAGGTTCGACTGTATATGAATGGGGTGGGTTTCGAAATACTGGATCGCACACCCGTACCACATTTACCCCCAAGTTACCCCGCAAGGGCGGGAGGATAAGGGCGGATTTGTAAAGTAGGTGGATTTATCGGTGGATTGAGCGCCTCTTTCGTATGCGAATTATTACTTATCTGCGTTTTGGATGTGAGCAAAGCGATAGGTAAGACGGGACGGGAGGCAACTCCTATCAGTATATCTATAGCGTAACATTTTCTCCCATTTACCATAAGTGAGAAGGACGCAAGAAAGAAGATACCCGCCTGTCAAGGTATGATTTAAAAATATATATATATACACGTAACTGCGTGTGTCTATTTTTATTATTTAAATGAAATTATATGTCAACTAAGACAGAATGGAGACATATTTAAACTTGTACAAATATTTTGATAAATAACGTATAAATGACACCGATATATATATCAAAATCATCGTAGTAGTAGTGTTAGGGTTCACTTATGGACATCAAAAGAATTCTCAAGACCTGATAAAGATATAAAATGACAGGTTCAATAATGTACACAAAACATGTATGAGCTTTTTAAAAGTAGAACTATTTCAGTGGCTTCAGTGACCGGTCATGTAGGTCAGGGCATGCACAACTAACACAGACATTTGAATGTTTTGCATTCTACAAAGCGAAATACACGTAAATGTATTCCCAATTCGCATATAGCCTTAAGTCAAACAACTTTAGCCTTTATAAGCGCCAAATTTAAACATAAGCAAAGCCGTCTTAAATAGTCATTACGAAAACACGCCTATTCAAATATACTGAAAATTTCACCAACAACATAATAAAAATTCTGATATTTTTCATATTTCTGCTCAAAACATAGATTGTGGGTACTTGTATCCACAATCTATGTTTTGAGCAGAAATAAGAAAAATAATGTATACCCTGTAAACCCTATAGCGGTGTTTAAGGGGGTCAAAATTATATAGGTATGTTTTCGTGATGTTTCAAACTTTCCTATAACTCCAGGTAAGAGGAGGTAAGAGGAAATATTTTCTTATTTCTCCACAAAACATATGTTGAGGGTATAATTAAAAGCACCTCGCCGAGGCGTTTCTAATGAGCCACAGAACATATATCTTTGTGAAGAACAACAACAGCAAAAAAAAAAAAAAAAAAAAAACGCCTTGTCTCGAGCTATGTATCCAATAAAAATGTGTGTAAACATTACATTGAACCGGTCCGTATAAATAGGAGGCAATTCATGTGTCTCGGACAACTAAGAGAAAAAAGAGTAATTTGTTGTTTGTTAATTTCGTGATTAAAGAGTTTCAAAATTTTCAGACAGTTGTAAGAATATGGTTCCATACATCGTGTCATGTGACTGGCTGCAGCAGAAGATGACAAAAAATGACATGTCAAACATAATTGTTGTCGATGTTTCCTGGGCAAGTACGAGGGATTGTCGGATAGATTATGATAAGTAAGTGCGATTTCCAGGTCTGTTTGTATGAGCCAAGCCACACGAAGAGGCGTGTCCCAGTAAGCATTCAACATAGGTCTATAGCGGACCGTTATCGGCCCGTCAGGGTAGCTGACGGGCCAATAACGGCCCGCTATAGATATATAAAGAATGCTAGCTGGGGCATACCCAGTGGGCATTAAACGCTTATACAGCTTCGCATTGTCGATGCAATGTCATTGCATTGCATCGACGTCACTGTGACGTGTATAAATGACACCTGCTCGCTTGGTATTGGAATAACGAAGGTTCAGATCAGACTGCGCTTCAGCACAGCTTATCAGGACTTCAGTTTTCGTCAGTAAATTTTGCGGTGCCAAGAATTTCTCCAAGCAAAAAGCGAAGATGCAGATTAGACTGTGCAAACGCACAGACTAATCCTTGCCTCATATTTTGCCTGTTTGGTTTGGTTGATTTGCAGTTTTACGGCCGAGCCGTCACTGTTAAGGTAATGTCGAGTCGGTCAGTTAACGCGCATTGTTCCTGGACAGGCTCAGTTTTCTAAGCGGTTGAACCAGTATTCGTGCACATTCTCTCGTCAGTAACTGACATCTGCCTTTCTTGAATCAGCGGAAGAGGAAGACTGGCCTTAGAAATTGTTTCATGATCAGTCCCCACGAAAAAAATTATGTGGCTTAGCTGAGATTCAAACTTGTGACCCCTGAATCTGCGGTTAGGTGTACTACCGACTGCTCTTTGGGTGGTCTGACACAGCTTAACCTTTACCACTCTCTGGGCTAATTCAGTAGACGACAAATTCGGGATTTTTTTTTTCTTATTTTTCCGAAAATAAAATAGGTTTTGACATTCCATGCAAATTGTCTCCTGTGGAGACAATTTGCATGGAATGTCACAGGAGACAATTTGCATGGAATGTCAAATCCTATTTTCTGGGAAAAATAAGAAAAAAATATTTCAAAATGTCGTCTGCTGAAGTTTTTACCCATAGTGCTGAGCGTTAATATGTCTATTCAAATATACTGAAAAATTTACCATCAAAAAATGAAAAAATTTTCAGATAAAAAATTCTGATATTTTTCATACTTCTGCTCAAAACATAGATTGTGGATACTCGTTGGAACCGCCTCGGTGAGGCGGTTCTAACGAGTACCCAAAATCTATGTTTTTGAGCAGAAATAAGAAAAATAATGAATACCCCTGTAAACCCCAGTTTTACTGTATAAAAGGGGGGTTTAAGGGGATCAAAACTATATTTGTGATGGTGAGAGGTTGAAACTATGGACTTGCACACAGATGGCGTAAGTTATACCTTAGGCAGCACACTCACCGAGTGCCTGACATTCTTTTTTAAAGGCTCCATATTCCACAAAAGTAGTCATTTTTTTTTATCCAAACAAGATTTAATAAATTAATGTATAGTATTAATACGATCATAAAATGTGGCATCTGACAGCCTGTAAAATTTCAGTTAGTCTCTAGTTTTTGAACTGGATCAAAAATGAAATGATCTTTTATTGTATCTCTGAATTAATGTTGGCAACATAAATTCAGAGATACGATAAAAATCATTTCATTTCAAGAACGAGAGACTTACTGAAATTTTACTGGCTGTCAGATGCCACATTTTATGAGTGTATTACTACCATATAAATTTATTGAACCTTTCTTGGATAATAAAATGTCTATTTTTGAGGAATATGGAGCCTTTAAGAACCCACTACTCACCCTATAGCAGGAGGAAGGGGCTATAAATAGTGTCCATAACATGCTGCTTAAAGTAATGTCCTAATAATGGAGCGTCGAAGACGTTTTACGACGTCTTTTACTTGGCTTGGTTAACATACCGCGGTCGGCCTCGGTGGCTTAGTGGGATGCACGTCCGACTGGTGACCAGAAGGTTACGGGTTCAACTCCCGGGCCGGCAACGTTATTTCGTGGACATTGATCATAAAATATTTTCTACGATCATTCTCTCCTTTCCGCTGATTCAAGAAGGGCAGTTGTCAGTTTCTGGCGAAAGAATGTGCACAATACTGGTTAATCGATTAGAGGACTAATTATGCCCGCCCAGTAAAAGTTTGGCTAGGAAAACTGACAGCGCTCGACTTGACCCCATTGGGTTGATTGGGCCGTAAAACCTCACAACACAAACAAACATATCGCGGCTAGCGGAGATATTTTCACTGTAAGTAGCATTCAACCTAGAAGTAAGAAGTTAAAGGCGGTGCCAAATATGAATCTGCACACTATTATGAGCAGTGTTTACTCAGACAAGCCAAAGAAATCAACTGCTCTGTAGGTCGTAGACAGCTTGGAAGATTCAATATCCAGACTGCAGCTTCGAACGAAACTAGACTTGTCAGACCAGTTTTCAAAAAGTATTTTGCATTATTTAAAAGGTTATAGACAGGCATATGTGTCCTGAAACAAAGAGAATAATCATTGTTCTCGTTGACGAGACTTGGTTTAAACAATATTTTATTCATTTAAGTTCACATATATACATCGCATAATGTTATATGGTACAGGATTTGATAAAAAGCTAAAAGCTTATATAAATCATCTCCTGAAAAACGAGACTTAATGTTATAGAACGACGAGACTTAATGTTATAGAACGAATAAATAACACTGATGCAGTATTTCTTTTATATTTTGTTGCAAATTAACATACATATATTCATTGGCAATGGCCAAAAGACAGCTGTAGGAATGGTTCTCTGACACTCGCTACAGTCTATCGAAATTTGTCACAACTGCATGCATAGTTTCCATTCGTCCACGAATTTCGCGAGTGGTCTGCTTTTCTGAACTCAGCCCTGTTGTATAAGTGTAGCATGTGTCCTATCACGAAAATATACCTATATAATTTTGACCCCCTTAAACCCCACTTTTACATAGTAAAACTGGGGTTTACAGGGGTATACATTATTTTTCTTATTTCTGCTCAAAAATATAGACTGTGTGTACTCGTTAGAACCGCCCCGGCGAGGCGGTTCTAACGAGTATCCACAATCTATGTTTTGAGCAGAAATTTGAAAACTATCAGAATTTTTTATCAGAAAATTTTCCTTGTTTGGTTGTAAAATTTTCAATATATTTGAATCGGCGTGTTCTCGTGATGAAAGAGAATATTCGCGGGGCATTTAATCCTTAAAGCTTCGCACAGGCTAAGCAGTATTGTAGCAGACGACATTGTAAATTGTCTTATTTACTTCTATTTTTCAGAGAATATAAGGCTTCGTATTGTATGTGAATCATCTGCAGATTTATATGAAATGCCATCTTACTTTCTCTGAAATGCGCCAAATAATGTCGCCTGCTGCCGTAAGGTTTAACTGCCAGTTGTATCCTTGCAGGAACCACATTCCTGGTGCTGTATACTTGAATACTATTTGTGGTGAAAATACAGATATGTTTCCAAGAAATATACCGTCAAAGGAAAAATTTGAAAGCGTCGCACAAGAGGCGGGAATCAATGCTGAGAGTCACGTGATTGTATATAGCTCTTCTGATAGATGTGGCTACTTCATATCTGGGAGAGGCTGGTGGAGCTTTAAGGTAATGAGGCAGAGGCTGGTGGAGCTTAAAGGTAATGAGGTAGAAGCTGGTGGAGCTTTCAGGTAATCAGGTAGAGGCTGGTGGAGCTTTAAGGTAATAAGGTAGCGGCTAATGGAGCTTTAAGGTTATGAGGCAGAGGCTGGTGGAGCTTTAAGGTAATGAGGTAGAGGCTGGTGGAGCTTTAAGGTAATGAGGTAGAGGCTGGTGGAGCTTTAAGGTAATGAGGTAGAGGCTGGTGGAGCTTTAAAGTAATGAGGCAGAGGCTGGTGGAGCTTTAAGGTAATGAGGTAGAGGCTGGTGGAGCTTTAAGGTAATGAGGTAGCTGGTGGAGCTTTAAGGTAATGAGGTAGAGGCTGGTGGAGCTTTAAGGTAATGAGGTAGAGGCTGGTGGAGCTTTAAGGTAATGAGGCAGAGGCTGGTGGAGCTTTAAGGTAATGAGGTAGAGGCTATTGTAGCTTTAAGATAACGAGGTAGAGGCTAATGGAGCTTTAAGATAGTGAGGTAGAAGCTGGTGGAGCTTTAAGATAATGAGGTAGAGGCTAATGGAGCTTTAAGGTAATGAGGTACAAGCTGGTGGAGCTTTAAGGTAATGAGGTAGAGGCTGGTGGAGCTTTAACGTAATGAAGTAGAGGTTGGGGGAGCTTTAAGGTAATGAGGTAGAGGCTGGTGGAGCTTAAATATAATGAGGTAGAGGCTGGTGGAGCTTTAAAGTAATGAGGTGGAAGCTTGTGGAGATTTAAGGTAATGAGGTAGAGGCTGGTGGAGCTTTAAGGTAATGAGATAGAGGCTGGTGGAGCTTTAAGGTAATGAGGTTGAGGCTAATAGAGCTTTAAGGTAATGAAGTAGAAGCTTGTGGAGCTTTAAGATATTGAGGTCAAGGCTGGTGGAGCTGTAAGGTAATGAGGTAGAGGCTAATGGAGCTTTAAGGTAATGAGGTAGAGACTGGTGGAGCTTTAAGGTAATGAGGTAGAAGCTGGTGGAACTTTAAAGTAATGAGGTAGCTGGTGGAGCTTTAAGGTAATGGGGTAGAGGCTGGTGGAGCTTTAAGGTAATGAGGCAGAGGCTGGTGGAGCTTTATGTTTAATGAGATAGAGGCTGGGTGGAGCTTAAAGTAATGAGGTAGAGGCTGGAGGAGCTTAAAGTAATGAGGTAGAGGCTGGTGAAGCTTTAAGATAATGTGGTAGAGGCTGGTGGAGCTTTAAGGTAATGAGGCAGAGGCTGGTGGAGCTTTAAGGTAATGATGCAGAGGCTGGTGGAGCTTTAAGGCAATGAGGCAGCTGGTGGAGCTTTAAGATAATGAGGTAGAGGCTGGTGGAGCTTTAAGGTAATTGGGTAGAGGATTGTGGGGCTTTAAGGTAATGAGGTAGAGGCTGGTAGAGCTCTAAGGCTATAAGGTAGAGGCTGGTTGAATTCTAAGTTTATAAGGTAGAAGGAGCTTAAAGTAATGAGGTAGAGGCTGGTAGAACTTTAAGGTAATGAGGTAGAGGCTGTAGGAGCTTTAAGGTAATGAGGTAGAGGCTGGTGGAGCTTTAAGGTTATGAGGTAGAGGCTTGTGGAGCTTTAAGGTAATGAGGCAGAGGCTGGTGGAGCTTTAAGATAATGTGACAGAGGCTGGTGAGCTTTGAGGTAATGAGGTAGAGGCTGATGAAGCTTTAAGGTAATGAGGTAGAGGCTGGTGGATCTTTAAGGTTATGAGGCAGAGGCTGGTGGAGCTTTAAGTAATGAGGTAGAGGCTGTAGGAGCTTTAAGGTAATGTAGAGGCTGGTGGAGCTTTAAGGTTATGAGGCAGAGGCTGGTGGAGCTTTAAGGTAACGAGGTAGAGGCTGGTGGAGCTTTAAGATTATGTGATAGAGGCTGGTGAGCTTTAAGGTATTGAGGTAGAGGCTGATGAAGCTTTAAGGTAATGAGGTAGAGGATGGTGGAGCTTTAAGGTAGTGAGCTAGAGGCTGGTGGAGCTTTAAGATAATAAGGTAGATGATGGTGGTGCTTCAAGATAACGAGATAGAGGCTGGTAGAACTTTGAGGTAATGAGGTTGAGGCTGGTGGAGCTTTAAAGTAATGAGGTAGAGGCTGATGGAACTTTAAGGTAATGAGGTAGAGAATGGTGGAGCTTTTAGGTAATGAGTTAGAGGCTGGTGGAGCTTTAAAGTAATGAGCTAGAGGCTGGTGGAGCTTTAAGGCAATGAGGTAGATGCTGGTGAGTTTTAAGGAGAGGTAGAGGCTGTTGGAGCTTTATGTAATGAGGTAGTGGCTGGCGGAGCTTTAAGGTAATGAGGTCACACATAAAGCGTCGGGTGCATATAAGCAACACTGTTATTCTATTTGTTTTTCCTTTTGGAAAAACTGACAAGGCAGACGAGTCATTTGAATTGTAAAATATTTTTGTAAAAAGGTGTTTCTGAGGATACAAGGAAACCACCCAAGAAATGAAAACAGTGGCTAATCTGTTCACATGCAGTTATTGATTACGCGATAGTTCCCACGCCTTGCTATAATAATAATAATAATAATAATAATAATAATGATAATAGTAATAATAGCGCGTCAGTGGCTTATTGTCATGTATGGGCATGCGTAGGGAAATCCAATGTCCTGGATTTTCAATCAGACCAATAAAAGGCTTTTAAATTAGACTCTTGCATTGTCTGTATCAATGTCACTGTTATATTTATACATAACAGTTTAAGCTAGATAGTAAAGACGCTGTCAGGAAGAGACTGATCACAGAATATAACCTACCAATGGCACATTGATAGAGCTGGTCGGTTTGCTTTTCGATGATATGTTTTTTTCACGATTTTACCAACAATCCTTGTGAATCAATAGAGCAAGTCACCGTAGAATTCGGTTTCCGATAGACCTTCGTGCAATTTGTTTTTCGTCAGCTGCAAATTACTCGTTATATACAAACTTTAATACAGAAGATTAATAACTATAAACTATCCAGGAAAAGTGTGGTTTGTAAAGTGACCGGCTCGACATGACCTTAATTGGTTTACTGGGCCGTAAAACCTCAACTAAACAACAATAACGATAAATGAAAAATATACATAACATATGGTAAAAGTTTAAAACATACAAGGGATATGTTCATGCTATGATATTATTAAAGATGGCCTGTTTTATTTACAAAATTTTATTATACTATTGCAGTATTTTGGGCATGAAAATGTCTCTGTCCTTGATGGTGGTCTTTCAAAATGGCAGCAGCTTGGATATCCCACAAATGACAAACCTGTGGACATAAAGGTATCTGTTTAAATAATTGTTCTATAAATAGTTTCAAAACTTAAGGTTTGGTAGTTTTCCACCATTTCACAAGGGCGGCAATTTTTGTGATTTCTTGTTTCCATTTCTGTAAAATCAGTCCATTCTGCAAAAGAATCTCTCATGGGAGCAAATTCTTTCCTTTTAGAGTAGATCCCTTTTCAGAAGGGAGACAAAAATTAATATTGACAGAGTAGCCTCCCCAGAATGTGTGTACATTCCTTTCAACGACAGCAATAAAGATCTGAAATCGAAATATTTTATGTGTACATTTTGTTTCATGCTCGTTCGTACAACAGCGTTATAGGAAGCGTAACTTTCGTACAAAATTGCACGACCTGCAGAAAAGTCGACCGATTCGACCGACTGTAAGGTTGAATTGCCAAGAGTGCCCTAGTCTCTAGAAAACATAACAAACCTGTTCATCCACTACTCTTTATGCATCATCAGCAGATAAAAGAGGTCCAGTCTCACAAGCATTTAGGTCTATATCTTACGAATGACAGTTCATGGCGTATATAAAAGAAAAAGCTTGGGCACGGGTAATTCCCAGTCAGCATTCTACGTAAATCTATATCGGTCCGTCATCGGCCCGTCAGGGAAGCTGACGGGCCGATGACGGCCCGATGTAGATTTACGTAGAATGCTAGCTGGGATACTATACGGAAACTAAAATTCAAACTCGATAGAAAATCACTAGAGATAACTTACGCAACATTCATCAGACCAATTCTCGAATATGGCAATACTGTATGGGACAGCTGTGCTAATTATGAGAAAGAGGAGCTCGAAAAATACAGCATCAAGCAGCCAGAATCGCTACAGGGGCTACACCACTCGTTTCTTTACACAATCTCTATAACGAGATCAAATGGGGGTTCCTCCAAAAAACGACGGGATGATCACAAGACCACTCTTTTCTTCAAAATGAAAAATAATCTAGTCCCCCACTACCGTTCATCCCTAGTTCCACCAACAGTAGGGAGTGCCTCTCGGTATAGTCTTCGTAATGCAGAAAATCTATAAAACATCAACACCTAAACAACTGTTTACTCTAACTTATTCTTGCCTTCTGCAGTTAGGAATTGGAATGATCTTCCATCTGAATTCAAACAAATTGACTCTATAAATTCATTTAAATATTTTCTGGCTAGGGAGAGAGAACGCACCCCAGTGTACTATTATACAGGTAAAAGGCTCTGTCAGATACTTCACACAAGGCTACGGACAAATTGCAGTAGTTTAAATTACTACTTGTTTTCCAAACATATAACAGACTCACCACTCTGTCGTTGTGGAACTGTTGAAGACGCAAATCACTTCTTCTTCGAATGTCGCATGTACGCACATCAACGCATCTAACTGTTCGACAGCATCTCCCAATTTCATGTAATAACTCTTGACCTTCTATTGTTTGGTGATCCCACTTAATATTTCATCCCTACCTTTCGGGTCTGCTTGCGACAGTGTTTACGAAATGACTCTTAGTGTACCTTCCTGGTCGTGCATCCTTCTTCATGCAGGAGTGGATCCTGTTTTCCACATTAAATTCTTTTCTCGTATTTAGAACTTTGCTGAATCTTTCTCATAAAGCAACTTGTTTTTCCTCATATTTTCCTCATAAGTTTTTTTCTCTGCTCAAACTCAAATATGTATTTATTGTTTTTCTACATTTCATTGAACAGTTTATCACACTATTCATAAAATGTCTAGTAGTAAATTTCACTTATATTGGAACTTATCATGTATGCTATATCCCTAAGCTTTGTTAACAACTTACTGACTTGCTAAGGAGAACCAAATAAGCATTATGTGCTTCCGTTCCAATCCTTAAATTTTGTATTGTTTTTATTATCATGCAAATTGTTTCGAAATAAATATGTTTATACCAAGAGTGCCCTATAATCACCTTGTAAATCCGTCTGTCCGTCTGTTCGCCCGTGGTCAGTTAGAGAAAATGGCCATAGCGCTTAAACCATTGGGTATACTTTGCGATACTGGTTTGGCATATACTGATAGATACCGACAAGATATAGCCAATGAACATGCCAAATGTGAGTTGTCATTGACAGAGGCTAAGCCGAAGCAAAAATGTGAAAATATAAAAATATGAAAATGGCCATAACCCGTGAAACGTGTGTAATACTTTTATAATTTTTCAAGTACAGGTTGATACCAACAAGATCTAGCTAATGAACTTGCCAAAGGTTTGATTTAATAGACCCGAGGCTGAGGGAGGCAAAAAAAAAAAAAAAATAAATAAAATAAAAAATAAAAAAAAGTTTTCCACTCGTACTATAAAAGTTTACCGTTTTCCACAGCTTCCAAAGTTTCAGTGCTGCCGGACGATCCAAGTTAGCGTAACCATCACGAAAACACGCCTATATAATTTTGACCCCCCCCCCCCCTTAAACCCCACTTTTATATAGTAAAACTGGGGTTTACAGGGGTATACATTATTTTTCTTATTTCTGTTCAAAAACATAGATTGTGGGTACTCGTTAGAACCGCCTCGCCGAGGCGGTTCTAACGAGTACCCACAATCTATGTTTTGAGCAGAAATATGAAAAATATCAGAGTTTCTTATCTGAAATTTTAAAGGTTTTTGGAGGTGAAATTTTCTATATATTTGAATGGGCGCGTTTTCGTAATGATAGCGATTTTATACTAAAACGGCATACCATATGAAGCGGGTCGTGCACTTCTGCTGAAAGTTGATTAGTCACAGAGTTCGCATGTGTGTAAATTATAGTTCTAGGACGATTTGCTTACGTTTTCCATGTAACTAGAAAATTGTCAGTCAACAGTTGATGTGTTCGTTAATGTGAACGTACCCGCTTGTTTCGTATATTTGGTTTCACTGAACCCATTCCAGGATTTGTGCTTCATAGTACGGACTCTAGTACACAATTTTTGCTAACCCTAGCATCGGAAAGATATTCGATTTATTTCGATCTTGGAAGAAAGCCTGGACATGTCTGTATATAAAACAACTGTATACATACATTGCATTTTGCGAAAACGTGCACGTTTCTATGGAGGCTCAGTTGATACTTAACACATTCAAAGTATACAAAACCTTGTGTATTTAGGTTAAAGTCATAAAAAGAAAGAAAAAAAATGCTCAAAACAGAAAGCAGAATGTTTATTTTTGTATGCATATATGCAAACATGACGTCATTAGTGACACCCCGGTTGTTTTCCGCATTTAAGGGAGAGTATCCCGTTTTCCTGTCTGACATCAATTTTTAATTTCGCATGCAAACTGCGTTTCAAATAAACCTTCTACCGTTTTCTATAGCTTTTATTAGGCATACAGAAATGAATTAACACCAAAATGTGTTCGATTTTTTCGTCCAATATTGCCGCTACAGTAAACCTGAAAGAAAACGTTTGATTGCAAATTTTATGACACGATTTTGAACGACACATTTTAAATTTTTATGGAAGCGCCCTAGTGCCAGGAGAAAAAGTATTGAAGTCCTACGTAGGAGATAGTAACTCCTACGTAGGTGATGATAATCCTACGTAGGACTTACTAACACGTACGTACGACTTATTATCTCCTACGTAGTAGTTACTATCTCCTAACATCTAAGTAGGAGATAATAAGTCCTACATAGGAGATAGTAACTCCTACGTAGGAAATAATGTCCTAAGTAGGAGATAGTAACAACTATATATGAGCTGATAAGTCCTACGTAGGAAATAGTAACTCATACGTAGATGATGATAATTCAAACCTTTATAACGCCTACGTAGGAGATAATAAGACCTACGTAGGACTTACTAAATCCTACATAGGAGAGAATAACACCTACGAAGCAGATTATAACCCCTACGTAGGACTTATTAACACTTCCGTAGAAGATAATCACTCCTCCGTAGGACTTAATAACACCTACGTAGGAGATAATAACGACTACGTAGGACTTACTAACACCTACGTAGGAGTTACTAACACCTACGTAGGGAATAATATCTCATATGTAGGACTTACTAACACCTACATAGGACTTACTGTCTCCTACGTAGGTGTTAGTAACTTCTACGTAGGGGTCATTATAACCTACGTAGGGATAAGTAACTCCCACGTAGGACATGAACTCCTACGTAGGAGTTAGTAAATCCAACGTAGGACCTATTATCTCCTACATAGGTGTTAGTTAGTCCTACGTTGGAGATATTATTTCCTACGTAGGGGTTAGTTAGTCCTACAAAGGACTTATTAACTTCTACGTAGATGTTGCTAAGTCCTACGTAGGTGTTTGTTTGTAACACCTACTTAGAGGTTAGTAAATCCTACGTAAGTGTTATTATCTCCTACGTAGGTGTTAGTAAGTCCTACGGAGGAGTTACTATCTCCTACATAGGTGTTAATAACTCCTACGTAGGAGTTATTATTTCCTTCGTAGGTGTTAGTAACTCCTACGTAGGCGTTAGTAAGTTCTACGTAGGAGTAATTATCTGCTACGTAAGTGTTATTATCTCCTACATAGAATTTATTATATCCTACGTAGGTGATAATCTCCTACGTAGGTGTTAGTAAATCCTGCGTAGGTGTTGGTAAGTCCTTGGTAGGGTTATTATCTACGTAGGTGTTTATAAGTAAGTCCTACGTAGGAGTTATCATCAACTCCATAGGAGTTACTATCTCCTAAGCAGTAGTTACTATCTCCTACGTAGGACTTATTTTCTCCGGCGTAGGAGTTACTATCTCCTACCTAGGACTTATTATCCCTCCCCTACGTAGGAGTTAGTGTCCTACGTAGGTGTTAGTAAGTCCTACGTAGGTGTTAGTAAGACCTAAGGTGTTAGTAAGTCATACGTAGGAATTATCATTACATACCTAGGAATTACTATCTCCTACGTACGACTTATTATCTCCTACATAGGACATTATCTCCTACGTAGCAGTTACCTCCTACGAAGGACTTAAATGTTTGTTTTTTTCACCTGGCACTAGTACGCTTCCATAATACCGGGTGTGTTTCACCTGTTAGTGTACTCATGTGTACTAAATGCTTAATAGAATTTACAGTTGCTTGGCAAAACTCTAAACCAGTATCATGCAAAATGCATGCGTTTCTCCAAAATGCAGTTAGTTTCGCATATCTATACAAAGGTTTTGTATGAACCAATATCCCAGCTTTATCTATACAAAACTTCAGCCGTGTATCTTTCCGATGCTAGGGTTACGTTTTTTTTTTTTTTTTTTTTTTTTTTTTTTTTGTTGTTGTTGTTTTGTTTTTTTTGTTGTTGTTTTTGAAGATACAGGAATTGAAAAACCCCACTATCACTGATATTGTTCACTAGTTGACCGATACTACAATATAGTTAGTCTGGCCCAGAAAACTTGACATTGCAGCTGTGTTTAGTGTAGCGAGTGTGTTCTTTGCTCATAATGGTCATTCCTTTTAAGAATCTTTGCATTTAAATCAGTATTAATACCCACCCTGATACTTTTAATTGCAGCGCGGGAATTTCAAGGTCAGCGATTCCGGGAAGCTATGGGTCGACTACAAAGATGTTTACAACAATCTGTCAAAGAATGAGTTTCAAGTTTGTGACACTAGAACGTACGCTGCTTACTCAGGTCAACGTAAGATAATTTTGTTATGCACCCCCGCCCTCCCCAGTCACGAAGTGGATGAGGGCATATATTCTCCGTCATACGTACGTCCGCATGTCCTTTCGTCCGTCTGTCTGTCCGTCCGTCACACTTTATAGTACTGTTCGTGTCACCGCAGCTCCTCCTACAGTTTTCAAGGTAATGGTTTGAAACTTGCACCGTAGTAAGAATACAGACTGAGCATGTGCATAAAGGTCACAGAACACTGGTTGAATTATTATGGCTAGATTACATACCCTTGAGTTACTTAGAAACAAGGACTTGTACACATGGCATAGTCCCAGTCAGCATTCTACGTAAATCTATATCGGGCCGTCATCGGCCCGTCAGGGTAGCTGACGGGCCGATGACGGCCCGATGTAGATTTACGTAGAATGCTAGCTGGGGTAGGGTTCGTGTCTCCGCAATTTCTACAGTTTTCAAGATAATGAATTTAAACCTGCAGCAAAGTAAGAATATAGGCTGGGCATTTGCATAATGGTCACATAACTCTGATCAGAATTTTATTGCTAGAGTTACATACCCTGTATTTACTCAGAAAGTTGTCTTATACATATAGCATAGTTGGGTTCGTGTCTCCGCATGTTCTCCTATAGTTTTCAAGATAATGATTTTAAACTTGCAGCAAAATATGAACATAGACTGGGCATGTGCATAAAGGTCACAGAACTCTTATCAAATTTTTATTACTAGAGTAACATACCCTTGATTTACTTAGAAATATGGCCCTATACACATGGCATAGTAGGGTTCATGTCTCCGGAGGATTTCTCCTGCAGTTTTCAAGACAATGATTTGAAACTTACAACAAAGTAAGCATATAGGCTGGGCATGTGCATTAAGGTCACAGAACTGATCAAAGGTTTATTGCTAGAGTTACATATCCTGCATTTTATATACTTAGAAATTTTGCCTTGTACACATGGCATAGTAGGGATCATGTCTCTCCAATTTCTACAGTTTTCAAGATGATGATTTGAAACTTGCAGCAAAGTAAGAATATAGGCTGGACATATGTATAAAAGTCACAGAACTCTGATCAAGTTTTATTGTTACAGTTACATACCCTGGATTTACTTAGAAATGTTGCCATATAAAGTCAGACTGGCAGTAGCAGGGGCATTCATCCCTTTTGGAATCATCTAGTTATACAGAAGCCAACTGACCTGGATCTACACTGTTTGTCATAAGTATTTGAATTTGCATAAACGACTTGGATCAAGTAATCTAACTTGGCTGAAAATTAGAAGTGGGCGTGGTATCATAATTTATTCAGCATGACAAGGGTTAATTAAGTTATACAGACTAGATAGTAATGAACTGGCAGTTTATAGCCTAAGATATTTGCATTAGAATTGGTTATAACCCTGGCCGCGGGTAAAAGCGAGCCCCTGTCACGTGCTCCAGTTCGTTCTGTTTTCGATGGCGTACTGATTTGTGTTGTCTTTCAGGTCATTTAACACGTACCTTGAAGAGGCTGTGTCCCATGGTTGTGCAATTGCGACCTATCCTGGGACCGCTTCATATTTATTTTTAGATTCAGCGTGTTCATATGTGTAGCTGTCCAGATTCACCCACTCGTTTTCTTTTTCTAGATTCACCCGGGCATATACCTGGAGCCAAACTCTTAACCATGAAGGACCTAGTGAACATTGATACAGGAGTGCTACGGTCGTTGGAAGAGCTAAAAGCTAGTGAGTACAGAATTAAACCGGAAAATTAATCAAAACACTGATAGCACTGGTGGGACGATTGTCTCTGAGTGTGGGGTGAGAAAATGGTTCTGAACGGAGACTTAAGACTGTTTCCTTTAACCCTTAAATTCCTGTAATTTAACAAACAGTGCAGACCCTGATCAGACGCCGCAAGACGCGGCGTCTGATCTGGGTCTGCACTGTTTGCCAATGTCCCAGTCCAGGTTTTACTGATAGCCAAACTCTCTTTACACGGCACTCTGACGTCACGCCGACAAGAATAGCGCGGCTATAAATAACCGTTACCTGGAATTCATCTAAACGCGGTTTAATTACATTAGTCGATGATAATCATGTGGACAACTAAAAACTACCTCAAGAAAATTTTGCTTTTGTATACTATGGGTCGATTGTAAACAATCTATCAAAAATCAATCGACGCAAAAAAGTACCATTAACAAGGCGGGTAACCTACGTCATAGTCACGTGACCTAAATATTGACAGTGACTATTAAACACTGGCTAAATTTCTCGATTCAAAACAGTACGTCGAAGTTTTTCATTACTTTCTTAGTTTTTTTAGGTAAAAGACATGCTCATATAAGGTAACAAACTTCGATATCTATCCATGCAGAAGTGGTCTTGTGAAATCTTGTCGATTCTGAGAACACTCAACTACAAATGCGTTTTATCGCCGGATACAGTTACACTCATTTCGGAAAATTAACCATGACAATAAACAAGTGTCATATTTCACCACCTACAAGTTTAGCGACATAAAATATGTCTTTTATTTCTTACAGTTAATACATTCTATTGCAATAGAACAGATATGTCATGGTTCTGAAGCACAGGCTGAATTATTAAAATGATATCCATTACACCCATGACACACGTAGGTACTCTTTACACCTTTTCGAAAATCGTCAGATACTCTTTACATACTCTCTAAGCTCTTCTAGATTTTAGTGATTGCTCTTCCGTCCTTTTCTAGAAATTGTTGCAGCCATATGAATTGTATGTATATGTATATGCAAAGCCAGTGTGCCTGCATTTGAGTTTTATGGCCCAGGCAACACTGTTAAGGTCTTGTGGAGTCTTTTCCTGGGGTTGGGTATGAAACCCACAGACCGGAACCCAGTGACCGAGACCCGTGGCCGAGATCAAAATTTCCATTCTGGCTAGCAAGACTAATGTGTTTATAACTTTGTTCATTTGGATTGTACTTTGAGGTATTAAATGAATATTATCCAAGAAGAAGGAAATTTAGATAGGACTTGTAGTTATATTGTAAACTCAGATTTATCGTTTCAAGAGGTATGAAGCCCACAGACCATCCATTCTCCGGGTTTTTTTTTTTTTTAATTTTTTTTTTCTATAACCTTCGATAAACAATCAATTTCTTTGTTACACAGGTCTTTCAAATACAGAAATAAATTATATATGGCTAACTGAAGCTATAACAGAGACGTTAGAATGTTGAATTCTACTATTTTCATATATGCATTATGTTTCTAAAAATAGAACAGGTAGAAAATGGGATAATAACGACAATGTCCATAATCTAAAGGAATGTACCGACAAGTAAATACTCAAAACAGCTAGTGCATATAACTGACACATGCTCAGTCTAACCTCAGTCAGGCAGATACAGGGTCTTCCAGATAAGACTTCAACTTGTATAACCCTGGCATAGTTGGGCATCCTGCCTATTGAGACAATCATTCATACATTACGAAAACATGCCTATTCAAACATACTGAAAATTTTAGCACCAAAAAATGAAAATTTTCACATAAAAAATTCTGATATTTTTCATATTTCTGCTCAAAACATAGATTGTGGTACCCGTTAGAACCGCCTCGCCGAGGCGGTCCTAACGAGTACCCACAATCTATGTTTTCGAACAGAAATAAGAAAAATAATGTATACCCCTGTAAACCCCAGTTTTACCATATATAAGTGGGGTTTGAGGGGTTCAAAATTATATAGGTATGTTTTCGTGATGAAAATGCTCTAAATCTGTTCATGAATATAGCGCGAGCAATAAAGATTTTATTGAATATGAAATAGCTGAACGACAGCTCGTCATGAAGGGCGATGAAGAAAAAAGCTGGTTCAATTTTATTAAATCCATCCTAGAGACGTATAATCTCCTATCATTTTTTACCTCTTCGACAAGCAAATGTCTAAAGCAGAAAGGAAACAGAATCTTACAAAAGTACTAAATTCTCATACTGAGTCCACATTGCGAAAATAAGTAGTAAATCATCCCCTAAAATATGTCAGTCCTCTATCACTCAAAGTAGGGAAAGCACACCCGGTATGGGCAACAGTTAGGAATAGTATTGTTGATAATAGGAGGGCACAACTTAAATGGCCGGTACTTATATTTTACATGGTAATAGGGCTGCATTTAATCAACACACAGTTGATGCTACATGTAAACTGTGTTGAGCTGCTCCAGAAACTCGGCAACACTTCATAGCAGAATGCTCGGTTTTGCCCATGAAAGGGTAGTTTATGTGGGAAAACTGCGGGATAGCCCAGCTAGTAAAGTTGTAGAGAGTGTAGATCTAAAAGACCCAGAAGTGTTTACTCAGCTCACACTGGGCGTTTCAGTTTATGTTACAAACGGCGAAGATATTGTTCTCCTCGAGTTGTATTCAAGAGAGTACGTCGAGCGGATTCATAGAAAGAGGATCGCAAGTCTTAAATAGATTTCACAGTGTTAAACATTTGTGGTGGGTGCAGATATAAACTATTTGAACTGCTCAAGTTGTAAATAAACCTTCACCAGCACTATTGTTAAGAGAATATGAGCTCATAAACTTACCTGTATTTAGTACAGGGTGCCTGGACAAGACAACGGGGGAACTTTACGACATAACAGAACAGAACATTGTTATATAAAATAATTCGCATAATTTCCATTTGTATGCACGGCTGTAGGAGTACTCGGTACATTTCTGTAGATTATGGGCGTTGTCGTTATTATCCAATTTTCTACCCGTTCTATTTTTAGAAACATGATAAGCATATGAGAATCGTAAAATTCAACACTTTAACGTTTCTCTTATAGCTTAAGTTAGTCATAAATAATGTATTTCTGTATTTGAAAGACATGTGTAATAAAGAAATTAATTGTTTATCGAAGATTATAGAAAAAAAACTTCAAAAAACAGAGAATGTTTGGTCTGTGGGTTTCATACCACTTGAAACGATAAATCTGAAATTAAAAAAACAACTACAGGTCCGATCTAAATTTCCTTGTTCTTGGATAATATCTACTTAAAACCCAAGATGAACAAAGTTAAAAACATATTAGTCTGGTTATCCAAGGATGGAAATTTTGGTCTCGGTCAGGGGTTCCGGTCTGTGGGTTTCATACCTGACCTTTTCCTGGGCAGGCATATACATCCAAGCGATTAATTAGTACCTGTGCCCATACTTTCACCAGTACATCACGAAAACACGCCTATATAATTTTGACTCTTAAACCCCACTTTTATACAGTAAAACTGGGGTTTACAGGGGTATACATTTTTTTTCTTATTTCTGCTCAAAAACATAGATTGTGGGTACTCGTTAGAACCGCCTCGCCGAGGCGGTTCTAACGAGTACCCACAATCTATGTTTTGAGTAAAAATATGAAAATATCAGTTTTAACTGAAATTTTTCAGTTTTTGGAGATGAAATTTTGCTATATATTTGAATAGGCGTGTTTTCGTAATGAACTGAAAACCAAGGAATGGGATTTGATTCACCTGTGTACTGTCGCTTTTTACAAGGGAGACAACCTCATTCGCACAATCTGATCAGTCTTCGCAGGGTAGTCTGGATATCCAAGGTTCCAAAGTATCTTCAGGCGGTCAGAGAAGACTGATCAGCCTGCATGGATGCACAGGCTGATCTGAGTCTTCGCTGAGCGCACATGCAGTCTTGTAGGAAATCCTGTGCTCAGACTCACAATGTGTTCTGAATAAACTTTACATACTAGCAGTAATCACAAAACGTTATTTTGACGTAACCGCGACCCCGTCGAAAGGGCGCTGTTGCGACGTGTCTTCTGGATACATTGCATAGAACAGTAAAGACACTAGCCGGACATAACAGTACGGATGCACAGGCTGGTGTAAGTCATCGCTGGTCGAATAGTTCCAGATTTGTAGGGTACTCCACACCATAACACCAGATAGAAGAGGGTATCAGGTAAATATTTGATCTTATCTCTTCATGAAAATATGTTGTGGCTACTCATTAGAAGCGCCTCAATGAGGCGCTTCTAATGAGTATCCACAACATGTTTTATGGAGAAATAAGAACAAATATCAGATACTATTTGGCTAGTTTAAACTTTTTTTCTTTTTTTTTTATAAATATAACAATATTAACAATACTAATACTTACATGTTACATATAATATATACAGAGTTTACATATAATTTATACACATACATATAGTTTATACACATATTACACATGTATAATTTATATACATGTGTTTCATATAATTTATACACACATTCTGTATAATTTATAAACAAGTTACATATATAATTTATACATAAGTTACATATAATTTATACACATTAAATATGATTCAAACATTGTTACAGATAATTTATACACAAGTTACATATAATTTATCCACATGTTACATATAATTTATAGACCTTACATATAATTAATACAAATGGGATTCAAAAATAAGTCCAGGAAGACCTTTGTTGATCTGTTTCCCAAATCGATGGTTGAATCTTTACCACTCTCTGGGCATATTCACAGAAAGACCTTTGTTGATCTGTTTCCCAAATCCATAGTTGAATCTTCTCCACTCTCAGGGCATATTCAGCAAACGACATATTAATAACATGTTTCTTATTTTCCCCAGAAGATAAGAAAAATATTATTAATATGTCGTTTCCAAAAGAGACAATTTGCAGAAATGTCAAAGTCTATTTTCTGCAGAAATAATAACAAAACTATTTCAAAGTGTCATCTGCTGTAATGTTTGCCCAGAGTGCTAAGGGTTAAAAAAGGCTTTTACTAGAGTTATGCCCCACACCCCATGCTACTTCATTTTTACAGTATTTCAAGGGGCTGGGATAGACCTTCAGAAACCCATAGCTACATATTGTAACAGTGGGATGTCATCCTGTACGGTTGTCATGGCAGCGCTTATGTGTGGAGCTCAGGAGGCTGTTTTATTTCATGTAAGTATAAGCTGTTTCTTTTGAGCTGGTAGAGAGATGTAGTGTGCATAGAGTAAATAAATGTATACATTCTGTGGGTATTGTGTTTTGTTCCGCTCAGTTATATGAATATTCGCTAGAAAATATTGTTTCATGAATTATTTTTTTTTTTTTTTTGCAATTAACCTTTTAAGACTGGACTTCAACAGCACTTATCTCAGCAGGCACATAACATCAAAATGACGTCGTATCAACGTCGATGTAACGTCATCACGTCGCATCGACGTTGATACGACGTCATTTTAACGTTGTGTGCCCACTAGTATATATGTTTTTTTTGGCATTCAGTGGTACAAACTTTAAATTGGGACTTCAGTGGCACATTTTCATGTCGTGAAACTCATATATATGATTGTAGACTGGTCTTATATATTTTTATAATTTCAGGGAGGTTTCACAGAATGGAAAAAACGAAGCGAACCAGACAATATCCAGAAATTGTGACCACAACATTCAGTCCACAGCAGTCATATACCTCAAATCATAGTTCTAGACAAGATTTTTTTTTTTTTTTTTTTTTTTTCAAGCTACTGATAATTTTCTTATTACTCCACGGAAACATGTGATGCGCAGTATCTATTGATTCTGTAAGCAGACAATGAAGGCCCTGATCAGCCTGCGCTTACGCGCAGGCTGATCTGGGCCTGCGTTGTCCGAAAATTATTTAAAGGCCCTTTTGTCCGCAAATTGTTTAAAGGCGTCATGTGTTGTGGTACTCATTATAAGCGCCTCGTCGAGAAAAAAAAAATTAGGCGAGGCGCTTCTAAGGATTTTAGAGTAGACCCCTTTTCGGAAGGGACTTGTTGCGCAGGAAATCATACAGAAAGTCACAAAAGTTGTCTTCCTTGTAAAAATGGCGAAAAAACTACTACGTACCCTACCAATCCAGACCTCTCCAATTGTATAACTAGTATAGTAAATTAATACAGTCGACTCTCATTATCTCGAAGCCCAAGGGACTCTCTGAAATACTTCGAGATATCCGTACCTCGACATATTAGATTTGCAGAATTGAGGAAAAAATACACAAACAAATGAATATGTAATTTGACTCCTGAAGTTAGAGATGTATTTAAAATATTGTGGAAAAGAGGGAAAATTGCTCCTTAGAAGCAATTACTCCTCTTTTCCACAATATTTTGTTACCTGTTGTTACATTTCCACACATGATGTTAAAGCATGAACCAGATTTTCACTTCGAGGTAAGCGAAGTCGAGATTACGAGAGACGACTGTACATAAAAAATGACTTTCTAAATCTGAACACTTTTAAGTTAAATATCTCAATGGAATATGGGACTAGTCCGTTATTTCAAAAAGAAGGTGTTAAAAATATTCTGCACTGTGGAAAATGATAATCATTACTTTAACAGGTCTATGTATTGTGTTACCACTCCGTGTTTCCCCATACCAAAATAGGCTTAGCCTAAATGCGAGCACAGTACAGACCCAATCTGTAGTCTCTTCAAAAGTCCTTCACAACATCATTAAAGAATGACTATCAGTATATAAAAAATATATGTAAATCAATAATAAATAATAAAAATAATCAGCAATATATGTTCGTGACACTTATTGACACTCGTTTTTTGTCACTTCGTGACGCTTATTACTATCAAGTCCGCTCCAGTCCTGTCAACTTCCGTGAACTTCTGGGAAGAAAACGGGAAGAAAGTTGGTCAGAGCGATTTCTGCTGAAAGTATATATCGTTGTATGTTACTTTTCCTTGATCATATTCACACTGGTAAATCAAAAAAAAGCACTGGTGTGTACCAGAATAAGTACTCGTTATATCTCAGTTTGCTTAATAATCAAAATACAGTAGACTCTCGTTATCTCGACTTCACTTATCTCAGATAACCGCTTATCTCGAAGTAAATATCTGGTCCCTGTTTCAACATGGAACTCTAACAACAGGTAACAAAATATTGTGAAAAAGAGGAGAAATTGCTCCTAAGGAGCAATTTCTCCTCTTTTCCACAATATTTTGCAATATATCTCTAACTTGAGGAGTCAAATTACAAATACATTTGTTAAATGAGGTTGTTTGATTTATTTGTTCCTCTATTCTACAAATCTGATATGTCGAGATATGGTGATTTCAGACAGTCCCTTGAACTTGGAGACAGTCCCTTGGACTTCGTCTGTATTTCTCTTTTTTTTCTCATATTATATGGTGTAAACACTACGGTTTACATAGATCTTGATAAGAAGGGTATTAAGATAAAAATAGTTTTCATTTTTTTTCAGCACAAAACCCTATGTTGTGGGTACTCATAAAAGCGCCTTTGCAATGAGCTTCTAATCAGAATCCACAACATAAATTTTGTTGAGAAATCAGAAAAAAAACAAAAAAAAAAAAAAAAAAAAAAAAAAAACAACAAGATTATTTCTATTTTAAAGATGGCACATAATAAAATAAGCAATGAGTACTCGTCTTTGTTTATTATAGTGATTAATTTGATTTTTATGTTTTCGCTATAATGCATTGACTGAGTTGGGAGCCTTTATGCGAACCGAATTTTTATGTATTTCTGTATTAAGAGTAGCATCGATACCCAGGGTGAAGTTGGCTAGCTGTAAAAGTGCTTTAATCCCTCCGCCCGCCGCCCCGCCACCCCACCCACCCACACACACACACACACACGGTGGTTTACTCTACTGACCGTTCTAAGGCGGTGGTCCCGGTGTTAGTCTTACTCTTTGTTGCTTTGTGGTTTATTCTACGAAGCGATATACTTTATGTCTTACCTTGTGTCATTTTGTTCGTGTGTTTTTCAGTCCTTTTAGCGTTGCGATTACCTCGCTTGGGAAAGAGAGAGCTAATCTTAGTGCTTTTCGTACGTTTGTTCGATTTGTGCTTGTTTGGATTTGTCGATTTCCGCTTCCTCTTGGTGTCTGGGAAGGGCTGCGGTTTGTGATTGTGGCACTCCCTGGACTTTTCTCTTACCTTTTTTTTTTATCTAGAAATATGCCTTAGAAGCGTTAACATAGGTGTGTCAACGTAATGGTTGTGATCTGTGAAGTTGAAAAGATTAACATAAACTTACTTAAGGTCTTTTGTTAATTTTGTGACCGCTCAACAAAGTAGTCCGTTTTTTTTTTTTTGTTGTTTTTTTTTCCGCAGGTCGAATGGCAATCATGTTTTAAAATGGGCTCTGTTTTTATTTTTAGTCAGCAAGTTAATGGTAAGCCTTCAATTTCGCAACCACCCAAACTGTTATTCTTGCGCGAAGTTAGGCTTCGTCACTTTTTAGTGTGAGGTTTTATAAACAACAGTTCACTAATTTATTACTGAAGTTTTAATCCTTGTCCTGCTGAATAAATTAAGATGCCACGCCTACTTCTAATTTTCATCCAATCAGATTACTTGATCCAGATTGTTGATATAAATTCACATACTTAATGTCAAACAGTGCAGATCCAGATCAGTTGGCTTCTTTAGAAGCCAACTGATCTGGATCTACACTGTTTGCAAAGGCAGGGTATATCCGGATTCAGCAGGACAAGGGTTAAACACAACCATTAAAATGAAATGCTTCATATATTCAGAATTGGTGCAAATATTCCTTTTCACCACTTTATTTAGTAAAAAAGGGGGCTGGGGAGTTGGGAGGGGAGGTTGAGTGTGTGTGTGTGTGTGTGGGGGGGGGGGTGGTTCCATCGGGATGGGCTCATAAATTATGAGGAAGGTCACGCGATGAAATGGCTCATATTGCTGTTTGTATATAGTCAGAATATCGCTTCCCAGCTAGCATTCTACGTAAATCTACATCGGGCCGTCATCGGCCCGTCAGCTACCCAGACGGGCCGATGACGGCCCGATATAGATTTACGTAGAATGCTGACTGGGCTGTGGGCCATGGGGATACTGAAGGATTTAAAGTCAGTCTGATTAAAACCAGATCTTATCAACAAGATCTGGGGAAGACCAATTAAAGATCACCATCAAATAACCCCTGGAAAACGGAAACGTCTATATTAAAACTTTGCATAGACAGCCAATCAGATCTTATTTTACGTACCACTTTCGGTTTGGTTTACAAAATGGCGACGTTGGAAAGCACGATCGAAAGCGTGTTAGGGAAAGGCGGATTGAAGGGTTTGAAACACCAGACCCAGCTTATATTTGACTGTTTGATGATAAAACAAGTTTGTTTTCGTCTGAATGAAAGAAAACCCGCAGATAACGCAGATATTATAAAAAAAAAAAAAAAAAAAAAAAACACTTTTTCGGCGATGCACCTTATTTTCTGTGGTCATTTGCGTTGCCATTTAGCGTTTTCTGGATCGGTTTGAAACGTGCCTATTCTTAAATACAGCAAAATGTGAATCGGATATATTTGCTCAATTTTACTTTTTAATTTGTAAGCGATTTACTGATTGGTGAGTCCAGAAGGTTATTCAGTGGTGATCGCCCTCTATACATCATTACGAAAACACGCCTATTCAAATATATTGAAAATTTCACCACCAAAAACTGAAAATTTTCAGATAAAAAACTCTGATATTTTTTATATTTCTGCTCAAAACATAGATTATGGTACTCGTTAGAACCGCCTCGGCGAGGCGGTTCTAGAACCGCCTTGGCGAGGCGGTTCTAACGAGTACCCATAATCTATGTTTTTGAGCAGAAATAAGAAAAATAATATATACCCCTGTAAACCCCAGTTTTACTATATAAAAGTGGGGTTTAAGGGGGTCAAAACTCTATAGGTATGTTTTCGTGATGTATTCGTTAGATCTTCCTGCGGAGGATATGATTTTAATTAGATTGGATTAAAAGTTCACCTCTGACAAAACATGCCAAAAATTGTTGTTTATTAACCCAGTAAGCATTCTACGTAAATCTATAGCGGGCTGTTGTCGGCCTCTTATTGTCAGCGGGCTGTTGTTGATAACGGCCCGCTATAAATTTATGTAAACTGCTAACTGGGAAGGCAAGAGTTCACAAAGTGGAGAACTGTTATAAACAATCTATATTTTCGCTTGGACGGTTAGACATAATAGGTCTTTGAGACAGTCAATATTGACAAAGATCTGAATGCCTCATATTTCTGGCTAGACCGTAGTGATTTCGCTATAAGCTGTTGTTCTCGAAGTAGCTTCGAAGTCTGCCTCCTTTATCAAACCGTATTGATTTTGTTCTTCAAAAAAACCTGATACTATGCGCAAGAAAACAGCCCACGTCAGCTGTTGCGGCTAGTTCAGAAGACCTGATATATCAGTGGTAGACAGCTGTCAGTTAACTCTATTGAGTGCTCTCTGTAAACGACTAGATCCAATTTCAGTCGAACTGCAATGGCTCGGACATCTTTGGGACCATGAAAAATTGTTCTAGACATGGGTAGTTCGAGCCACTGAGGGTTTGTTTGTGTTGAGGTTTTACGGCCCAGTCAACCCAATGGGGTCATGTCGAGCGCGGTCAGTTTACCTAACCATACGTTACTGGGCAGACTTAGTCCTCAAAGCGGTTAACCAGTACTGTGCACATTCTTTCGCCAGAAACTGACAACTGTCCTTCTTGAATCAGCGGAAGGGAGAGAATGACCGTAGAAAATATTTCATGATCAATCTCCACGAAAGAATGTTGCCGACCTCGACGGGGGTTGAACCCGCGACCTCCTGGTCTCCAGTCGGACGGCGCATCCAAATGAGCCACCGAGGCCACCACTGAAGGTTAATCATAACGCCAGATCAGGACATTATTTTTCATATTTCTGCTCAAAACATACATTATGGGTACTCGTTAGAACAGCCTCGGCGAGGCGGTTCTAACGAATACCCTCAATCTATGTTTTTGAGCAGAAATAAGAAAAGTAATGTATACGCCTGTAACCCCAGTTTTATTATATACAAGTGGGGGGTTAAGGGGGTCAAAATCATATAGGCATGTTTTCGTGATGAGCAAATAGAGATAATTTAGGGATGTCATTTCATTTTTCTATAAAATAATGGTAGGTTCAGTGTACTCATTAGAATCGCCTCGATGAGGCGATTTTAATGAGTACACACACTATACATTTTCATGATAAAATAAGACAATGCCCCTAAAATTTCCTTAAATATTTGTTTTCTTGAGCTATCGGAAGAATTTGCTAGGAATTAAAAAAAACGAATTCGACTCAGCCACGGTAAACGAACCATCGGTGTTCGAGTTATTGTAGTTTTACTGTTATTGGTTTCCTCGGCTTTTATCATAAGCAGTTTTCATTTCCGTGAGAATCTAACTTAAACGTGGTCTTATGCCAATAAAAGTTCCTAAATATCAAAAAGAAACATTTTTTGTGCAATAAGATATGTAATGTTAATAAATCTTTCATGTGAATAAGGAAAATTTTAACACTAAAATTAATTTTAAGAAAAAAAAAAAAAAAAAAAAAAAATCAAAGGATTCCAATTAGAACGCCCTGGTTAATATTCGATCTGCCTTGCGCTTTATCTATCAAGGGAGATAAAAGAAAACTATGGGGTTGTGTTCAGAAGTGCAAATTACTCGCAAACGCTTTTGCTCTGGCCTATTGGCTTTCATTAATCGGTACAAGGATCCCGAGCAAAATGTTTGCGATAACTTTGCACTTTTGAACACAACCTGCCTGGGGTGCGTTCAGAAGTGTAAAGTGACAGCGAATATTTTGCCCTGGACACATGTTCCTAACGACAACAGGAGCAGGGATCAAGGGCAAAACATTCGCGATCACTAAACCCTTGTCATGCTGAATAAATTAAGGTGCCACGCCCACTTCCAATTTTCAGCCAATCAGATTACTTGATCAAGGTTGTTGATATAAATTCACAAACTGAATGACAAACAGTGAAGATCCAGATCAGTTGACTTCTTCAGAGGCCAGCTGATCTGGAGCTACACTGTCTGCAAAGGAAGGGTATATCCGGGTTAAGCAGGACAAGGGTTAATACTTTTGAAAGCAGCCCTGCTATCTGTCATTGATGTAGTCCCAACCTGTGGATATGGCTTCTATTGATTTCCTGGGAGAATGATGGCAAAGTCTGTCAGCAGAGATTCTTATCACTGATAATGGTCTTATTTCAGATTATAATGGTCAATGTCTCGATATAGATTCACAAAATATAGGAACGAAACAGACCAAAATCCGTCTAATGTTAGAGCATGTCACAGCACATATGTTGACGTTCAATGTTCAGTCGACACAAGTACAATTGAATAGAATAGAACAGTGTTGTCCTTGTGTTTACAAAACACTGTGACATGCCTTTATAATGAATGAATCATCTATAAATAGCTCGGACAAAGCTATATTAATGCTAAATATGGGAATCCCGTGATACGTCAGGATCTATAAACATTCATCAAATTATACCTAAGCAATCTAAATAAGGCAAAGGCTTATAATTCTACTAACGGGGCTATCAGCTCCCCAGTATAGGTGTGCAACATGTGGTGTGCGGGTTCCTATCATCTGATTGGCTGCTGACTGAGAGTTTATCAGGAATACAATCTAATTCTCTAAGAGAAACTGGTATGATAATAGCTTTCACCTCTGCGGTACTTCATTAAATGTTTACAGAAATAATAACTACACGTGCCAGTTGCACAAAGAAAAAATCAACAGACGACATGATGAAATATTTTTCTGATTTTTTTGCAGAAAACAGGGTTTGGCATTTCATGCAAATTGTCTCCTTAAGAGACAGTTTGCGTGAAATGTTAAACCCTGTTTTCTGGAGACAATTTGCATGAAATGCCAAACCCTGTTTTCTGAAATAAAAAAAATCATCAAATTGTTGTTTGTTGAATTTGCCCTGAGCGTGGTAAGGGTTATACTTGAAACCATTTCTTAATCTGATATTAATTTGGAGCAAGGGCTATACAAACGTATTAATGCCAATCACTGCTGATGCCAGCCATTACGAAAACACGCCTATTCAAATATATTGAAAATTACACCACCTAAAACTGAAAGTTTTCAGATAAAAAATTCCGATATTTTTCACATTTCTGCTCAAAACATAGATTGTGGGTTCTCGTTAGAACCGCCTCGCCGAGGCGGTTCTAACGAGTACCCACAATCTATGTTGTTAAGCAGAAATAAGAAAAATAGTGTATACCCCTGTAAACCCCAGTTTTACTATATAAAAGTGGGGTTTAAGGGGGTAAGAATTATATAGGCATGTTTTCGTGATGCAGCCAATGATATGGCAATCATTTCGAGGGCGATAACCCTGTTAGTCTTGATAAGGGGAATAACCAGTTTTGCAAAGAGAGGCAATTAAATTACCTCTCTTTAAAATTGTTAGGGGTGATAAAGGGAGATATTCCACTTATGGCATAATTGATTTGACGACAGTACCAATAACGAAATGTTATTCATGTGAACCATAACGACAGAAAACGTACCTTCGAACATGTGCGACCAGCGAAGATTCAGATCAGCCTGTGCATTCGCGCAGTTTGAACCGAATCTTCACTGGGCGCATTTTAGATAGACAAGAATACAGAGTTTGTTCATGCAGCAAATGAAGACAAATTAGATTGCGAGCATGCGCAGGCTAATTTGAGCACATGTCAGAAGGTACGTTTTCTCACATTATAGTTGAACTGTAGTCAAAAACAAATCACAAATTGAATATGTTGCAATGGAAACGGGGGCCGGCCTCGGTGGCTCAGTTGGATGCGCCGTCCGACTGGAGACCAGGAGGTCGCAGGTTCAACCCCCGCCGAGGTCGGCAACATTCTTTCGTAGAGATTGATCATGAAATATTTTCTACGGTCATTCTCTCCCTTCTGCTTATTCAAGAAGGGCAGTTGTCAGTTTCTGGCAAAAGAATGTGCACAATACTGGTTAACTGCTTAGAGGACTAAGCCTGTCCAGTAAACGTGTGGTTAGATAAACTGACCGCGCTCGACATGACCCGATTGGGTTGACTGGGCCGTAAAACCTCATCACAAACAAACAAACAATGGAAACGGGGACAGAGGGGTTGGTGTGGTTTAAATGCAATATGGAATTTACCATTGTTTTAGCAAAAAAGAAATTTAGGAAACAGTTTACAGTACAACTTCCATAACTCGAACGCCGATGGCTCGTTTACCATGGCTAATTCGAACTCGTTTTTTGAGTCTCTAGGAAATTCTCTTGATAGCCCAAGAAAGCAAATATTTATGGATATTTTAAGGAAATGTTCTTATTTTATCATGAAATGTATGTTGTGTATACCCAATTGAATCGCCTCATCGAGGCGATTCTAATGGGTACACTCAACATACCGTTAGTACAGAGAAGATCGAAAAGTTATCCCTAAATTACAGTAGAACCTCGATAATTCAAAGTCCAAGGGACCAAACAGTTTTTGTTTGAATTATTGAGACCTTGAATAATTGAGGGTTAAACGCATACATATATTTCAGTTGGGACTTCAAAATGATTTTGAATTATGTGAGAATTTTGAATTATTGGAGTTTGAATTATCGAGGTTTTACTGTATATCCATTTGCATCCTGATCTTTTGATTAACCCTCAGTGGCTCGAACTATCCATGTCTAGAACAAATTTACATGGTCCAAAAGATGTTCGAGATATTGAGGCTCGACTGTAGTTAGGAATTTAATCGGCAGTCATAGAAGGACTGCAAAAAGTTTAACTGTAACCCTTGTCCCGCTGAATAAATTAAGAGGCCATACCCATTTCTAACTTTCAGCCAGTCAGATTGCTTGATCCAGATGATTGATATAAATTCACATACTTAATGGCAAACAGTGCAGGTCAAGATCAGTTGGCTTCTACAGAAGCCAATTGATCTAGATCTGCACAGTTTGCAAAGGCAGGGTATGTCCGGGTTCAGCAGGACAAGGGTTAAGTTAACCTGATACACTTTGTAGAATTTCCGCTTTCTTTGACAAGGGTGATAACGTTGGGCTTCCAGTTACCTTTTCTGCACACCAAGACCTTTCTGAAAAAGGGAGCACATTCTTTCCTTTTAAACAAGACCCCTTTTCAGAAGGGAGGCAAACAGTTTTGACAGATTTGCCTCCCTTGAAAGTGAATTAATTTCCCTTAATGAGCAAATGGTAGGTGGAGGCTGAATATAGTTCTCCTGCATCAGATACGCGTGTTTCGGTTGACTAGGCCTCATCAGTGATGCTTAAAGGCATATCTAACATTCTGCGCCAGAACAAAGTTAAAGTAAGGGAGCCACCAGAACAACGTGAAAGCAAGGGAGTTAAAATCTCATAAAAAAAAAACTTTTTGGGAGTATCCCTCTTGTAGAAAATGATTATTGTCATATGAGCGTGGTAAAAATTTTGGAAATGTACGGTAAGGAGAAACGGAGTCCAAATATTAATCCACTGTATTAGATTGGAAGCTCCCAAAAGGGTAATTGGCAAACAGTGCAGATCCAGATCAGAATGCGGCGTCTGATCAGGGTCTACACTGTTAAAATTAACTGCGGGAATTTCTATAAAACATAGTAATACTAAAAACTAACCAGGCATCCTGATATTGGAAATAGACCGGTCCAAATATTTGTGGTAGAATAGTCCACTAGACGTAAATGGGTAAAGTGAACCATTACCAGCCGAAACCACAAACAAAATTTCAGTCTCAGAGTGTTTCTAAGCATCAGTTGGGGACACTGTCCGTTTTAGGATCAGTCTATACTGTTTGCCCAGATAAATCTGTCTAAATATTTATAGAAATAGATATTAAAAATGAAACAAAAGTCATAATTGAAAATTACACATACATAAAAGAAAATAAATCTGAGAGGACACGAATGTCATCTAGGCACGGATCGAACATCAAATCAAATAAATTTATATAAAACAGAAAAAGAAAATTTTCCATTACGAAAACACGCCTATTAAAATATATTGAAAATTTCACCACCAAAAAAACTGAATGTTTTCAGATAAAAATTCTGATATTTTCATATTTCTGCTCAAAACATAGATTGTGGGTACTCGTTAGAACCGCCTCGCCGAGGCGGTTCTAACGAGTACCCACAATTTATGTTTTAGAGCAGAAATAAGAAAAAAAATAATGTATACCCTGTAAACCCCAGTTTTACTTTATAAAAGTGGGGTTTAAGGAGGTCAAAATTACATAGGTATGTTTTCGTAATTTGGGTTTTTGCATTCTAGTGTTAGATTCCCCTCCGGAATTTTCGGAAATTTATATCAGGGCCACTGATGATGCCTTATTGGCCGAAACTAGCTAGTTTGACCCAGAAGTCTTGACACTTAGGTTGTTTTCACTTTTTTTTTTGTTAGTGTGTTCAGTGCTCTCAAGGGTCATTCCTTTTAGAATTTATTTTTAACAAAATAAACAATGCAAAAGAGTGCAGATATGAATGAGAAGGAAAAATATAAAAGAAATTGCCCAGAAAAGACCACACTCACGATGCACATTCATAGGCGATGCGGTCATTACGCACTTACTCATGTACTTAACATGCCTAAGAAACATTTTATGATAAAGTGACATTCGTGTCCGCTCCATAACTCTGATACTGTCCAAGATATTTTCACGGAACTTCACACAAATGGAAAACACTATGAGAAAACAAGTTTGCAGAACACATGAACCATTACTCTAGTTTGCCTACTTTTGGAGTTATTGCCCTTTGAACATTGAACATAGCTATTTCTACCACGTACTCGTGTCCGCTCTTTAAGTTGAAAACCATTCGAGATATTATCATGAAGTTTCTCACAAATGTAGAGCACCATGAGACAACGTGCAGGACACAAAACTGTAACTCTGGTTAACCTACCTTTGGAGTGGCGGCCCTTTGGACATAGTAAATATTGAAATCGCCATTTCTACTATATACAAAAAAAGGAAACAATGCCATGCATCAATGTTGATAATATATAGAGAAAGACTAATGCACCTTCCCTTTGATTTTATTTTTAACAGTTATGGCACTTGCTTGATGTATGTGCAGTAGCGGGGCATTGTGCAGTGCTTGCAGCGCTTTTATTTACTATAGGGACTGCTCTTAAAGGAGAGAATTTGCTCCCTGGGAGCAAATTCTTTCCTTAAGAGTAGCCCTTAATATAGAAGCGTTTCTATGTATAATTGTTCAAGAGTTTTCCTGAGTTTGCGTAAAAATACTTCCAGTCTGGCTATAGGGAATTTAAGCAACTTTTATCAGACGGTTACATACCCCTGTTAATTTCTCCATAGGCTACACTGCTAAGAGTTCAAAAGTCTGTCACCTGCCACAATTTCATGGTCCCAAATCAGATCCAGGTTTTGGTGGGATGTAATAGCCACTTGAGTCAGCAACAGATCCTGGGATTTTCATGTCCTCTTCACCTCTTCGAAAACACATGACACTGCCCGCCATCCAAACAACTCCTCCTATTCAGGGTCACAAACTGGAATGACTGACCGACCCTTTGAAACACTCCGCCCAGCCAAATTGTTCCCTACAGAATCTTTTACTATCTGGATTGTTTTCTCCTCTAGGAACCTACTGCGGTCTGAAATAAATAGAGCAATGCAGTCTTTTTTTACCTTACACTATATACAATATCTACTCTGTACACTCTATTTTTAGATAGGACTATTTTTCAGCACCAAAACAGCGAGACGTCAATAGTAGTCTGGTTCCGGACCGAAACCTCACTCGAAACGTCGGTGTCAAATCACCGAATAATGTTGATACTGCAATTTCACCCCCAAATACTTAGAGCGGATGAACACATTTTTAGGGGATGACAACTCTTTCAAAACTGTTTGCCTCCACCTCCATTCTGAAAAGAGGTCGACTGTACCAGGAAAAAAAGAATTTGCTCCCTTTGGAAGCACGGACACTTCGCAGTTAATATAATAAAAACAATAACTTCAAGCTCGTATGCTCAGATCAGCCTGCACAACAGCAAAGCCTGGACGAGAATCATTGCTCACTGCAGACAATGTTGTTCGCATTTGACATAATCTATATTACGAAGGCCAGGTCACTCAAACAACAGCTGCAATAGTTGGGTGCATTACATAAAGAATGCACATTAGATGGGCACGTCATGCGAAAAAGTATCTTCGAGCATGCGCACAATGTGCGAGTTCACCTCATCCTGCACATGCGCAAAGTCTCATCCGGGCACTCGCTCTCCCTTGAAACAGTCTATATAGCACCTACTGATTCTGATTGCGGACAGCGAAGGCCCTGATCAGACTGCGCGGATGCGCAGGCTGATCTGGGCTTTCGCTACCCGCATATGCCCGAAGACCACGTTCCGCATGGCGAGGCCTAGACACTCAAACTACATTCAAAACAGACACAATGCACAGCGCATTGTGCATTGTGCATTATGCGACACATGCCGTACCATTGATCGAATAGAAAGCATTTGAATAAGCCATTATATTTTGAAATCCTAGCCTTTGCAGACCAGACAGCACAGATGACCTGGATCTGTGCGATCTGAAAAGGTCCAACTGCACACATCAGTAATATATACAGTTTTCAGTGATTCTGTAAGCGGACAACGAAGGCCCAGATCAGACTGCGCGAATGCGCAGTCTGATCTGGGCCTTCGTTGTACATATAAACGATTTGGGGTGTTCTCGTTTTGCATAGGATCTTACTGACTGATTGATAAACTGACTGACTGACTGACTGGCTGAGACTGACTGACTCCCTCTCTCGCTCCCTCACTATGCAGATATTTATTATGTTAACAAATTTATATAATGGACGGCCATGTTCTCCCATAATATTTAGTGAAATTATGGGTATAAAGGGGTAAACATTAGACTGGCTCCAGTCGTTTCTGCATTTTTTTGTCATTCTTTATCATTTCCTGTAGCTGTATTTGTCTTTTTAATCCCGTTTCACTGTTTTACTACAGAAACTTTTCCACTAAGGGACATAACTTATCAAATCATTCTAAGCTGTACTAGATTGTATACCTTTGAAAAGAAAGATAATGACAGAAAAGATAGAGCCTGGAGACAGACTAGGGTAAACATAATTAAGCTTTCACTTTTTTATTTTTATTTTTTTATTCATTTACTTATTTCTTTTCGTTTTTAAATCCGATTTCCATTTTTAGTGTTATTTCTATCAATCTTTTATAGCAATTAAATATGTTTTATGTACCTAATGACCAAACTTTTTCCGCCTTTTCCCCCATGTTATATAATGGAAATGTCATGGCTAACATAGCTCCAGATAACAGATGTCCAGATAAATATGTTTCCTTATTTCTTCACAAAAACATGCATTGTGGGTATTCATTAGAAGCGCATACGCGAAGTGCTTCTAATGAGCAAAACACAAATTAGAGAGGCGCTTCTAATGAGTACCCACAGCATACGTTTTTGTGGAGAAATAAGAAAGAAATCCACACATTACCTTTGAAGAAAATCATATCTGTAGCGTTGGTTTAGACGCGTACATTTCACATAGGTGTTCAACAATGATGTGTAACGCACGAAAATGGCCCTTATACAGTTTGCGGACAACGAAGGCCCTGATCAGCCTGCGCATTCGCGCAGGCTGATCTGGGCCATCGTTGTCCGCTTACAGAATCAACGGATACTGCAGTATATGTCGACGAACAGAGAATCTCCAGAGCAAACTGCATGGGCGCGCATGCTCATCTGAGCATTCGCTGTTCGCATATGGCATAAGGGCCTTTTTTCTACGTTGCGCATCATATAATGTGAGTCTCTGATTTTCACATTAACGTATTTATGAAAAGTCTAACAAAGATGGCTGAGCAAACAGCATAAATCCCTTTTACCCTTGCACACCTGTATGTCTTAAATTGACTGTTCCATCTTAAAGGGGCGGATTCAAAGGGGGTTCGGAGGTGGGGGGGGGGGGGGGGGTCGGGGGTCACTGTTTCAGGTTCAGTCAACAATTTTCGTGGTAACCATCACGAAAATATACCTATATAATTTTGGTCCCTTAAACCCCACTTTTGTATAGTAAAACTGGGTTTACAGGATTATATAACATTTTTTCTTATTTTTGCTGAAAAAAAAACAACAAAAAAAAAAACAACATAGATTATGGGTGCTCGTTATAACCGCCTCGGCGAGGCGGTTCTAATGAGTACCCACAATCTAAGTTTTGGGCAGTAATATGAAAAATTATCAGAATTTTTTATTTGAAAATTTTCCCTTTTTATGTAGAATTCTCAATATATTTGAATAGGAGCGTTTTCGCAATGAGGAGAGTATTATATACGTACGTTTAGGAGTTAAGGTGGCCGAATACAGTCGAACCTCAATATTTTAGCTCAAACATCTTCGGGACCATGTAAATTTGTTCTAACCATGGGTAGTTCGAGCCACTGAGGGTTAATCATAGCGCCAGGTCGGGAGGCAAATGGAGATAATTTAGGGACATCTTTCGATCTTCTATATAGTAATGGTACGGTGAGTGTACTCATTAGAATTGCCTAAATGAGGCGATTCTAATAAGTGCATACAACATACATTTCATGATAAAATATGAAAATTTCCCTAAAATGTCCATAAATATTTGCTTTCCATGGCTATCAAGAGACTTTCTTAGGGACTCAAAAATGAGTTCGAATTAGCCATGGTAAACGAGCCAGCGATGCACGAGTCATTGAGGGTTTACTGTATAATGGATAAACATGACAAATACGAAATCGACCAAAACTTGGCTTTAGAAAAGCTTCTACTGCTTGTTGTAAATAATATCAATAAAAAGTTTAAAACAACTTAAAAATGCTTTCAAGTTACACACTTTTCGAGAAAATTTCATCAAAATCAACAGAGCGATAAGAAAGCTATTGATCCTTGAAGATTTAGAACTTTATAAAAGCGTTGTCATATCCCAGCTAGTATTCTTTATAAATCTACAGCGGGCCGTTATCGGCCCGTCAGCTACCCTGACGGACCGATAACGGCCCGCTATAGAATTATGTATAATGCTTACTGAGTTAGCATGTGCCACCGCATTTTGTGGCAAATGACGTCGTAACCACCTAATTAAATATGCAAAATGTAAATAACCCCCATACGCAACATTACGACTGAACACACAAAACACACAAAACTGAAAATAGCTAAGTGTCAAGTTTTCCATCTAACATTCATTAAATGTCAAACATTCAGCTAACATACACAGGGACATGTAGGTTTCACATTATTGAGCGGTCTTCCTGTCATACTTTAAAACATTCTGTGTGCAATTTTTAGCAAGTGGCAATTTTTATAGCCTTTTTTTGATTTTCACAGAAAATTTGCGGCCTCCTCATCCGAAGCATTGGGACCGACAGGTCAAAGCAAACGACGTAGACCCAGATCAGACGCCGCAAAACGCGGCGTCTGATCAGGGTCTACGTCGTTTGCCGCTCTTTCAGCAGGTTTTAGGGTGATAAACAGGTAGTTATATTGACTTCAGGAGTGGATCTAGGATGGTTTCTGAGAGGGGCGGGGTTGATTTTATCAAATTACCATACATACTCTACGTATTCGGACAGACAGGCCTTAACAAACAGTGTAGACCCAGATCAGACGCCACAGAACAGGTTTACACTGTTTGCCCCTTACCCAACAATATACACAGTCATAAATAGTTAAATGGGAGCTTGTTGAAGAGGAATATAAGGTAAAAAGGAAGGATAAATATGGCATCCCAAATTTATCAGATTTGTCCATAATTTCCCGTGAAAATTAAATTTTGGGTCAAAGGGAGGTTTGACTAAAACCCCAGACACCCCACCCCACCCCTCTAAATTCGTTCCTGGACACGTTTCTAACTATACAAGCTTGCACTGGTCATTACATTTTCAACGTTTCAATATTTATTTATTTTATTTTTTTACGCTTAGCACGCTGACAAAAATATTTTTCTTATTTTTTTTTTCTCAGAAAATAGGTTTGACATTTCATGCAATTTATCTGTTTCGAAGACAGTTTGCATGAAATTTCAAAGCCTATTTTTAGGGAAAACAAAGAAAAATATTAACAATTTGTGGTCTGCTGAACATGCTCAGAGAGTGGTTAAGGTTGAAATAATCTTACAAAAAAAACAACAACAAAAAAACATTTACCCAAAATGATGAGCTCAGTGTCACTAAAATAAATGTTTACAAATGTTTAAAACCGATTTATGCCCACCCCCCTCAAAAAAAAGGGACAGTGGCAAACAGCGTAGACCCAGATCAGACGCCGCAAACACTGTTTGTATTGTTGAATACAGGAATTTCTATGAAACATGATTATAACAAAAAACAAAGCAGACACCCCTTCTGTCCGAAATGGACCTGTCTAAAGATTGGAGATAGAAAAGTCCACTTGGCATAAACGGGTCAATAAATCCTAACCCGTCTCTTGCTGAACACGTCATGCCCTGTCATAGCAAACAATGTAGATCCAGATCAGCTGGCTTCTGAAGAAGCCAACTGATCTGGATCTGCACTGTTTGTCATTAAATATGTGAATTTCTGTAAAAAAACATGGATCAAGTAATCTGACTGGCTGGAAATTGGAAGTGGGCGTGGCATCTTAATTTATTCAGCATGACAAGGGTTAAAAAGGTTGATTTTTCAAATGGAGTTTTCAAGCCTGCCGTCCAGACTGACAAGATCTGTATTTTCAAAGTTTTTTTAATGCGGCCCGCGAAATAGACTGGCTGCCCGATGTCTCAGCGGCAAACCTGCAGTTGTTGTTAGTCCGTCATCTCAGCCTGGTCAGATCTTACAAATTCAGATAAAGCGGTGGATATAAACAGTGGCCGAACCAGGATCCTAAAACAGGGGATAGAAAACCCATGTGGAGGTTCGATTTGATCAAATTACCTTACCTACCCTTAGTATTTGGACAAACACGTCTCAGTAAACAGTGAAGACACAGATCAGGCGCTCGCGGCGTCTGATCAGGGTCAACACTGTTTCACTCATCAAACAATTTTAGACACATTCACAGATAGTAATATGGCATTGTGAATTTTATTAGAAGTACACGGTTTGACTAAGTTGAGGTTTTACGGCCCAGACAGCCCATGAGGGTCATGTCGAGCCGGTTATTAGAAGTACAAGCTGAAGAGTTAGCTGTAAATACAATATCCAAATTTTATCACCCAAAATATCCCATGAAAATGAAATTTTAGTCAGAGATGGGTTCGACTGAGCCCTCGTGCCCCCTCTGAATCCGTCCCTGGACAGAAAGTCCTACACAGACAGCGTCTCGAAATGACTGAAATATTGTTGACCAGGACGTTAGATCGCAACCTCGACTCAGCATTTCGTTTCTGGGTCAACTCACTTCACCAAGTAGTGCCATTTCCGCCTTAAGGGCCTGGCGGATTAAATATTTACACAGTAGTCAACTGTTGTACAAAAAGAGCTGACTTCCACTGTCAGCGAAATTAACGAATAGCGAAGATCACAACCAGCAAGTTTATCTACATACCATGATCATGATAGGCACGGTCTCCATGTAGCCTGTGTATTAAATTGTTGATGAAAAAAGATGAAACAGATTGGTTTCCATCTCTGTTGGCACATAAGATGTGAGAAAACGCGAGATAATATATCTTATAACATGTGCGTTCAGCCAAGACTCAGATCAGTCTGCGCATTCGCGCAGTCTGATCAGAGTCTTCGCTGTCCGCTTGGAGAAGTTTTGGATCCTTGATTAATTCGAGTCTTCACTGGGCGCACGTGAGTACTACTCACGTGTCATAAGGAATATAAGCCGGGACAACATTTCCAATAAGTTTGCATGTGCGCCTAGACTCGGATCAGCCAGTGCGCCCATGCGGGCTTCGTTGTCCGTCTGGGAACGATATAGAACCTTGGCTACCCATATGAAATATACACTTTTGCTCACAGGTAATATACATTTTAACTCACAGGTAATATACATTTCAAATTGTCCATTACCTCACAGATCCAAGACTTTTGACTGCGACTGCACAGGCAGATCCGACTCTTCGCTGGGCGCACTTTCAATACTGAAGGAAATGCTGTGCCCCGGCTCGCATGTTGTATTTCTCAGATTGTGATTTATGTCAGTTTCTACACAGCTGCTTGTCGTTTAACATCGCCCCGGTTGTCAAAACTCGTTGTAAACATGAGCGCCCCATGGCGATACGGCTCAAATGTACATCCAGCACTTCGTGTCATGGTCGCTATGCAACCACTGGTGATCTGGCAATCATATCGGAAGACTTTGCCAGCCAGCTAGATCACGTGGTCTTTCCTGGGTAATTTACATCGTTTTACCAATGCGATTTTACCAAGGTTTACTGGGCCAGTGAAGCTGATAAGCGAGTTAAGCCATTGCGCGGGAATGAAGCTGTGTTGAGCAGACGAACAAATATCTTCTTGAGAATGCGTTGATGAACAATGTGTGTTTTGTCTAAGCTGATTTGATTAGTTTGTACAGGCTGAACTAGTTACAAGTGGAAAAGTTGAGGACTATAGAATAACAGCTAAACTGCGATGAACTTTGTAAGAGCAGACGTGAACATGTGTTAGGCAAGTATGGAGGTCAACTATACTTGAGTGTGTCTCTCTCACTGTTTAGTCGATCGATCAGAAGGACTAACGTTGGCACGTTGTCAGAGGGGCTTTGTTGGGAGAAATGAAGGATCGTCTGCTTCACTTTGACAGGTAAAATATCTCTTTATACTTGGTTTGGTTGAAATGTGGACTACATTTAGTGTCTTTATTTGTTATCAACAATGGTTGAAAATCTTTCATGGTTGTTTTGTACAGTTATCTGTTAACTAATGATTTACATTTGAGCCGGGACACAGCATTTCCTACAAGATTGAATGTGCGCGCGGCGAAGACACGGATCAGCCTGCGCATCCGCGCAGTCTGACCAGCGCCGTAGCAATGTACTCTGTGGATAGCCAAAGATCAAACGCGTCTTTCCGTGGCCAGCGAAGACTCAGATCAGCCTGCGCATATGCGCAGGCTGATCTGAGTCTTCGCTGGGCGTACTTTCGATCTTGCAGGAAATAATGTGGCCCGGCTCAATTTTTTAGTTCGTTGTATGTATAATGGCGGTCTATGTACATGGACAGCTGGTTGTTATCGAGCGGGTAGGGGGGAACAATAAAAGGGAATCTGCTGCATGTGTAAGGGACAATGGAACTGCCGGGGGAAGCGGCAAAGCTGTCGACCAATTGTTCTGACGTATGAAACGAAATGGGAGTGAAATCAATATTGTTTTTTCAATCGTGTTAGATGAATGCGGTCTTTGATGGAAGAGATTGCAGCCATGTTTGCGATAAGATAATGGAAGAGGCTTGAGTGGATGACGCTTTAATGTGGTTTACGTACCAGCAACAATATATCGGCCATTCGAGGACGATAATATTCGACTGTTTTGATGAGCGCTAATTTGCGGTACGATTTAACAGCACTAAATAAAGGCGCTGTATATATATGCAATAAGAAAATGTAAAATGGATGATGCTAAAGATATTTACATTCCATCAACAATATTTGGGTCATCTCGGGATGATAGTATTGGTAAAGTAATACGATTGTTCTGATGAGTGCGGTTTTGCAGCCGTAAATAAAGTTTGCATTTATGATAAGATCATGGAAAACGCTAGACACTAACGCTTTCACATTCCATAAATACTATTTTGGCCATTTCGAGACGACAACACTGAAAAAATAATGATAGGACTGTTTTGCTAAATGCGCTTTTTGTGAGAAGATTTAGCAGCCGTTAAAAAGACGCTGTTTGCGATAAGAATTTGTCAAATCAATGACGACGAAGTTTACAGCCCGTCAACAGTATTTCAGTCATTGAGGACGATGTTATTAAAAGGCTGAATGACACAGCTATTTGCTAGTCTGTGTTTGCTGCTTGTCAATATATATATAAATATAGTCGGTTCGCAAAATAGTGGTTTCTCTCTCTCTCTCTCTCTCTCTCTCTCTCTCTCTCTATCTCTCTCTCTCTCTCTCTCTCTCTCTCTACTTTTGCTCTCCGGTTGTATATATATATCTATAAACTTCTGAATTATTTTTCTCGTCTTATTGTGCTAACAATGTCTTGTAATGTAATCAAATATACAAATCAACATTTATAAAATCAGCCATTTTGTTTTATTCGATGGAAGAGATAAACGGCGTGTTTCGCTTTTACTGCATCAAATTCCATTTAAACTATTTTAGCTGTTGGATAAGTAATTTGGGTAGACGTTTTAACAACGCTGATTGTTTTTAACTTAATGGATGAATTTCATCGTTTTGAGCAATGATTTGCTATAGTGTCTGCCTGTTTGATGTCTGTCAGTTAGCCGCCTAAACATCCCTTATCACACTTGTGGTGAGGTTTGAACAAGCCCATGTTACTACCGACTGAGTCAGTAGTAACATAGGCTTGTCCAAAGCTTACCACAAGTGTCAGTCGTTAGTAACATGGACTTTGTTCAAAGCGCACCACAAGTGTGATAAAGCGGACTGGTGTACCTAAAATTGCTGGATGAGAAGTAAACACTGTAGACCATGATCAGATACCATGTTCTGTGGCGTCTGAACTGGGTCTACACTGTGTGCCTAGCCTCTTCGTCGAAATGTTTAGGGTAAATACAGGGTCCATATACAGTATACCATATTTACACTAAAAATAGGGACCCCTTTCCTCTTTATAATATTTGTCCTAGAATTTGAACAAGAGCATTTCGCTACGTGTTGATGTGTCTAACAGCTTACTGGATGAGTGGTAAACAGTCGAGACCCAGATCAGACGCCGCGTTCTGCGGCGTCTGATCAGGGTCTAGACTGTTTTCACGCCTGGGTATCGGTCAACTTGTACGCCATCGGCGTACTACTGAACATTAAATTGACCTGTTCCGGTAGACAAATTGACTGTATGTAAACAAACACCAGAGGGGAAGGTTATTATATTTACCGTAAGTTTATGTTTTAATTTTACTTTTTGTCGAAAATCGGAAAATGTCATAAGCCGCGGTAATGAATGGAGATAATCCTAAAACAAGGATCATGGAAAAAATCGGAGGATTTCTACAGATATCCTTTTCGGCGTAAAAAAAACAAAACAAAACTCATAGCCTGAACATGTCTTACTGTAATTCAAGTTATCCATGTAAGGCAATTTAAAGCTTAACTCCAGGGCATTTGCAGCTGGAATTCAAGTCCATGTTAAAATAAGTCAGTTTATCACACTTTTGCTTAAACGTAGTGATTTGCTTCCGATACACTGAGAAAAAGTTTCTATGCGTACCATTTGACCGGTGACGTACAATTTAACAAATGGAATTTACTGGGCAATCGTGTACAGTTCCAAAAAACTAAGAAAATTTGCTTTTCTTAACGTTTTAACACCGTCGATAGCTTTGATTATTTATTTGTAATCTATTTTTCCTTATTCATCATTTAATTCCTATTTTAGAACTTTAGTACACGTCAAAGACTTTGAAAACTCGAGCAGCTCCTATATAATTTACATTAGTTAAATTGTACGCTGCAAGTCAACTGGTACGCATCGAAGTTTTTTTTACCTGTACCTGAAAAAGGAAACATATCGTTTTTGCATAAACCTATTTAAAAGGCGTGCAATATCCAATGGTTTTACACTGGCTTGTGTCATCTCACTAAAATGTCATGAAATGCACAACAACTGCATTCTTTGCCTCGGTGCTTATTGTTCAATGCATGATTTTTGGTCTCCAAAAACGATACCTCGAGAAATCTACGGAGTTTTCCGTTACAACAGGTCTTGTAACATCTTGAACTTTTCTTTCAGCATATGACATTCTCCGATTCTTAGTCAAACACAAAATAAGTAAATAAACTCACATTTTATCCAACTGATCAGCATTCTGTGAAGTTCTTCATACACGTCATGGTCCACCGGAACAGGTCAACTTATTCCTTTATAGTACACCGTCGGAGTACAAGTTGACCGATTCCCGGGTGTGTCTTTTTTAAGACCTGCCAGAATACTAATGATGAACTACGGTAGATTTCTGTACGGAGAGCAAATTTCGTGATCAGACTGTCCAGGTGCACTTGTTGGCCTTTTGACCTGGGCCTTGTCTGTTACCATATGCCCCGAAGTCTGTTAAGGCTGTATGACTCCGTGACGAAGAGTTACCAGCAGGGCTCTGCTTAGACTGGCTCCAGTCTCCAGTGACTGAATATTTATTCTCAGAATCCTGTTTGATAATCCACTAAAATAAAACCAAAATAATATCATGTCTATAAAGGCTGGTCACTATAGTGACCAGCCTTTATAGTCATGATATTATTTTGTATCATGACTATAGAGGCTGATCACTATAGTGACGATCACTATAGTGACCAACCTTTATAGTCATGATATTATTTTGTATCATGACTATAGAGGCTGATCACTATAGTGACGGTCACTATAGTGACCAGCCTTTATAGTCATGATATTATTTTGTATCATGACTATAGAGGCTGATCACTATAGTGACGATCACTATAGTGACCAACCTTTATAGTCATGATATTATTTTGTATCATGACTATAGAGGCTGATCACTATAGTGACGGTCACTATAGTGACCAGCCTTTATAATCATGATATTATTTTGGTTTTATTTTAGTGAATGTATCAAACAGAATTTTAAGAATAAATATACTGAGAGAAATAAATTTAGCATTTTTTAATGGTTGTGATTGTTTCTCTGGCAAAAGTTTTTCAGCACTGAACAAATCCTACGCATGTCAGCTCTATAAATAAATTCTCTCCCTCGACCTCAGCGTCTTTGGAACCTAAAATTGTACACTTACTCACAAGAAAACAAATAATTGCCCACTTAGTAAGTACGTCTGAAATATACGATGCTTTGTAAAATATTACTAAATTTATTTCCCTCAGTATATTTTGTCACTGGAGACTGGGGCTAGTTCAGGCTCGCTGGAAGTCCTATTCCTAGATCACTAGTGCTTAAAACATAGCTCCAAATAAGGCGATTGTTTCAACCCGTTAAAATTGAGCCAGTATATGACAAAACCAACAAAATGGCATGTGCGCCCAACGAAGACTCAGATCAGCCTGGGCATCCGCCCAGGCTGATCAGAGTCTTTGCTGTGCGCTAAATGGGTAGATAAGGACCCAAGCTTTCTTCATGCGGACAGCGAAGGCTCTGATCAGACTGGGCGAATGCCCAGGCTGATCTGTCTTGGCTGGGCGCACATGCTATTTGTTGGTTTTGTCATGCGCTGGCTCAAATGATATTTTTCTTATTTCCCCATGAAAACGGAGAAGACTCAGATCCTATCCTGTCCGCTTGAAGACGCTTTGGCCCACAGAGTGCCATGTGAAGACTCTGACGAGACTGCGCAGGTGCACTGGCTGATCTGTTTGTGTATCCATCCGTCTGTCTGACTGCCTGTCTGCCCGTCTGTGTATGTCTTTCTGTGTGTCTCTGTCTGTCTCCCTCTCTGTCTCTTTATCTCCACGCTTTTTAGAAAAGCGTCGGGGATATTGTTATCGCCTCCGTCCGTCTGTCCGTCCGTCCGTCTGTCCGTTATGTTATCTCCTCCCAAACCGCTGGACAGAATCCAACCAAATTTGGTGAGTGGCTTGCTTACACAAGTGGGGCGTGCAAGAGCGCGTTTATTTTTGGCCCCGCCTCCGGGGGCCCTGGGGAGGGGTCAAAAGGTCAAATATTAACAATTTCCAATTTCAAAGTCAATTTTAAAGATTTTTATGCGACAATGTGCACATATATTCAGTAGTGATAGATGTAAAACATATTGAACGGGATTTACTTTGTGACCCCAGGAACACCCTTTGGGGTTGGACTTGAGGGGTGGGGCGGGGTCAAAAATTAAGTTTCTCAAACATGGTCATGTGGCATATCAAATTGAAGGGAATGATGAGTAGAATAACATACAAGTAGAATTTTGCCTGGTTCCTTAAAACTATGCTGTGTGGTACAAGGGCAGTTTCTGCCAGAAGCGTGGGGATTTGCGATGGCGTGCCATTGACTGCCCGATCTAGTTCTCTCTGTCCCTCTCTGTATGTCTTCCTGTCTGTCTGTCTCTGTCGCTGTCTGTCTCTCTGTGTCTCTCTGTCTGTCTGTCTGTCTCTTTCTCTCTCTGTCTCTCTCTCAAGCGAACAGACAGGATTGAAGAGTTTTGACGAGTTTCCTACCATTGTCTGTCTGTCTGTCTGACTGCCTGTCTGTCCGTATGTGTATGTCTCTGTCTGTCTGACTGTTAGTCTCTCTGTCACTGCCTGTCTCTATGTTTGTGTGTGTATGTCTTTGTCTGACTGTCAGTCTCTCTGTCGCTGCCTGTCTCTGTGTTTGTGTGTGTGTCTCTCTCTCTGCCTGTCTGTCTGTCTGTCTGTCTGTCTGTCTGTCTCTCTCTCTGTCTCTCTCTCTCTCTGTCTCTCTGTGTCTGTCTGTTTCTGTCTCTGTGTCTCTGTCTGTCTCTATCTCTCTCAAGCGAACGCTGACAGGACTGAAGAGTTCTAACAAGAGTTGCCTGCCATGAAGCGCAACAGAAAAGTGAAGCTGTGTTATGGTTCAAAAAGTATAGAATGTTACAGTATAATCAAGTTAGATAATCAAGTTACATACGAGTATGTATCCAGTTGTACCTCCATCTCCACCAACCACCCCCCCCCCCCCCCCCCACACACACACACACACACACACACTTTTTAAGCCTTTAGCACGCTATGTAAAACGGCTCAATTTTGAAATATTTTAGCTCACTTGAACCAAAGGTACAAGTAGAATAGAATATTTGTCAAATTTGTTTAACCCTTTCCTTTCACCCCTGAGATTTGAAATGGACTCTTCCATCTCTGAATTTGTAAACATCCATTGTTGCAAATAGGGGTTTTAGTCAAGTCAAAAACAGCAACATAATGGCAACCAGTGTAGATTCTAATGAGACGGCTCTTTACTGGTTCTCGTCCTGTCTGAGAAAATGTCCCATTGAGTTAAATTTCTGAAATCAGAATTAATTTTAAAATACAGATGTCGCACGATTTGACAGCATACATACAAAATACCAGAAACCAAAGTATTTGTTTTTCATAAAAAAAACGTAAGATATATTATTGATTACAATTTCTTGTTGTATGCAAGACTTTTTAAATAAAGGCAAGCGTTTCTGTCGAACTGTAACATGTTGAGGTTACAGAACGAGTGGTTAACCCATTTACGAGGGTCCTGCAAAAAGTTTTGTCACTGCATGGGTTCGGATTACTTCAGTGCTACGTTTTATCAAACATTTTTATTACAAACCTTCAAAGTATTCCCCCTTTACTGAAACACATTTTTGAAACATTTTTACCCAGTCGCGAAAAGCAGATAGTCTTCTTTTGGTATATGTTGGAGACACTGATAAATAGCGCTGCCAAGAGAACTTCTAGACGTTTATTTCTTTCTAGAAAGCATTTTCTTAAGCCTTGGAAATAAAAAAAAGTCACAGGGACTCAGGTCAGGTGAATAAGGTTGATGGTTTAAAACTTTCACCTTTTCAGAAGCCAAAAAAGACTTAACAACCTCACACTTATGAGAGGAGGCGTTGCCATGTAAAAGGTGGACTCCTGACCATCCTTTGCTTGGTCGTTTCTTATTGTAAAACTCTTTCACTTTCTTCAGTACAGACGGGGGTGGTCGGGTGGTGCGAAGGTGCTGTGTATCTTACATCACTGGGGCGTCCAACTGATATTGGCTTACAGTTGGGCAAGGCCTGCTATCCTTGTAGTGGGTAAGGGTAGAGGGGGAATGTTTTTATTTCTTCTGTTTCTTCACTTTCATTCCTGTTCCTCTTTCTTCCCTGTCCCTCTCTTTCATCTCCTTTACTCTCTCTTCTATCTCTTTTCTCCCTTTCTCTGGGAGACGACACAAAATGACCCTCAAGGGTTGACGTGTCGTTAAACCCCAACACAATCAATCAATTCTTTAGTACAGAAGTCTTGTAGAATCGGCCAGTGACTATATGACAGATGGACAAGGCACTTGAACGACCGGCCCACTTGAATTAAAGAAAATTGCGTACAACATCTTTTTCGAACTTATGGTTCTTTTGGCAATACATGGGCGTTTTTGATCATTTCGCTTCCATTGCTTATTATCAGCCCTTCTTTGTGGCTCAAACGTGCACACAGGTTTCATCACCTGTTAGCAAGTTAGAAATAACCTGACTATTACAGCCTTTGTATGTTTTCAAAAGTTCCCGGTCACATTTAAGGCGTTGAGTCTTTTGCTCCTCAGCGAGATAATGAGGTACCCACCTATCGCAAAACTTTTTTCAGGTTCAAACGCTTTTTCAGAATTGTTTGCACACTGCCTTCTGATATGCCAGTACAACTTACTAGCTATATCTTTGACAGACAATCGCGCATCCTGTTCGACCACAATCTTTACAGCAGCGATATTAGACTTGGTAACAGAGATTTTAGGCATTCCAGTACGGATATCATCTTCAATAGAAAATTTCCCAGCTTTAAAAGCTTTAATCCATCTAAAAACTGTGCGCATTGAAATGGTCTGAGGTCCATATATACCACACAGTTCATTAAATATCTGCTTTGAATCTGTATTAAGCCTAATGCGGCATTTAATATAGCTACGAATTTCAGTCTTCAGGTCCATGTTCCAATATAACAAGTAAATTGGTCGGTGTATATGACTGCATCTATTCCAATTTGAAATAACTCGGTCAGTTGGAAAGCAATTTGCACGAAATAAACGGGTATCGTTAGCTATTCAACACACCATTCAAGTGCAGTGAAACATTTTAAAATATACCTGGGATAAAACAAAGGAAGCCTTATAATGACAGAACTTTTTGCACCGACCCTCGTATGTCCAGTGGACTGTCTTTGAATCTGCCCCTTTCCAGTTGAAGAGTGTCTGCTTAATTTGTATAATTACCATGTTTTATAGAAATTCCTGTATTTAATTCAAATAGTATAGAACCTGATCAGACGCCGCGTTCTGCGTTCTGCGGCGTCTGATCTGGGTCTACACTGTTTGCCAGTGTCCCTTTTATAGGGTGCTAGGAATAAATGGGTTAACGCTAAGCATGCTGGGATTAGGGATCAAGGGAAACATTACAGCAGACGACATTTTGATAAATAAAATTATTTTATTTCTGCCAGAAAATAGGGTTTACCATTTCGGTGACAATTTGTCTGAAATGTCTAAATTTGTAAACATTCATTGTTGCAAATACGGGTTTCGGTCAAAAACAGCAACACAATGTCAAACTGTATATCCTGATGAGACGGCTCGTTACTGGTTCTCGTCCTGTCTAAGAAAATGTCCCATTGAGTTAAATTTCTGAAATCAGAATTAATTTTTAAAATCTCAGAGTAATACAGATGTCGCACATACAAAATACCAGAAACCAGGGTATTTATTTCGTAAAAAAAAAAACGTAAGATATATTATTGATTATAATTTCTTGTTGTATGCAAGACTTTTTAAACCAAGGCAAGCATTTCTGTCGTACTGTAACATGTTGAGGTTACAGAACGAGTGGTTAACCCATTTATGTCCAGTGGACTGCCTTTGAATCGGCCCCTTTCCAGTTGAAGGGTGTCTGCTCAATTTGTACAATTACCATGTTTTTATAGAAATTCCTGTATTTAATGCAAACAGTGCAGAACCTGCGGCGTCTGAGCTGGGTCTACACTGTTTGCCAGTGTCCCTTTTATAGGGTGCTAGGAATAAATGGGTTAACGCTAAGCATGCTGGGATTAGGGATCAAGGGAAACATTTCAGCAGACGACATTTTGAAAACTAAAATTATTTTATTTCTGCCAGAAAATATGGTTTAACATTTCGGTGACGATTTGTCTGAAATGTCAAAAATAAGAAAAATATGATCAATTTTTCGTCTGCTTAATCTGCTTAGAGAGTGGTAAAGATTACATGTGAACAGAGTTGCAGTTGGACTAGTTTTGTATAAAATAGCTCAACTATTCTAAATGATTACTGAGGCCCTCCCTGGATGGGGGGTGGGATGGGGGAATCCATGTTCCCTTTACGCTAAAAATAATCGGTCTTGTTCCCTTGTTCCCAAAGAGTGATTTTCAAAATATCCATGTTTCCTGTTCTCCAAAATTAATTTTGTTCCCTTATTCCCTTAAAATATTTGCCAATGTTCCTTTTTTCCCTGAAAATAAATGGTCATGTTCCCTTGTTCCCCAAAACCCCTTGGAAGGCGTCGTTTTTCATTGCCTCATAGATATAAGAGCCCAAATAACTTCTCAAATACACGCACTTGCTTCGGATAGAGCGATCAGTATACTTACTCCTTGTGAAGATATAGAAAAAATTCGGGCTATGCAGTTTTCTCTTGATATGTTAATTTAACCCGTTTCTGCCTGACGTCCCATAAAAGGGACTTTGGCAAACAGTGTAGATCCAGATCAGACGCCGCAGAACGCGGCGTCTGATCAGGGTCTACACGTTTGCTATTATACACAAATTTCTTTAAATCATGGTAACAAGGAAAACTAACAAGCCACCCTTCTATTGGAAATGGAACTCCAACTTGGATTTCGGATCGGAACGATTTTAGCGATTTTTGATCTACAAGCCACCCCGATGTGTCCTGCCAATTGGCGTTTCAGTTCAGGAGAAGAAGCCAAAAATAGATTTAAAAGATGGCGGCCATGGCGGGTTAGAACATGCTGACATATTCTGATTTTTTGGTCTGTTTTATTTTATGTGCGAGAGAAATTTCACCTTTGTTTCCTTTATTTGTATTCTATATTTGTTTCTTTTTGTATTCTGTATTTTTGTATTCTTTCCTTTGTATTATGTATTTGTTTCTTTTCTTTGTTTTTGTATTTGTTATTTTTCTTTGTAGCCTGTATTTATGCTTCCTTTGTGTTATGTATTTGTTTCCTTTCTTTGTATTCTGTATTTGTTTCTTTTCTTTTTATCCTCTATTTGTCTCTTTTCTTGATCTTCTGTATTTGTTTGCTTTCTTTGTATCCTGTATTTGTTTTCTTTCTTTGAATCCTCTATTTATTTCCTTTCTTTGTATTTTGTATTTGGTTCATTTCTTTGTATTATGTATTTGTTTCTTTTCTTTGTATTCTGTATTTGTTTCCTATCTTGATATTCTGCATGTGTTTGCTTTCTTTGTATCCTGTATTTGTTTTCTTTCTTTGTATCCTGTATTTGTTTCCTTTCTTGTACCTTTATTGTATTCCGTATTTGTTTCCTTTCTTTGTATTCTGTGTTTGTTTCTTTTCTTTGTATTCTGTTTTTGTTCCTTTTCTTTGTATTCTGTAATTGTTCCTTTTCTCTGTATTCTGTATTTGTTTCTTTTCTCTGTATTCTGTTTTTGTTCCTTTCCATTGTATTCTGTATTTGTTCCTTTTCTCTGTATTCTGTATTTGTTTCATTTCTTTGTATTCTGTATTTGTTTCCTTTCTTTGTATTCTGCTAGCTGCTCTTTATCAACAAACGGTTATGTTTTCCTGAAGTCAGGTGCCTAAATAGGGATCTTTTTGTATGTGGCATGTCTGTTACTCAAATAAATAAATAAAATAAAATAATAGTTATTATGCAACACGGTGTAAAGATAAGTATGTTTTCGATGTGCATAAGCTACCACAGTCGATATTCACATTTTTCATAAGAAACTAGCCATGTATTTATTTTCTATATACATAAAAAAATGGTGTGCAAAAGAACAACAACATAATACATTTATGCAGTATGCTAACCGCCTGCGCGAATAACATTACGAAAACACGCCTATTCAAATATATTGAAAATTTCACCACCAAAAATTGAAAGTTTTCGAATAAAAATTCTGATATTTTTCATATTTCTGCTCAAAACATAGATTGTGGGTACTCATTAGAACCGCCTCGCCGAGGCGGTTCTAACGAGTATCACAATCTATGTTTTGAGTAGCAATAAGAAAAATAATGTATACCCCTGTAAACCCCAGTTTTACGATATAAAAGCGGGGTTTAATAAGGGGGTCAAAGTTTTATAGGTAAGTTTTCGCGATGAGGTCCTTCTCATGCATTAGTATTCTGTAAGAAGGCAGGCATGAAAAAAACTTGGTTCAGCTGTAATGGGCCTTCCTTGCATTGCGCATTAAATGTTAGTGTTGACTTAATGACTGCGGTAATCCATTAATGTCCAATGGATTCTTCTATACCTCATTCTTTGGACAAGTCCATTACTAATTAAATTGGTGTCTACTTTGTTATCATTATGCCCATTTTTATAGCGACACTCCTGTGTTTAATGCAAACAGTGTATACCCTGATCAGACGCCGCAGAACGCGTCTGATCATGGTCTACTCTGTTTACATTGAATTGCCATTTTAATTGGTGCCTGCTTTATTACTAATTTGGCATTTTATTGAAATATTTCTGTGTTAATGCAACCGGCGTAGACCTTCATTAGAGGCCGCAATTGCGGGGTCTGATCTGGGTCTACACTGTTTGAAAATGTCTGTTTTAGCACGCTAGCCATTAATGGATCAAGTTCACAGTTCATTTAGGCCGGCTCGACACGACCTGAATTGGTTTATTGGGTCGTAAAACCTGCACTAAAAAAGAAAAGCTGGACCCTGGAAATTTTTATTCAAACCGCACACTTCTGAGAAGTTACACAGTTTATTTAAGCACCATTAAGCGCGTATCTCAGCTGACCTTTTAAATCATCCTCAGAACCAGCCTTCCAAAGCTATCAATATTTCTCCCAGAATATCGCTAACCCGAAAGCTTCATGCCAAAGACATCAAAAGAAGAATTTGGTTGCCATGGCAACATTAGGCGTGCTGGATCAAGCTGCAGAATAGCTGACTGTATCAATGAGAAAAAACCAACATTCGCCATTCGCGAACAACGGAGACTTTGGCCAGACTGCGCACACATTGCGATCAGGTCGTCCGATTCTTCGTTGCCATTGTATTGTTTCAGGTTAACACCGAAAGCCCAGGCCAGGTTGCGCAAATGCGCAGCCTGGCCTGGGCTTTCGCTGTTCGTAGATTCGGAATGTTGGTCTTTTTCACAGTTGACTCCGATATCTGATTATGTAGCTGTCTGGCTTTGGGTCTGTCGAGGCAGGATGTTTCTTCGCGCTTCGTGTTTTAAAGCCATACAATCATGTTTGATATAGGTAAGTGTATTTGCCAGCTGTTTGTTGAGTTTATAGCTATACAGTCCTAGACAGAGGCTTAATATTTGTTATTGGTTTCTAGGATGTTATTGTATTGTGGAAGCGAAGATCGGTTGACTTGTAGCAAAAATGTGAACATTCTATTCTGAGGTTCAAGTGGGATCTATATGGAGTATTGATGTTTCTAGTTACATTGTCAACGACGTTTCTTGCTTGAGCGAAACAATAGTGGCTGATTGATCGATCTGGGCACACGGCTGTGCAAACCGTTGCTTTATGTATTTGGCTTTTCCTTGAGACTGGTTTCCGTCCGCTGGTATCGTGCTCAGTCCCAGAGCTTTGAGTAAATATAGACGATTCAAATACGGTTAAAAGCGGGTAAGCAGTAACGTGGTCAGGTTGGTGGTATATACAGCCAACTCTCATTATCTCACACACTGATTACTTAAACTACTGCTTAACACAAACTAAATGAAATGAGGTAGAGGTGTAGTTTGCCATATGTATCTGGTATTCCAACTCCTTTCATCTCAAAATATTATTGTTAAAAGCAGAAAGGGGCGTCCTGGCCCCAAGGTTATAACTCTTTTTTTTCATGCTCAACTCAACTGAGCATGAAATTTTCTCTGCTAGTAGATATGAAAATGCCAACAATAGTTGTCATTTTCATATTTTTAGCAGAGAAATTTTCTTGTTCAGCTAGGCTAGCAAGAAATAATTTGCAATTGTTAGTAATTTGAGACTTATTAGCAGGACAAATTTCATGCTCAGCTAAGTTGAGCATGAAAAAGGTTTTATAACCTCGGGGCCGGGTATCCGAGTGGTTTGGACTCCCGACCGGATCAGGAGGTCCCAGGTCCGAATCTCGCTTGAGGTGAAATTCACCTCATAACTATACGACACTTCATTTCGCAGAGCATTTCATTATCACGTTTCCATCGTCTCGATACGACTTAGATAATGTTGAAAGGTATGTAAAACACCAAACCATCATCATCTCAAACCAGAAATTACGGTTCCTTGGAGTTTGAGATAATGAGAGTCGAATGTATTTTAAACTATATTCTAATGAAAGAGCCTCAGTTTACTTCACTAACTCACCAGTCCCTCTAAGAGGGACTGGTGAGTTAGTGAAGTAAACGTAATGTAGATGGATACATTTCCAAGGGAGATCAATCTAATATAGAAGTATTTACTTCCCTTTTCCCATGGATCAAATAATTACCTAGAAGAGAAGGGGGCGCATTTTCGTGTCTTCTTTTAACGTTAGCCCGCTTTGCTAGAATTTACGTACCGAAGCAGTAGTTTCGTCAGATGGACTCCAGGAGTGGTGTCTCCTTTTGAAGCGAAAAAGTTCATCTTGGAATTTCATATTCATTCAGCTTAGAATTTCTCTCAATGTCTATTCAGTGTAAATCTTCTGAGAAATATTTGGGCGGAGACGCACTTGCAAGCTCCGCCGTACGAATGAGTGCAAGCTCGTGCGTCTCCGCCATATTACGAGTGAAAACACGTGCGTCTCCGCCATATGAACGAGTGCAGGGTCGTTCGTCTACGCCATATGAACGAGTACAGGCTCGCGCGATTTTGCCATACGAACAAGCTCCGTATAGTTCACAGTAAAAATTCAATAACCTTTATTGAATCATGTACCTTATTTCTTTATAGTTCTTTTTAATCTCATTTGAATTGACATCAGACGTTTTAAATGAAGTCCATTCAATGGCACGCCTACTGGCGGGAAATCGAAATTGGGATTTAACATGGCGGCTATAACGTCAGATAAAAACAACAACAAAAAAAAAAATCGTTTCTTAACCGTTGCCATGCTGAATAAATTAAGATGTCACGTCCACTTCTTTTTTTTTTGAGCCAATCAGATTACTTGGTCCAGGTTCATGGTACAAATTCGCATTACTAATGACTTGGACCCAATGTACACTGGACTTTTTTTGATTTGGGTTTTACGGCCCTTTCAAGAATATTTCACTTATATCGAGCCGATCGCTCATCGAAGGTTGGCGAAAACCGGAGAACCCGGGGAAAAACCACCTGCAAGCAGAACTTGGCTTTCCCACATATGACCCAAGCGCGGCTCGAACCACAGCGGTGAGAAACCTAATGGATTAAGAGTCAACTCTCTTATCCACTAGGCTACGGGGGCCCGCAGTACACTGAACTGGTATTATATTTATTGGAAATATGTTGTCTTCGCAGAGTTTTCATAATTTTGTATAATGGAGTTTAGAATCTCATATTTCAATTATTTATCCAAATATCTGAGATGTGTTTTCAAAAAGGCAATAGTTCAATATATTACTTTAAAGACTGCAGCATTATATTTAAGGAAACGGAAACAGTTTTTGTAAACATTAACAAGAAACCTAGGTACCCATTTTAGCTAGTTTCGACACTTTTAGGAGAAAATCATCAGAATTTCACCCAAAATGGTGGTATAACCTCAGTTTTATTTATTGTGAATTATGTTTTTTTTTTCTTTTCAAATAAATCTAAGTTAAAAACAATATATTACAATTTCAGTTAGTTATTATCCAAAATCATTTTAATGACCATAGTGCTGTAAAATAGCACTTAAAGCAAGCCAAGCCAACATATTTTGGCAGTTCCGTTTGTGACAAGTACGGGTATTATTAGGTCCAAGCTAATGACAAACAGTGTAGCTCTAGATCATTCGGCTTCTGGAAAAGCCAACTGATCTGGATCCACACTGTTTGCAAAAGCAGGACCAGGGTCAAAACGGGCGCCATTTTCTAGGAAAAAAACACATTGCGATAAGATTAGTTGCTAAAGCATTAAAAAAAAGTAAAAGTATGTTTTTCTTTTGAATTTACATGCATTTTATACACGAAAATTAAAACATTGCTAAATTTGGCTATGCATATTGTTTGGTCAAGTAAAAAGATGGCCGCTTGTCGAGTTCGTTCAAATTGACGCAGAGAAAAATAGTCCTTTGTAAACATGTGAACATATGAACGTGTTTCTCTATAACCTTGCAATATGGACGTTAAGTGAATGAATACATGTGAAAGTTTTCTGCCATGATTTGCAAAGGAGACAACTTTTGTGACTTCCTGTTTGTTTTTCTGCGCAACATGCACCTCACCCCGTTGGCGCCCCTGACTTTGGATCACGAGGTCCCAGGTTCAAATCCCGCGAGAAGTGGAATTCAGAACGTGACTGTACGGTGCTTTCTTGCACAGAGCATTTCCATATTCCCAGTAAGCATTCTACATAAATCTATGGCGGGCCGTTATCTGTAGATTTATGAAGAATGCTAGCTGGGTTTCAACGTCTCGATATGTCAGTGGTGACAGGTGCAGAACACCAAATCTACGTCATATTATCATATACAGCCCTTGGCTTTGGTAAACATTTTGCTGCTTCCTGTCCTCACCACGCTAATAATAGTACCCTGTTCCCTGGTTGGACACTACAGGAAGTTGCTACTATAAGCTTACCCGGATTTCGACAAAAATCCTTCTCAGTTTGTTTGCTTTTTTGCTGAACCATTTCCTGTCACCGTTTTCAACGTATACTTCCTGCTGCTCCGGATATGCCCTATCTTTGCAAACAGTGTAGATCCAGATGAGTTGGCTTTTTTCAGAAACCAACTGATCTGGCTCTGCAGTGTTTGTCATCAGTATGTAAATTTGTATCAACGACCCGGATCAAGTAATCTGACCGGCTAAAAATTAGAAATGGGCGTGGCATCTTAATTTATTCAACATGGCAACTATGATGAGCTATTTAAGTAATTTTAATGTTTGCATTTTGTCTTATCTTGCGCGTGCGTATCTTGAACATTTATGTTGGGTAAAATTTATCAGGAGACGACATCTTGAAACTGCCTTTTTTGTTGCTATTGTTTTTTTTTTTTTTGTTTTTTTTTGTTTGTTTTTCCTGAAGCTATGATTTGATATTCCATGCTATTTTTCTCTTAATGAGGTAATTTGCAAGAGAAATTCAAATCCTATTACCTGGGGTGTATAAGAAAACTAACATCTGTTTGTCGTCTGCTGCACTTGTCAAGAGAGTGCTAAACGTTATGGTTGGGTCAACCCTTCTCACATTTGTGATCGGCGTAGAATCAGATAAACCCGCGCATAGTCGCAGCCTTGTCACTGTCTATGTCAGTCGCTAATATATTGTATGAAAATTGAAGACTTTATTTCGCGTTCGTTGAATTTTTTTTTTCAGGATACTTCACTTTAACACTTTGCATGCTGGGTAAAAAATTCAGCAGACGACATTTTGAAATATTTTTCTCATTTTTTCCCAGGAAACCGGATTTGACATTTCATGCAAATTGTCTCCGGTGGAGACAATTTGCAGGAAATGTCAAATCCTGTTTTCTAAGAAAAATATCACCAATTAATCGTCTGCTGAATTAGCCCAAAGCGTGGTAAGTGTTAAAATCTGGAGCTGTCTGGGTGTGTCTGCACAAGCCACCAGTTTAGCAGACGACATTTGAAATATATATTCGTCTTTTTTACAGAAAATAGGCTTTGACATTTCATGCAGATTGTATCAATTAGAATGAAATGTCATAGCCTTATTTCTGGGAAATACAAGTAAAATATCAATATGTCGTCTGCTGAATTTGTCAATAAAGTAATAAAGCTCAACTTGTATTTGTGGATTGGGCGACTTCATCCATGCGCAAAGAAATCTTGTCAACCACGCGGCAGGTTATTGTTTATCCCCGAAAATAGGATTTGACTCTTGGGTCGAAAATATTTCTTGAAATAACAAGTTTTTTGTACCTTCGTACTTCCCTTGGTCAAATTCATCAAATGATAATTTAATGTTTTTTGGGGTTTCTTTTTTTCTTGTTTCCCCATGGACATGTATGGTTGGAAATTTCGTGCAAATTGTCAAATTACAAGAAATGCCAAACCTTTTTCTCTGATATAAAATAAGAAAACTACTGCAAAATGTCATCAGTTGATTTTTCCCAAGCATGCTAAGCGTTGAGAAAAAGCTAATCCCGTCTGCTAATACTTAATGTAGCTGTCATGGTAAATATTCGACGCCTTACCCAACAAACGCACAACGTCACAAGAACGTCGTTTTGCGGCGACGTCGGAACGACGTTGTTGTAACGTCGTGTGATTACTTGCTAACCTAGTGGATGGAATGACTTACCTGTATCAGAGGACTTGTTAAGGAGGAGTATTTTGTAATAATTCTACTGATAATTCTGGGGCATTGTTTCTTATTTCTCCATTAAAACATATATTGTGGTACTCATTAGAAGCGCCTCGCCGAGGTGCTTCTAATAAGTACTCACAACATATGTTTTTATAGAAAATCATCCCAGAATTATCATCAAATATTCCTTGTGTAAAATCTGCAACATTTTTTGTCTTTTTTATTATTTTTTAATTGATAGTCTCTTCTAAAAAGTATATAATATCGAGTTCCTTATTACAAACAAGTAAAAACTGCAATTTTTAAGTGTGTGTGTGTGTCGGGGGGGGGGGGGGGAGGGGGGGGGCGGGGGGAAGGTGTGGGGTGTGGAGGAGAGAGAAAAGCAACACTGGGGAGAAGTAAGATACAGCATCGATTTCCTCTGGACTGTATTGACAGACTACGTCATCCCCAGACCGAACAGAAATTGCCTATGGAAACAAAGAAACATACATCATCGCGAAGAACTTCTGAGAAATAATGTCTTCTCACAGATGCAGCAAACATCTGAAAAGTCTCAAGTTTTCAGAAGCAGCGTCTGTTTCTAATAAAATCAATTGTATCTTGCTAACAGCACGCCAACACTTGGCTAGAATTTATCTGGCAGTCGTATCGACATCTCATCATGAAGGCGCTTTCATATCTCATCACGAAGGCGCTTTCTTGCCTGTTGATAGACTGGCAATCCTACTCGATAATTTTCAACTTTGGCGTCAAACGTATTGAGCGATCGACTTGGAAACCAGTCTATTTTTTTCTCTTCTCTGATTCCCTGATTGGTTCAAAAATAGAAAGAAAGAAAGAGGAAAGAAAGAAAGAACACGCTAAAAGTCTCTAAGTGACAAAATATAACAAAGAGTCTTTAGAGAGCATAAACGACAATATCCTTACAGTAAAAAAGAAAACAAATAGATATATCGATAGATAGATAGATAAATAAATAAATAATAAGTAAATAAATAACACGTTAAAAGTCGCTGAGTGACAAAATATTACAAAATCTCGCCAGTTTGAGAGCTTAAACGCGATTTTCATAAAGCGTTCTTCTTGAAGAACAGTCCTGCGATGTGTCTTGATTCCTTGACTAGGGTTCGAAGCTGGCATTTCATTTTTAGGATTAGGCTTGAATTCCTCGTTAGCCAATAAGTTAGCATTTTTAGACATATCAACAGGTAATGACAAGTTTGACCACTTCATGACAAAACCAACAAAATGGATGTGCGCCCAGCGCTCGGCCCAGCGGAAACTCAGATCAGCTTGGACATCCGCCCAGTCTCATCAGAGCATCAAGAAAACATGCCTATATAATTTTGACTCCCTTATACCCCACTTTTATATAGTAAAACTGGGATTTACAGGGATATACATTATTTTTCTTATTTCTGCTCAAAAACATAGATTGTGGGTACTCGTTAGAACCGCCTCGCCGAGGCGGTTCTAACGAGTACCCACAATATATGTTTTGAGCAGAAATATGAAAAATATCAAGTTTTTTTATCTGAAAATTTTCAGGTTTTGGAGATGAAATTTTCTGTATATTTGAATAGGCGTGTTTTCGTAATGCTTCTCTGCGCGCGCTCAGTGGGTATCTAAAGACCCAAGCTTTCTTCATGCGGACAGCGAAGACTCTGATCAGCCAGGGCGGGTGCCCAGGCTGATCAGTCTTCGCTTGGCGCGCATGTTGTTGGTTTTGTCGCGAGATGGCTCAGATGGAGTTGTTCATATATATTTTAGGCCAAGAATGGTTTGGGGTTAAGTTTCGTGTCCGATAATGATGATAATAGCGATGATGATGATGATGATGCCGAAAATTTTACCCAGAGTGCTAAGTGTTAAGTTGTTCGGAAAATGTATGTTAATTACGGTACTCTGGAATAACTTTCTAAGGATGATGTTTTACGTGATGGAGAATTGTGTATATACTGATCATCAGTAGTTAGAGATAAACAACAAAGAACCTCTTAACACTTATCTTGCTATGGGCAAATTCAGCAGACGACCAATTGATGGTATTTTCTTATTTTTTCCTAGAAAATAGGATCTGGTACTTCATGCAGATTGTCTCCTGTGGAGACAATTTGCAGGAAGCGTCAGATCCCATTTTCTGGAAAAAATACGAAAATATTTCAAAATGTCGTCTGCTGAAAATTTTACCCAGCATGCAAAGTGTTTAGAAAATGAGAGGAGCTCCGCTGAAGCTTTGTCTACATCAGAGAGCAGCTTTACCAAGCGTTTCCATGAACAACTGTAGTCATCAACTCCAAATGGGTGCTGGCGGCAATCGCAGACGAAAAATAACTAACAGTTATCTGTTAAACGATTAGAAAATAGGGATTGACATTCCATGGGAATCGTCCCTGAGGAATCGATTCTCATAAAATGCCAATCCCTATTTTTAGGAAAACATAAGAAAGATATTGTAAATATCTAAATGTCGTCTGCTAATTTATGAATTCGACATCTTATTGGTAAAGTCTGTGTGCTGCTGGGACGTTCATAACGAAATAGTTCCAGTGGTAAACATTTGGTCGAGACAGGCGAAAAGGATCCTGGCAACAAATATGAAGGTCAGCCTGCGCAGCCAGACGGTCCATTCCTATAGGCGTTTTCAACTCTCCGCATACGGACTAAGGATATTATGAATTACACCGTGTTTATATTAGCGAAGATTGTTGACCTGTGCTTATAGACTAGCTCCTAGACCTTGATGTCATGTTTTATCACTACTAACTAGAAGCTGATTCAAATTTGTGTATGACATCTTGTATAGCCAGTCTCTAATAGTTGGTCTCTGACATCTCTGATATCTCCAAGATTAGTTGCTGTTATCAAAGGAGTGAGGCAAGCAGTAAGTAGTAGATGGCCCTTAGTTCATTAAGTAAATTAATAATTATAACTGATTGATGAAAATAATATTGATATCCGACTAGTAGCTAGTCTACTGTGCTTATTACGTGTTTCACATTGTAAGCCTCTTTGTTTATAACATTTCCCAACATTTCCCATTAATTCATGTGTAAGCATCCAGCGAAAGGTTTGACTTAAATATCGACATAAGGCAACTGTCTCGATCGAACTGGACGTTTTTGATGTCCTGGTAACCAATGATATTTGAAACGCTGTCCGCTTTTATTTCTAATTAGAAGGGTAAATATTAAGTTTTCAACTTCGAAACCTCTCTAATGTGTTTGCGCAAAGCGAGACCACCCCTTTTTCTGTCCACATATGCCCGAAGATATTTTCGCTCATCACTGTTCAAATTCCGTATTTACCCCAAATATTGGAACACCTCTCCTTACCATACTTGTCCTAAAATTGGAACAAGTCCATTAGCATTGGCACACCTAGACTCCTTGCTATTCGAATCCATTTTAAAACCTGTTGATGTGTCTCAAAACTGCTGGATGAGTGGCAAACAGTGCAGACCCAGATCAGACGCCGCGTTCTGCGGCGTCTGATCTGGGTCTACACTGTTTGCTTAGGCTGCTCTCTCCCAATACAAACGACTCTCATTATCTCAAACTTCAACGGATCAAAAAGTTTGATATGAGATAAAAGTTGAAGATAAAAACACTTGAAATATAAAGGAATATAAAATAGCCTATTTCCATTATTGCCCTTTATTTTATTTGAAGTTAAGCAGTGGTTTGAGGTATCAGCGTTTGAGATAACGAGAGTCAGCTGTGCTTATATAGGGTAGTGTTGTATGAAGTCTCTTTTCGTCAGACGAGGCATATTAACAGAGACTTGCTTTCTTGATCCATTCAGCAGTTCAGCAGAGGCTGTGGGAATCAGCATTCTTTGTATTCGCGCCAGAACGCAGGCGTCTGACCTTGAACTATGGCAAAACATTCCGTCTGGCTGTCATATTAACGCACTGCATGCTGGGTAAATATTTCAGCGGACGACACTTTGAAATAGTCGTTCACATTTTTCGTATAATTCAGCAGACGACAAATTGACGGTATTTTTCCAGAAAATAGGCTCCTTAAGAGACAATTTCCATGAAATATCAAAATCTGTTTTCTGGGAAAAAATACGAAAAATATCGTCAATTTTCATTTCAGCAGACTACATTTCGAAATATTTTCCTTTTCCCCCCAGAAAATAGGCTTTGACATTTCATGTAACTATTGTCACCTTAGTAGACAATTTGTAAGAACTGCCAAGGCCTATTTTCTGGGAAAAATAAGAAAAACTATCATCAGTTTGTCATTTCAGAACACGTCATTTTGATTTTTTGTCTTTTTTTTTTCGCAGAAAGTAGGCTTTGACATTGCATGCAAATTGTCTCCTTAGAGACAGACAATAAAAGAAACAACAACAACAATAATAATAATAATAATAATAATAATAATAATAATAATAATACCGTCAGTTTGTCGTCTGCTGTATAATGGGAATGTTGAGAAAGGTTTTCGCGTGCAGGCAAAGGAAGTGAAGATTTAGACGAGCTGAATTTAAGCACTGTTTCCCTTAGCTGGCTAGGAAAAAGAAGCAGTAGACGGCATTTTCAGAGATGATTTAAGCTAAGCCGAAGGCTCAGAAATAATTATGGTGATTATTTTTCGTCCATCGTCCGGCCGTCCGTTGTCTTTCGTCACCCGTCGACATTTTCAAGTAACTTCTCATCTGAAGCTACTGGGCCAATTTGTATCTAATTTCATATGGAATCTCTGGGTTAGGGGAACGAAAACTTGCTTAAGTGGTTGCGGTGCGTCGATAAAGCTAGGCGCCATATCCATATATAGTAAAACCTTCGAAAATCTTCTTTTCCAGAACCAAGATTGCTTTGTGTTGAGTCCATTATCATAAATAAGATCTACATGCATTTTCTAATACGGCCGACGTCAACCCCTCACTCCCCCCCCCTTCCCCCCCCCCCCCCCCCCCCCCCACACACACACACCACCACCACCACCACCCCATCACTGTGTCTAAGATGAAAGGACACACTTTCAAGGAAGATTCTGTCTTCTGAAAAGGGACTCTAAAAGGAAATAATTTGCTTCCCTCTCCCCCTTGAGAGTGGTGTTCATGAAAGATAACCCCCACCTACCCCACCCCCTTCCCCCCTTGTCAAAAGTGCGGACTATCTAAACCAAATGTATCCAATCACCTCGCTGTTTTCACGTTGTTCGTCCGTCCGCTACGTTTTGGTTTCTGCTTCCTATCTTTCTAAATAAGTTATCAGAAGGCAGTCATTACCTTTCGTGGGTATCTATATTCATATGTATTGACATTTCTTGTTCACCAAGTCAGATTGTTGATTTTTCATTATCTTTAATGAGCCAGCACACGACAAAACCTGCAATATGATTTGTGTGACCAGCGAAGACTCAGATCAGCCTGCGCATCAGCACAGTCTGATCAGAGTCTTCGCAGATCGAATGTGCCTTCTACAGCCACCAGCCTATCCAAAAGAGGAATGAACGAGAACCCTAGCCATACTGAGTAGACGTACAGGCGAAACTTTGCTGGTCAAATAGGTGTTACTGTAGGCTTTGTCGTGCGACACATCACGAAAACATGCCTATATAATATTGACCCCCTTAAGCCCCACTTTTATATAGTAAAACTGGGGTTTACAAGGGTATACATTATTTTTTCTTACTTCTGCTCAAAAACATTGCTTGTGGATACTCGTTAGAACCGCCTCGGCGAGGCGGTTCTAACGGGTATCCACAATCTATGTTTTTGAGCAGAAATATGAAAAATATCAGAGTTTTTAATCTGAAACTTTTCAGTTTTAGGAGATGAAATTTTTTATGTATTTGAACAGGCATGTTTTCGTAATGAAAACCTACAATAAGATTTGCGTGACCAGCGAAAACTGTGATCAGCCTGAACATCCGGCCAGTCTGATCACTGTCCGCATGAATAAACCCTGGGTTCTGATCACTGTCCGCATGAATAAACCCTGGGTCCTGATCACTGTCCGCATGAATAAACCTTAGGTCCTGATCACTGTCCGCAAGAATAAACCTTGGGTCCTGATCACTGTCCGCATGAAAAAACCTTGGATCCTGATCACTGTCCGCATGAAAAAACCATGGATCCTGATCACTGTCCGCATGAATAAACCTTGGGTCCTAAGCGGATTCCCAGGCTAATCGCTAGTCGAACAAGTAGGTTTTGTGGTGCGTTGGCTCATATTTATATTACAGTAAAACCTGTGTAAGACAGCCACCTTTAAAATTGACCTTAGTGGTTGATGTGGAAAGATGGTTGTCTTATAAAGGTACATGTCATGTAATTTTGCTAGCAAAATTACATGACATGTACCTTTATAAGACAGACACTTTTTTCCACATCAACCACTATTTAAAGTCAGTCTCGAAGGTGGCTGTCTTACACAGGTTTTACTGTATTACATTTGATTCCAGGTATTAACCACCTATACGAACAGGTCGAATTTAGGAAAGAAGAAAAGAAAGGAAACCAAGGGGGTTGGTCAAAGTATACAAAACTGTATACTAGTGTATGCGTTCCTAAAGAAAACGGTTCTGCAACGAGATACAGAGATAAATGAGTTATCTTTCCAAGGAAATCTGCAAAAATGTCTAAAGTAAAAAGAGATTTTGATTGTGTACATATCGGTTGTGGCTTTAAGACCGACAAGAGGAAGGCGATTGTTACTCACCTTATTCGTACTCATAGTGAACGTAAGGAGGACTTCGAGTGTGAGTATTGTGATACTCTTTTTGAGGAAGAGACTGTTATAGAGGAGCATTTATACAGGGCACATCCGGGCTGTCAGTTTAGGTACACATGTGTCTCAAGGCTCGAAAATGTGTTGAACAAGTGCGCCCAATTAGCGGCTGAACGAAGGAAATCCTTAAATCCGCAGTCAGAGGGAAACGTATCCACAAACGGTAGTGCGATTAATAACGAAAATGTTATAGGTCCGGCAGGTAATGAAACAGCTAAGGCGACTTCTAAACCTAAGAAAGCGAATCAGAGTGAAACTTCATCGCAGAAAAGAAAGGCTATTGTGAACGAGTCATTGAATAACTTGGCAAAATTACCTAAAATTGCTGTTCCTGAAAATCCGCTCACTGCTATTAAACAAGAACCTTTGGACCAGGAGCACGATGAGAGAGCTGATGATGATGTCAATGATTTTGAGAATGACGGTGAAGACAACATGTTTATATCAAAACCTTCTGGTCTTAAAATCAAACTGAACCTGAAAAAGATTCGAGATAGCTGTTCAAGGGAGTCATCCACTGAGCCTCAAAACCGTGCAACCACTCAGAATTGTACATCAGAACTGAGAGAAATGTCTCCGATAGATGATTCGGATATTCTCCAAAGTGACATTTCAGTAAATGAATCCGAAAATTTAGATCATACAAAGTCTGTGTCTCCTAGATCCGCTATAGACACACCGGCCACACAGGTCAACAAACCTAAGTATCATGATAAACTTGAGGTCTACCATACCACCGATGAAATGAACCGTCGCTGCTGTCCGTTTTGTGAGTACAAAACCACCAAAAATACAATCAGAGTGCATCTCGCGGGCAAGCATAAGATTTACTTCGTTCAGTGTTCCATTTGTGACTTTAAAGCTGCCTTTCCTTACCAAGTTCAGTCACACGGTGTTTCCCATCATAAAATACAAAACATTGAAGTTTTGCACCTCTCTAAAAGCTATAGAGAAGGCGTGATAGCTAAACTCCAGGCTGGTGGGGGTCCAGACGTAGGTATAAGTAACGACGCTAAACCGGCTGAAGACCGTCTAGAAGCTGACTTGGACACAAACACGGAGTTTGGACAAGTTGACGATATACCGCTAACCGTGGATGAAGGTAAGCCATTGTAAAATTCAGTTTAACGCCAGATTGCTGGGTAAAAATTTCAGCAGACATTTTAAAATATTGTTTTTATTTTTCCCAGATAGTTTCTGGGCTTTGCAAATTGTTTCCCAACAAGACGTGAAAGCCTTTTTTCCGTGGAAAGTAATTGTCATCTGCTGAATTTGCCGATAGAATGGTAAATGTTAACGTATGTTTCAGTGTACAGTAGAACCTCTATAGCTCGAACACAATGGCTCATTTACCATGACTAATTCGAACTCGTTTTTGAGTCCCTCCGATAGCTCAAAGAAAGAAATATTTAAGGAATTTTTCTTATTTTATCGTGAAATTGTATGTTGTCTGTACTCATTAGAATCGCCTCAACATACAATTATTGTGTAGAAAATCGAAAAAAAAAAGTAAATTATCGCTATTTGCTTCCCGACTTGGCACCAGAATACCTTTACATCTTGTAATACTTGCTATAAATGTTCATCAGTTCCAGGTTTACTGTCTGTTCATGTGTCCGTAAACTGCTTGATGAGTGACAAACAAAGAAGACCCTGATAAGACTTTTCCAGGCCTGTCTAAATATTTTGGATAAATATGGTACCCGATTTAGGCACGCCACGGATAGTAAGCCCTTTAGTCATATACGAACATGGAATGCTCCTGTCAGCCTGTGCATCCGCACAGTTTGATCAGTATCTTCGTTTCTTGTCCGTACATTCTAACTAAAATGAAAAGTCTGCTCAGCATGGGTGGGAAGCTTATCCTGGGTCGCAGCTTTTTGTGTAGACGCTGAGGTCCATTTATGTGTGACACGGTTCAAACTTCGTCTTAAACTCCTTTAAGAGGGAAGGATAAACATTCAAGGGAAATGACTGCATTCAAATACTTGCCTTCTTTGTCATTGGTGGCTACACTTAGAGGAAAGAATTTGCTTCCTGTGGGAGCAAATTCTTTCCTTGAAGAGTAGTCCCTCAATTTTGGGAAGTTTCATATTTTAGGGAGACAACTTTCTGTTTGCAAAAGTTCTTTCTCTTCTGAAAATGGCGAGAAAATCTTACTTACTTTCATAACGAAAACACGCGTATTCAGATAAATTGAAAATTTCACCTCCAAAAACTGAAAATTCTGATGTTTTTCATAATTCTGCTCAAAACATAGATTGTGGGTACTCGTTAGAATCGCCACTGCGAGGCGATTCTAACAAGTACCCACAATCTATGTTTTTGAGCAGAAATAAGAAAAATAATGTATACCGCTTTAAACCCCAGTTTTACTATTTAAAAGTGGGGTTTAATGGGGTCAAAATTATATAGGCATGTTTCGTGATGAATGGCCAAATATCTTCATTGCATTCTATCTTCGAGTAAAAATGTGTGAAGAAACCCAGGACATGCCATAATCATGGAATTTCCTGAGACACCAAAAGAAGGAGAGATGAGGAACAAACAATGACAAAACAAACGTCTCCTATAAAATCACAGACACACGATCAAAGAAGATCTGCAACAGAGAAACCACATTAGAACGGCCAGTAGAAAAACTGCTTGGGTGGGGATGGAGGGGGAGAGTTAAGTCTAGTTAAAGGAGTTTTATATAAAAATGACCCTTTGAAATAGCTTCTTTTCCTGTAAATTGATAATGGGGTGACAAACAGTGCAGACCCCTATCAGATGGCGCGTTTCTGCGCTGTTTGCAAACAGCGCAGAAACGCACCATCTGATAAGGATCTACACTGTTTGTCACCCCATTATCAATTTGTTTGCGATGCTACATTATAGTTTTAGGTCTAAAGTGCGTTTAAATCACTTGATCAGCAAAGTGCATGTCAGAAAAGGTGCGTATATAAACCGTTGCATTAATATTCAATGGTAAATTTCTGTTTCACAAACCAGACACATGATTTAACGAAATGCGTCAGACTTTCTAATTCGCTGAGGAGAAATGCTTTTGTACATAATATCTATCAAAATTTATGGGTTATGAAAATGATCTGGTGATCATGCTACTGGCAATTTTAGGAAGCTGCCTCTACTAATATATATAATTTTAATTTTTGCACGTAAATAGGGTTTGGAATTTCATTCCAGTTGTCTACATTAATCAAAGTACTGATGGGTCGATTGTCTCTGAGTGTAGGAATGGAAAATGGTCCTGAATTGGGACTTAAGACTGTTTCATTTAACCCATATCATCTGTAATTTAAGCAAACAGTCCAGACTGATCAGACGCCGCGTTCTGCAGGGTCTGATCTGGGTCTGCACTGCTCGCCAATGTCCCAGTCCAGGTTTTACAGAGAACCCTCTTTACACGGCGTGACAAGAACAGCGCGGCTATAAATAACCGTTATGTGGATTTCGTACAAACCTGTGGTTTGATTTCATTGGTCAATGATAATCACGTGGATAACACCATTAAGGACTTTTTTTTTTTTTTTTTTTTTTGTATATGTATACTTTGGGTCGACTGTTTACTACTGTAAACAGTCGACCCAAAAACATAGCAACAGATAAGGCGCTTTTTTTTCATCCGAAAAATGCTGATATCTTTCTTGTTTGTCAACAAAAACATATGTTGTGGGTACTCAATAGAAGCGCCTCGGCGGCGAGGCGCTTCTAATGAGTACCCTCAATATATGTTTTCGTTGAGAAATAAAAAAGATATTATGTGGATACCCCCTCTTATCTGTTGCTATGCAAAAACGAATGGAATAACATTAGCATGAGTTACAGGAAAGAGCAAATCCATTATAGTGAACGAGATGCTTCTAATGAATACCTCTAATGTTTTCGCGTAGGAATAAAAAAAAATATCATTACATTTTGGTTGACAAAAACTCCATGTCTGGAGCTTAGTCAGTATTTATCTTCTTTGACCAAAATAATAACAGTATGCATTCTACATAAATCTGTAGTGTTGACTGGGCCGTTCAATTAAAAAAATCTAAATAATCGAACACCTAAATTGAGTACCATCTTGCATCAAAATTGAGCAAGTCTATTCTACAACCTGTTGACGTGTCTAAATTTTGGATGAATGGAAGCGGTCGAGACCCTGATTAGATGTCACAGAACGCGGCGTCTGATCAGGATATGTACCGTTTGCCTGGGCCAGTGATATAAACAGATACAGAAATATGGCAAAACTGTTTTTGGTGGTGTCGGGACGGGAGTGGGTACATTAACCCATTGAAGACTGGCGACCCCTGAACGGGTAACTGGCAAACAGTGCAGATCCAGATCAGACGCCGCAGAACGCGGCGTCTGATCAGGGTCTCCACTGTTTGCAAATAGTCCAAGCATTTTTTCTATAGGACTATCTACATAATGTAGCCTGGCATACCTAAAATAGAAAATGGACTCTTCCAATATATAGGATAGGAGAGTTTATTCAGTCTTTAATGGGTTAAATGGTATTTTTTAACCCTTAAAATGCCAAGAAAATCTGCATCTGAAAATGTCGTCTGTTTATGTCGTCTGCTGAATATTCTTGCAAACTTTTCAAACCTACTTTTACATACAGGCAAACAGTGTGGACCCTGATCAGACTGCTCCTGCTCCTAGGAGCAGTCTGATCTGGGTCCACACTGTTTGCAAAAATGAGACTTTTAAAATCAAAAGCAGACGAAAGTTGTTGTGATTGGCAGTTTAAGGGTTAATACTCGTATATTTGGTACATTCTTTATGCTTTTTTCACTGCTGTTGATTTCTTCACAAACACCCAAACGCCTGTTTAATGTTTTGTTTGATGTTTTACAGTTTGTTTCTCAAATGATGAGGAATTATCACAAATGAAGCAGAGCCTAACAACGGATACACGTGTCTTCAAGCCACCGGTGTGCCAGACCTCGAAAACCGATTATTATAATATTGTGTTCGAGAACAATACATACCTGTATTGCTGTAACCAGTGTGACTTCCGTACCCCGGTTCGAGCCACGATATATACCCACAAGTACCGACATGACGACAAGGCCTACAAATGTTCCTACTGTGACTTCATATCGTCACCCAGGCAAGTGATTTTTTGTAGCTCGAGATAAGATGAAAATGTAACGCGTAGCGTGTTTCCCAGCGGTTACTAATGGGGATAGGGTACACAGGGGAGCAAATTCTTTCCCTGTATAACAGATCCCTTTTCAGAAGGGACATCTTAAGCAGTTGCCTCCCTTGAAAGTGTAGTTATTTCCCTAAAAGTGAATGATTACCCTTGAAAGATTTTTGCCGCCATTTTGCAAAGTGGGTTGTGCGGGGCGGGAGGTGGCAGGGGGCAGGGCTGCAATTTTTGCAGACAGGAAGATGCCTTCCCAATATTTGAAACCTTTCTAAACAGGGACATTATCGTGTGACAACGTATCGTGCAGATTTTGCCCGTTTATAACCCACAAAAATATTGTTCGTCGTCAAGAACTGCTTTTATATATAGGGAATCTTTTCAAGCCAGTTCGTTTATTTATTCGTTTCTGACGTTTATTCATTGAAAAATAGAGTGTATGTTAATGTTAAATGATAACAGGACATCTGTTACCACAACAAGAAACCTACTTTTATAACTTACAGATATAATCATATTTTATATTTGTGAAGTATACTAAATCATCACGAAAACATGCCTATATAATTTTGACCCCCTCAAATCCCACTTTTATACAGTAAAACTGGGGTTTACAGGGGTATACATTACTTTTTTTTATTTCTGCGTAAAAATATAGATTTTGGGTACTTGTTAGAACCCGCCTCGGCGAGGCGGTTCTAACGCGTATCCACAGTCTCTATGTTAAGCAGAAATATGAATAATATCAGAATTTATATCTGAAAACTTCCAGTTTTTAGTGGTGAAATTTTCAAAATATTTGAATAGGCGTGTTTTCGTAATGTATTCACTCTATGGGCAAATTCAGCAGACGACAAACTGACAATATTTTTCTTAAATTGCCAAAAAAATAGGCTTTGACATTTCATGCGAGACAATTTTCATGTAATGTCTAATCGTTTTTTTCTGGGAAAAATAAGAAGAAATATTTTAGAATGTCGTCTGATGAAATTTTACTACGCATTTAAGAATTCTGTTCTTTTATAGGAAAGTTTTTATGAACTCAGGTTTTTAGATCAAGGTAACCGACAGACTTTTAAGGGAAAGACAGCTCTGTCATTGTTATTGCCTCCCTTCTGAAAAATTATCTGTTCTCAAAGGTAAAAAAAAAAAAAAATCTGTCACCAACCCTTACCCCACCCGCTTCTCCATCCCAAGTCGGTACTTCTGTTGTGCAGTTCTTTTTCGCTTGTCTGTTCTATCTTTGATAGTTCGTTCTGGTTTTATTTCGACAAGGTGCTGATCTGTGTGGACATTTCACATCACGAAACCATTATCCGGACGGGGATCAGTCTTTTGAATTAAATAATAACTGCATAAAAATACAGAATAAATGAAACTAAACGTTTCTCTTTTGATTGTGAAATCTAGTGACCAGTCATAATAATCCGATATAACATATTGGTTTTAATCGAGATAATGTATCAAACAGGATTCTAAAAATGAATATTTAGTCACTTGAGACTGGGGCCAGTCTACCCATATCCGGTGTCTTTGGAAGGCTGTGACACGTGATTGTGGCTTGTCCATGTTTATTTCTTGGATACAAGCAGGTGAATACTTATGTACATGTAGTTCTTGTAACTTTGTGTTTTGGCACCAGCGACTACAATGAGCTTGGCAGGTTTGCAGATAAAAAAAACGGAGTTTACAGCTGTAAAGGACTTACTTTTAGAGGAGGCAACCCTGTCAAAATTGTGTTGTCTCACCGTCTTCTTCATTGCACATCGTCACTTCTGAAAAAGGAGTCTGTTCCAAGGGAAGCTAATTCTTTCCTTTTAGCATCAAATTGATTTTAATGATACTCGTGGTATTGTTTCCGCCATATTTTGGAGTCGAGATAATCTTTCTGATTTCCTGTTGGTCTCCCTGTACTTTAAGTCTCTCTAGAAAAGGGGTCTGCTCTAAAGGGAAAGAATTTGCTCCTTTAGGGAGCAAATTCTTTCCTTTTAGAGTAGACCCCTTTCCTTTTCAGAAGGGTGACAAAACAATTTTGAAAGAGTCGCCTCCCTTGAAAGTTTATCCCTTCAAAGTGTGTGTGTGTGTGTGTGTGTGTGTGTGTGTGTGTGTGTGTGTGTGTGTGTGTGTGTGTGTGTGTGTGTGTGTGTGTTTTGTTGTTTTTTTTGCAGACGGAAATTATCAAACATATACATGAGCTGCATAAGTATGCTGATCAGGGTGGGGATCCAGAAGGTATTCGAAGAGTTCAGCCGAATCCCTCACCCCTGCCTTTGACTCAAACTTTTATTTTTCTCTAATATTTTGGATATTTTTATAAAACTATTTTAACCCCTTATTTATCCTAAATATTCACAAACCATACTCTTAACCTTATATTTCACCTAAATTTTAAACAATTCAATTTTACTACCTGTGAATGATTCTAAAACTGCTGGATGATTGGCAGACAGTGTATACCCCGAGAAGATGCAGCAGTTTGCGGACGCGCAAGCTGATCTGAGTCTTCGCCGGACGCACATTTTCGAAAGTACATTTTCTCCCACCTTTGCCTATATGAGATGGGCTTTTTACCCATGTGAGAAACTTCTACCTCACATGATCACGCTGGTCCTAGGAACAATACACTTAAAGGTGGTAGAAAAAGAATCCATCATGAGTGTCCACGCAGGATAGGGAAATCTCACCCTCGGGGTAGGAATTTCAACCAGAGACTTGGCAAGCCTCGTCCCTGGTTGGAATTCCTACCCGAGGGTAAGATTTTTCTATCCTGCATGAACACTCATCATCACGAAAACATGCCTATATAATATTGCCCCCTTAAACACCACTTTTATATAGTAAAACTGGGGTTTACAGGGGTGTACATTATACTTCTTATTTATGCTCAAAAACATAGATTGTGGGTATTCGTTAGAACCGCCTCGGCGAGGCGGTTCTAACGAGTACCCACAATCTATGTTTTGAGCAGAAATATGAAAAATATCAGAATTTTTTATCTGAAAATTTTCTGTTTTTGGAGGTGAAATTTTCTATATATTTGAATAGGCGTGTTTTCGTAATGTGATGGCTTCTTATATTCTGACGTTGTGGTTTGGTTTTGGTTGTTTAGGTCGAACGTTGTGCATCACATACGCGGAAAGCATAAAGGCAAGCCATTTGAAATCATAGAAACCCCTGGCCTAGAGCAGCTCCGACTGGCTGGTGTCGATGGCAACAGTCAACAGAGGACGGACGAAGAAAGAGGGCCGTATGAATCTGGAGACGAGAATATTCCCTCAGGTAACCAATTAGGCCAAATAAAAATGTGTGTTTAGGGTAACATGTTAGAAAAAAATAGGCAGGGTAGATTGGATGTTCTTTTGTTGTTGTTGTTTTATTTTTTTTATTTTTTTTTCTTTTACTTTTAAATAGATAGAATTGTACCATAGCTACTAAATAAATTGGATTTCGCACCATAATTTACAAAAAAAATATTTACTTGGCTTATTTGACTACACTTTGATGTGTCTTAATAGTACTGATAGAATGACAAACAGTATAGACCCTGATCACTGCTCCTGTATTCCTGTCCTGTAAGAGCAGTTTGGTCTGGGTCTAAACTGTTTGTTTCAACCTACTTGTCTGAATATTTAGCATTTGTTTTATTCCAAGAACACCAATTTATTTTTCACAAGGGAAATTAGGTAGGGTAGGGTTACCCTAAACACATATATTTTTTGTTTGACCTTAATACAAGAATTTTATGAAATGTTAGGCTGAAATATTGGTTCTGCTGCATGGATCAGGGTCATCAGTTTTAACTTCTACAAAATATAGTGAAAAATAGAAGTATTTACGATTATCGAATTATATATATTATATAATTATTATATTATACTTCTCCTATTTTTCACTATATCGTGTATCTTACATCACCGGGACGTCCAACTGATATTGACTTACAGTTGGGCAAGGCCTGCTATCCTTGCAGCAGGTAAGGGTAGAGGGGGAATGTTTTTATTTCTTCTGTTTCTTCACTGTCATTCGTTTTCCTTTCCCTCCTGTCCCTCTCTTTCATCTCCTCTACTATCTCTTCTATCTCTTTTCTCCCTTTCTCTGGGAAACGACACAAAATGACCCACAAGGGTTGACGTGTCGTTAAACCCCAACACAATTAGTTGTCTTCATCTTTTTCAGTAGGTGACAATAAGCTGGAAAACCTGAAAGTGAAACAGGAACCAACCGTTGAAGATGTCACTTCCGACCCATGGACTGCTTCCAGTGTATTATTTGATCAGAATGAAAATGCATGCCTCAAGATTCCTCAAGCCGACACAAAGAAACCTCAAAAGACGATTATTAAAGTTCCTCAATACAAAAGATCCCTTACCACAGTCGCAGTTAATCCTGTATCGAGTGTTGACGGGAAGCCGAAGATTGTCAAAGAAGCGTCTGGAAGTTTTGGAGAGATTGACTACAAACTGTCGCTGAACAAGCTGTATAGACTCAATCCGAATGGTACCCCAAAGTATCTATGCAACGAATGTCCTTACGCCTGTGACACGCATCCCAAGATGAAACACCACTTGTACAGACACAAACCGCAACGGTACAAATGTCCCTATTGCAACCATAAGAAGTACCCGAGGTAAGATAATTGATATATCTTCGATAGATAGGTTCTCTCACCTGATATAGCTATCGCACATTTTGATGTTCATCTGGGAACCAGTTTATATCTTCGTGTGATAGTGGTGGCATTGTGGTATTTCACAGACTTTTCGGGTCGGCGATCTGTGTTTCTCGAGTTCATCTTTTAAACGATTCTGTGCTTTGAAACTACAGAAGGGATTTGGCGCTTAACTGATCTGTTACAAATATTGCTTGAGTAAAGGGAATGTAAGTTTGTGAATTTTATGCTGACCAGTCAATTCAATTGGTCGCCTTAACGATACATTACGTTAATACACCTATGTAAATGTATATTTCTTAGCTATAGCTATAGATAAGGAAGCTTTGTAACCAATAGTTTTCTTATTTCCACAAAAAAAAAAAAAAAAAAAAAAATTGATAGAACTGTTTTCTAGATACCCATCTTTTTGTAAATATGGTGTTTTCTGACAGAGTAAATATGGTATTTTATGACAAGGTAACTATGAAATTTTAAGACAAGGTAAAATATTGTATTTATGACAAGGTAAATATGGTATTTTATGCCAAGGTGAATATGGTATTTTATGACAAGGTAAGTATGGTATTTTATGTCAAGGTAAATATAATTTACGACAGAGTAAATATTGTATTTTATGACAAGGTAAATATGGTATTTTATGACAAGGTCAATATGGTAATTTATTACAATGTAAATATGATATTGTATGACAAGGTAAATATGGTAATTTACGACAAGGTAAATATGGTATTTTATGACAACGTAAATATGGTAATTCATGACAAAATAAATATGGTATTTTATCACAAGGTAAATATGATAATTTATGACAAGATAAATATGGTATTTTATCACAAGGTAAATATGGTATTTTATGACAAGGTAAATATGGTAATTTATGACAAGATAAATATGGTATTTTACAACAGAGTAAATATCGTGTCTTTTGACCAGGCAAATTGTATTTTATGTCAGGGTAAATATGATATTTTATGTCAGGGTAAATATGGTATTTTATGTCAGGGTAAATATGGTATTCTATGACCAGGTAAATATGGTATTTAATGACACAGTAAATATGGTATTTTATTGCAGGTCGTATGTGGTGCGTCACGTCCGCGATACACACAGAGACAAGCCTTTGAGGGTTGTTGACCTGCTGAAAAATGGAGAGGCAGAGGACAACCTTGATGAGAGCGATGAATTGAATGACAGTGGTGATACAGCTGTAGATACGGATGGCTTAGAAGTTCAAGATGATGTCTTAGATAAAGGTACCATCTACATGATATTATTGATGACGTCTCTAAAGTCTCTAAATATTTGTTGCATTATGGATACCAGTCCAAATACAGGCTCAGGGTTTAAGGGGAATAGATACACTTTCAGGGGGAGATAACTTCTTCAAAATTGTTTTGATTCCTGTCTAGAAAGGGATCTAATCTACAAAGAAAAAAGTACCTCCCTTCTGGAAAGGGGTCTACACGAAAATGAGAGAATTGCTCTTTTTGGGAGCAAATTCTTTCTTTGTACAGTAGACCCCTTTTTAAAAGGGACCTGGTATACTGGAAGACAAACAGGAAGTCACAAAAGTTATCGCCCTTGTGAAAAAACAGCGGAAAATATGCTAAATGTATCCGGTCCCCATTTGGTGAATATGTGGTTTACTTTAACTGAACAGCATATGTCACCTTCAGCCATGCGTTGAGCAGACGATTGTAAGGCGGACAAAGTCCGTTAAGGTTAGCGTTATGGAGATACATCATCACGAAAACACGCCTATATAATAATGACCCCCTTAAACCCCACTTTTACATAGTAAAACTGGGGCTTAAAGGGGTATACATTATTTTTCTTATTTCTGCTCAAATACATAGATTGTGGGTACTCGTTAGAACCGCCTAGGCGAGACGGTTCTAACGAGTACCCACAATCTATGTTTTGAGCAGAAATATGAAAAATATCAGATTTTTCTTATCTGAAAATTTTCCTTTTTTGGGTTATAAAATTCTCAATATATTTGAAAAGGCATGTTTTCGAAATGTATTATCCGGCAACTTAGAATTCGCTGAAATCCTCATCTGATACCGCTTTGCTAGAAAACCAGGCTGAACTCTTTAGAGGTCGGCTGTCGTTCACCTGTGTAAATGGATATGAAACACTTTCATTAGGGACATGTTTTTCATAAATCCAGTATTTAAAAAAGATACCGCGAAAAAAATAATTTTGAAAAGATTTAAAAGTCAACTTTATTGCCGACATCAGCGTTATTGCCGACATTATTGTGCATGATATGGTTTCGTAACCTGGGACCCCCTTGCACTAAAGCACATAACCGAACAACAACGACATTATTATTTCCTACGCCATTTAGCGAGACAAAGGTTTGACCGCGCTTCTAACGATAAGCTCTTGTGTTTTGTCTGACGCAACTTGTATGATGGCCTTTGCCATCAGTACGTGCTCCGTCGCGAGTAACGCTTAGCCTACTGGGTAAAATTTTCAGCAAACGACGTTTTGAACTAGTTTTTCCCAGGAAACAGGATTTGACATTTCATGCAATTTGCATGAAATATCAAAATCTGTTTCCTGAGAAAATAAGAAACATATCATCAGTTTGTCATCTGCTGAATAACCACTTGTTCAAAGCGTCGTTAGCTTAACGAGCTCGTTAAGGGTCATTTCGTTAACTGTCTTAGCGGATTCAATACACAATATTCTGATATTTTTTGCTGAAACACGTGAGTAGCTTTTGCACTGCAAAAGCTACTCACATTTTTTTAGCAAAAAATTTCAGCATATTTGCGTATCACTCGATTAAAATTTTAACGAATCGTTAACTAACGATGTCGTTAGCTTTGAACAACTGGGCCAGGAAGACTAAATCAATAGACGAAAATCATGGTGATATTTTTTCCTTTTTATCACACATAAGCAGATAAGCAGCAAAGCAGCTACTCTGTTGTTCGCTCTGCATACTCGGATAAAATGTCAGCAGACGACGGATTAAAATATTTCTATTATTTTTTTCCAGATGACAATTTGCATGAACTGTCAAAGCTTATTTTCTGGGAAAATAAGAAAAAATATCGTTAGTTTTTATTGGCTGAATTAGCCCAGAAAGTGGTAAAGGTTAAACCCTGTCTTGTTCATTTGGGAGAGCGAGGGGTAGGGGAGATATGATTGACAAAAATGTTTTATTATTTCTGAAAAGAAAACAAAAAGAAACACAGAATCGTTGAAAATCCTCCAATTTAACACTATATAGTGAAACAGAGGTATTAAGGGAGGGAGTGGGGGCTAAAAAACTATGAAAATATTTGCCTGATGTAAAGTTGTTATCGATACGTAGTGTTTTTTTTTCCTTTTCAGCCCAGACGCTAGACCAGAATACAAGTGGCGCTGGCATCAACAGTGTAGAAAACAGTAGCAGCATAGCGATCATTACTCCAGCTGATACACAGATAAAACAAGAACCATCTGAAAACCCGACATATGCAATTCCAACGGAAGAACAGAGACGCATGTCTGATTCTAAAAGCCCGAAGTTGGAATCTCCGAATATCAACACTATTAATTGTCCTGTGTTCACTTCCACTCCCGTGTCTGGATCAGCCTTATTTGACATCAGTTCAACACCTCAGACATCTGCTAAGAAACCTGTGAAGAACTATGATGTGAATACAAAGAGGAAACCCAGATATATTTGCAACTTCTGTAGCTATGGTACAGAAAATTACAAGACTATTCATAACCACATGTACCGCCATGAGCCGATCAAGTTTCAGTGTCCATACTGCGGATTTAGACGCGCACCCAGGTAATTTATAACATTAAGGGGACTGTATGCACTTGATAGATTTTTCGCATTTTTTACAAGGGAGATAACTTTTGTGACTTCCTGTTTGTATTCATGCACATTAAGGCCCTTCTGAAAAGAGGTCTACTCTAAAAGGAAAGGCCGGCCTCGGTGGCTCAGTTGGATGCGCCGTCCGACTGGAGACCAGGAGGTCGCGGGTTCAACCCCCGCCGAGGTCGGCAGCATTCTTTCGTAGAGATTGATCATGAAATATTTTCTACGGTCATTCTCTCCCTTCCGCTGATTCAAGAAGGGCAGTTGTCAGTTCCTGGCGAAAGAATATGCACAATACTGGTTAACCACTTAGAGGACTAAGCCTGCCCAGTAAACGTGTGGTAAGGTAAACTGACCGCGCTCGACATGACCCCATTGGGTTGACTGGGCCGTAAAACCTCAACATAAACAAAAAACTAAAAGGAAAGAATTTGCTCCCCTCCTTGGGAGCAAATTCTTTCCTTTTAGAGTAGACCTCTTTTCAGAAGGGAGGCAAACAATTTGAAAGAGTTGTCTCCCCTGAAAGCGTATCAGATCCCATGAACTGCACCCTTATGTGACAGATGCAAACGGTACTTCTGTCAGCAAAAGCATAAAGTTCGATCAAGGACTTTGTTGCCCATCCCTATATTTTATAGAATCCATTGGTTGTAAGCGAATTGCTGAGGCCCTGATCACCTGGCTCTGATCTGGGCATGCACGATATGCGTTCGGCTGTCTATTTTCGATAGGCGCGACCCTGAGCAGAAAAAAAAATGTCATTAATGCCGTCAGGAAAACCCAGCCTGTGGATTCGCCTGGTAAATGAGCAGGCAGGTCTGAGCCTTCGCATGTAGCATTTTGAAGGCATCCTCTTTCTATTTTTTTTTTTTTTTTTTTTTTTTTTGTGAAATCCTAAAATCCCTGTCACTCGCCGGTGGCTCAGTTGGATGCGCGTTCGACTGGTGACCAGGAGGTTGCGACCCCCGCCAGGCCGGCAACATTTTTTCGTGTGATTGATTATGAAATATTTTCTACGGTCATTCTCTCCCTTCCGCTGATTCAAGAAGGGCAGTTGTCAGTTTCTGGCGAAAGAATGTGCACAATACTGGTTAACCGCTTAGAGGACTAGGCCTGCCCAGTAAAAGTGTGGTTAGGTAAACTGACCGCGCTCGACATGACCCTAGTAGGTTGACTGGGCCGTAAAACCTCAACACAAACAAACTATATGTCAGTAAATATTTGACCACAACGTAGTAATCTGGTCCTTACACATTTTCATTCCTTGAAGGTCAAGGCCAGCCTGCACTTTACAGCAGTCTGATAAAGGTCTTCAATGTCCATTAAGAATCAATATATTGCTGCAGAATACATGGGTGAACAAGGAAGCTTCTGATTACACGGCACGGATGCACAGATAGATCTGTACATTAACGGTTCGCATATGGTGCGTAACGCGCGAAATGGAGTCTTACGTAATTTGCGGACAACGCAGGCCCAGATCAGCCTGCGCATTAGCGCAGGCTGATTAGGGCCTTCGTTGTCCGCTTACAGAATCAATGGATACTGTAGTATACTTCGACCAACAGAGAATGCTCAAATCAGACTGCACGGATGCGCATGCTGATCTGGACCTACGTTGTCCGTAAATTATATATGGGCCTTTTTTGTTATTTGCACATCTTATGGTATAAGGATCCTTTTCTCGTGTTGAGCATTATTGAATGTCAGAGCCATATAACTGACACCATTCCACGCTAGTGCTTGCGATCCCAAAAGGGGGACACATGCAAAATGTAGACCCAGATCAGACGCCGCAGAAGACGGTCTCTGGTCTGGGTCTGCACTGTTTGCATTAAGCATAAGATTTTTTTTTTTTTTTCAAAGAAGTAATAAAACAAATATTAAACCAGACATCCCTTGAACTGAAAATGGACTTTTCCAAAGAGTGAGAGAGGAGAGTCCTCTGGGCGTAAATAGGTAAATAACTCCGAGTCATGGGAAAATCTACATTATACCATGTGTATACAGTGAGTGCCCACAACAGTCTAGAAGTTCTTTACTTTTTCCTACAAACAACAAATCTAAACTAGATTGCGCAGTCGATGGCACGCTATCGCAAAATCCCCGCTCTCCTTACTAATGTTGCTAATAGCGTGACGGACGGACGGAAAATAATGTTGCTCTCGCACACCCTTACCACGAGGGGAAGTCATTTAGCAAGTTTTGTTTAATTCCGCCCAGTGATTTTATCAGAAGATAACGTGACGGACGGACGAACAGACGGACGGACGGAGGCGTGCTCAATATCCCCATTGCTAAAGCTTGCGGATAATAACTTATAGCTTTAATCTTTGATCAGAGTGTGCTGATGCTCAGAGTGTCGGGTTTTCGATGTTGTTTATGGCCTAATGCAGAATTAAAACTCTTTGTAGCATGATTGGTAAACATTTCAGCAGACAACGTTTTGAAATACATTTCATATATTTTATCCAGAAAATAGGCTTAGACGTGTCATGCAAATTGTCTCCAAAGGGGATAGATTGCGTGGCATGCCAAAGCTGATTTTCTGGGAAAAGGAGGCAATTTGTTTGACATATCAAAGCCGATTTGCCGGAAAAAAAAATAAGAAAAACATCAATTTTCGTGTGCTAACTTTGCCCAGAGAGTAGTAAAGGTTAATGACGTGGCTATATGATGTGTCATCTATTTGTCATTATATTTTCCAATCGCTGCATTTGTTTACCGGTTCAGCCCTTAACCTTAGCACTCTAGGTAAAATTTGTACCAGATGACTAATTGAAATATTTTGCTTATTTTTTCCAAGAAAACATGATTTGGCATTTTATGCAAATTGTCTCCTCATGAAATGTCAAATCCTGTTTTCTTGGAAAGTAAAGAAAATTATCAGCAAAGTGTCGTCTGCTGAAGTAATCTGCCCAGAGAGTGATGAAGATTATGCAGGCTGATCTCAAAATTAGCAGATACATGTATAATTTTCTTGTCTTCCCTAGAAAGTAGAGCTCAGCTATTTCCTGATCTGCTGAAATGTCAAACCCTACTTTCATGAGAAAAGAAGAAGAAAAATATTGAAAAATAAAAGGATAAAAAAAACTACTTTAGAATGTCATCTGCTACCATTTTGAATGGCATATTGACACTTACGGTGCTATGGGCAGATTCAGCAGACGACAATCTGATGATATTTTATTTTTTTCCCAGAAAACAGGATTTGACATTTCCTGCGAATTGTCTCCACTGGAGAGAGTTTGCATGAAATATCAAATCCTGTTTTCCGTTTTCCGGGGGGAAAATAAGAAAAATAATTCAAAATGTCGTCTGCTGAAATTTTTACCCAGCATGCTAAGCATTAAGGATTGAAGACTCCATGTTCGAAGCCTTACATTGTTGTTTCATGTGCGAACAGCGAAGAAACAGATCATGCTGCAGATTCACCCAATCCGTTGCCTGAACTTAACTTTGAACTTGACTGATCCAATATTTCGTGAAATTAATCGAAGCCATATATAAGATCAACCTAAACATTCGCCCAGTCCTGGTCAGAGCATACAGTGTTCGTCGGCGTCGGTGGCTCAGATGGATTCGCGTCCGCCTGGTGATCAGGAGGTTGCGGGTTCGACCCCCGCCGGGCCGGCAACATTCTTTCATGGAGACTTGATCATGAAATATTTTCTTGGGTCATTCTCTCCCTGCCGCTGATTCAAGCAAGGTAGTTGACAATTTCTGGCGAAAGAATGTGCACAATACTGGTTAACCGCTTAGAGGACTAAGCCTGCCCAGTAAAAGTGTGGTTAGATAAACTGACCTCGTTCGACATGACCCCACTGGGTTGACTGGGCTGTAAAACCTCAACACAAACAAAGCCATACAGTGTTCACACTCAGAATATGTATACTTTAAAGAATTTGAAAAAGGCAGAGGATTTGTTCAGGAGGAGTATTTGATGATAATTATGGGATAATTTTCATCAGTTCTCCATAAAAACATATGTTGTGGGTACTCATTAGAAGCGCCTCATCGAGGCGCTTCTAATGAGTACCCACAACATATGTTTCTGTGGAGAAATAAGAAAAATTATCCCAGAATTATCACCGAATTCTTCTCCTTAACAAGATCTCTGAAAAATGACATGAGAAAAGTTGTCTGATGGGTAAATGGAACCAGTAAAGATCCAGATCAGCCTGCAGAGATATATCGTCTGATCAGGAATTTTGCTAGACTTCGTTATGTTCTATTGTACCTTATGATTCTATAGGCGGACAGTGAAGGTCCTGATCAGACTGCGCAGATATGCCCGAAGACACGTTTTCGCATGGCGCGGCCCATTCGTATACAACAGCTTTAGTGTTTATTGTATCTGAATGCTTTGCATGCTGGGTAAAAATTTCAGCAGACGACATTTTGAAATAATTTTTTTTCTTATTTTTCCAAGAAAATAGTCTGTTGATATAAATGTCAAAGCCTGCTTTCTGGGGAAAAAATAAGAAATATATCATCAGTTTGTCGTCCGCTGAATTAGCCCAGACAGTGGTGAAGGTTAAATTGGGAAAAATTGATTTCAGATCGTTCGTGGAAAATCACATTCGTGACGTGCACGTTGGACAGCCAATCATTGTCACGGAAGTTGTCGAGGAGGAACCGGACCTTAGCAGTAACAGTACGTAGATGATCTTAAAAATTAACCCTTAAAGCGCCAAGAAAAACTGCATCTGAAAATGTCGTCTGTTTATGTCGTCTGCTGAATATTCTTGCAAACTTTTTGAACCTATTTTTGCCTACAGGCAAACAGTGCGTACCCAGATCAGACTGCTCCTAAACGAGCAGTCTGATCTGTGTCCACACTGTTTGCAGAAATGACTTTTAAAATCACAAGCAGATGAGCAAACAGACGACAATTGTTGTGACTGGCGCTTTAAGGGTAAACCCATTCTTAAAGCTTAGCATAATGGCACAAAATTCAGCCGATGACATTTTGAAATGGCCCAGAAAATAGGCTTAGACATTTATGCAATTTGTTTCCTTTTGAGACAATTTGCATGAAATTCCAAATCCAATTTTCTAGGAAAAACAAGAAAAGTACAAGCAGTTTGTCGTCTGCTGAATTAGGCCATATCTCCAAAAAACGCTGTGACAGTTCATGCAAGTTATCGCCAAGGGAATCAATTTACATGTTTTTCAAAGACTATTTTCTGGAAAAAATGAGAAAGTATTTCATAATGTAGACTGCTAAAATCTTTCATCACGAAAACATGCCTATATAATACTGACTCCCTTAAACCCCACTTTTATATCGTAAAAATGGGGTTTGCGGGAGTATACATTACTTTTCTTATTTCTGCTCAAAAACATAGATTGTAGGTACTCGTTAGAACCGCCTCGCCGAGGCGGTTCTAACTAGTACCGACAATCTATATTTTGAGCAGAAATATGAAAAATATCAGAGTTGTTTTTATCTGAAAATTTTCAGTTTTTGGGCGTGAAATTTTCTATATATTTGAATAGGTCTGTTTTCGTAATGTACTCAGCATGCTATTCGTCAAGGGGAAAGCAATATTGGCTAAGACTGCGTCTAAGATGAAAAATCTTGACAGAACATGCATTTTAGATGCACATTTAATCAAAATCGGATAAACTGTGCTTAAAGAAAGTTAAAGCGGTTTAACGATCTTTAAACTGTTGTCAAGGGGGCCGCCGTTGAATATTTCATGAGGTTTTGAACATTTCAAAATATTAAATAAATCTTCATTCTGACTGAAAACAGTGGGATTTTTATTTAAAATCAATATATGTTGAGAGAAGAAGCTTTGTGCACAAATACAGGGTATTATAAAGTTTAATTTTGATTTTAAAAGACACTGACTTGACTAGATGCTCTAGCGAAATGAAAACGATGTTGTCATTCAGTGTTTTTGTATAATAGTAGATTTTATAGTTTTGCTGTCTGGTGGTTCTAGTCGTGGCTTTAACCCCTTCCAAAAGCCTGTTCGTAAACTTATCTGCACTAAATTATTGATATACACGAGTAAATAGAAAGATAGAAAGCGTATTTACAGAAAATATTTCAAACCAGTTTAGTTTATTTGTTCCAAAATGTTTTAACCTATAATGATAATTACAACTGTCAAAATTGTTTTTCTGAAAAGTGGTCTTCTCTAAAAGATAAGTATTGGCTCCCCATGAGGGCCAGTTCTTTCCTTTTAGAATAGATCCCTTTTAAGAGGGTGATTGGTGTTCAGGAAATCAAACAGGAAGTCACAATTTATTTCCATTGTCTGAAATGGCGGAAGAGCTAACAAGTATATTTATTCACCTTAACACCTAAGCACTCCGCGTAAAATTTTCAGCAGACGGCATATTGAAATATTTCTCTTATTTTTTCCCAGAAAACATGATTTGACATTTCATGCAAATTGTCTCCAATTGAGACAATTTGCATGAAATGTCAAATCATGTTTTCTGGGAAAAATAAGAAAAATATCACCAATTGGTCGTCTGCTGAATTTGTCATGAGAGTGGTAAAGGTTAAAGGGGTGAACCTAGTAATAAGTTTCCGTTTGAAAACAAAAAAAACAACAAAAAAAACAACAAAAAAAAAACAAAACAAGTGATTGGGCTGGACAACTATAAATGGTTATATGTGATCCGGATGGAAAACCACACTTGACTATAATATGTAATTATTTGTGGTTTTCCACAAGAATGGTATACCCAGGATAGCATAATATTTTGGTGGAAAACCATAACTGATTATTTACCATCAGGGTCGAAACCTTCACTGATTATATACCATTCAGGTGGAAAACCACAAATGAATATATAGCATCTGTTTAGAAAACTACAATCGATTAAATACCATCCGGTGAAAAACCACAACTTATTATATACACGTGTGCCATCCAAGGGGAAAATTTCACCATGTTATATATGTCATCTGGGTTGGAAAGCCTGAAACAAAAGATAACCCCGCCGTCTGGAATAAATTGTGGACGTCTGGTTCTATTTTCCTGTTGAATTTAACAAGTAATGTCACATCGGATTATAAATATTCGCAGAAAATGAGTATGAATCCTAAATAATTGATATTACAGGTTACCGTAGTAACAGTGTTAAAAGGAAAGAGCCATCCACACCAGCTGCCCTACATCCAACACTACAGAAGAAACTAAAGCTAGATACACCGACATTTAACAATAAGACCAGGTAATTTGTATTTACATCTTTAGTGCATCAACCACGAAAGATGCAGACCACAAATGAAGGAGCCAGCGCACGACAAAACCAACAAAATGGCATGTGCCCCCACCGAAGACTCCGATCAGCCTGGGCATCCGCCCAGTCTGATCAGAGTCTTCGCTGTGTGCCCAAAGTGTAGCTAAGGACACAAGTTTTCTTCATGCGGACAGCGAAGACTCTGATCAGACTGGGCGGATGCCCAGGCTGATCTGAGTCTTCGCTGGGCGCACATGCCATTTTGTAGGTTTTGCCATGCGCTGGCTCATTTGAGATTGAACATGAGAAAATGTTCCTTATAACGTTATAACGTGAGCACAGCGGGAACTCAGATGTGCCCATGCTTCTGTGTATACTGATCAGAGTCCTTGCTCACCGCTCCATGGATAGCCAAGAAGTCAATGCTTCTTTATGTGGAGAGCAAGACCCTGATCAGCCTGTATGAATGCGCAGGCTGGCCTGATTCTTCCTGAGGTGCACATTTAGAGGCACGGTTTTCACGTTTTATGCTCAGTTTGATTATTTTCGTTTTCTAAAACTAGGGTAGGATTTTTTTTGTGACTTGTATCTGACTAAAAAGAAATGTCAAACTATCTGAAATCAATTTGAGACAAAAATTCGAAAATGCTCAAAAATTTTATTTAGATCCATATTTAACAATCAAAGGCAAATGTATAATCAAGATCCGTCTATAGCACTGAAAGATTTTAGGTGTTTTGAAAGTGGAGATATCAATGGTCCATAGTAACAAAGTTATCATGTTAACGCTTGTCCTGCTGAACCCGGATATAGCATGTCTTTGCAAACAGTGTAGATACAGATCTATTGGCGTCTGAAGAAGTCAACTGATCAAGATCTGCACTGTATGCCAATGAGCGTTTGAGTTGGTTTCAACTACCAGGATCAAGTAATCTGATTAGCTGAAAATTAGAAGTGGGTGTGTTGAATCTTAATTTATTCAGCATGGCAAGAGTTAAGGCTTTTGATCAGAATTTTCTGTAAGAGATTATTTGGACTACAACATGAAGAAATAAAACTTCGCACATGCGCACCAATTGAAGAGTCGATCGGACTGCTCATCCACGCAGTCTGTACAGAGTCTTCACTGTTTGGCCAAAGAAGTATTGGAACTTTGCAATTCACAGATGGCAAAACAAAGACTGATCACATCCCAGCTAGCATTCTACGTAAATCTACATCGGGCCGTCATCGGCCCGTCAGCTACCCTGATGGGCCGATGACGGCCCGATATAGATTTACGTAGAATGCTGACTGGGATTGTAGGAACACATATAGGCAGATAGGAATCCATGCTTTGAGTATATGTCTGAATGAACATTTCATGTCGTTATAACTCACTTTTTATGTTGTCATTACGAAAATAAACCTATTCAAATATGCTAAAATTTCACCACAAAAAAAAATGAAAAATTTTAGATAAAAATTCTGATATTTTTCATATTTCTGCTAAAAACATAGATTGTTGGTACTCGTTAGAACCACCTCGGCGAGGCGGTTCTAACGGGTGCCCACAATATATGTTTTTGAACAGAAATAAGAAAAATAATTCATACCCATGTAAACCCCAGTTTTACTATATAAAAGTGGGGTTTAAGGGGATCAGCATTATATAGGCATGTTTTCATGATGACGTATGTTTTACGGAGAAGAAACACCAAAAGTGTATAAGTTATTAATTGCTGTCAGTTTACTACGCAGAACATGTTTGATTGTACCAGGCATGGCATAGACCCTCAGAATGTTCAACATTTTTTTTTTTTTATTTTTCGTTAATGCTCTCCGTGTTATTATGCTTTCTGTACCATTACACCAAATAACATATAATGCAAATAAAAAAAAAAAATATCAAATTTGCTGCAGCAATAATCATAACTGTGCAGCAATTTAGCACCAAGTGATTTATTGTTATTTTATTCATTTTACAGTACGAAGTGGCCAGCACCGAAGTCAGTACCCAAAGTTAGTATATCTCCTCCAGAAATGCCACCTCTTCAGATACCAGTGAAACGAAAGACACCTGGATCTTCTATAAGTCCTATTATTCCGACTATCACTGTGCCAAGACCAATAATTAAGTCTTCAGGACCACCTAACGTAACGATTTCGCCGCCATCGTTAGTACCTGTTCAACCAAGTCACTTAAACAGTCCGCCCAAAACATCGTGCAGTCCGGTAATTGTGCCCAGTGAAAAACCAAAACAAACTGTTTGTCAGCCAAACGATGAGGGTGCAGCAATAATGCCAAATGAAACACTTTTGAAACCAACCTTCAAGGAAGGGAGTAAAACTACATTTAAGACCATGTACAAATGTGTTTTTGATCCTGAAACGTGCAATCATATTTCAAAAGACAGGTCTAAAATGAAACAACATATCTTTATGCACGTTGAGTACAAACCATGGACCTGTGACTACTGTAACATGACAGCCAGTCAGTCGTCTCATGTGAAAAACCATGTACGGGCTGAACATCCGGAGGCTGAGATTTCATTCCAGTATAAAAGGCATAACTATTTGGAGAAGCATATAGAAAACTTTTTACAGAAGGGTGTATTTACAGTACCTGTAAGTGAGTACAGGTTCATAATGGACATGAAAGGCAGCTCCAAAAAGCAACAATATGAATATGCAAGAGACCTAGAAGGATTTCTTCTTTGTCCACACTGTGATTACCGTACAAAAAGTGGCGGCATGGCTGACCATGTCAAGATGAAACATATGCAGCCTAGATTCAAATGCCACTGGTGTGATTTCAGAGCTTTCTATAGATCGGAAGTCCGGAAACATCACCGGAAGGAGAGAGGACATGCGCATTTGGAGTTTAAAACACAGGAACTTGACCTTGTGGAAGTTATGGAGGAATATAAAGAAGGTAACGGTAGGTGTTGTCCAGTTGCTTCTTTTATTTCTTACCACGCATGACATGGTTTCCGTCCGCGGAATATTTAGTTTTGTTTGGTGGATGTTTTTGCGCTTTTACTATTTCTTCCCCTCCCATCCTATCCCATTTCTGTAGTTTTCCGCTCCTTGCTTGTTTTGATTCTGTGTGGTATTCTGAAACTAGCTCACACCTAAGCCATAGCTCCGGATAGGTGGACTGTCCAGATAAGTATGTTCCTTATTTCTCCACAAAAACATATACAGTTGACTCTCGTTATCTCGAAGTCCAAGGGACTTTCTGAAGTACTTCGAGATATGCGTATCTCGACATGTCAGATTTGCAGACTTGAGGAAAAAATAAATCGAACAACCACGTTTCACAAATGAATATGTAATTTGACTCCTGAATATAGAGATATATTGAAAATGTTGTGTATAACAGAAGAAATTGCTCCTCTTTTCTACAAGATTTTGTTACCTGTTGTTAGATTTCAATGTTAAAACATCGACCAGATTTTCACTTCGAGATAAGCGGTTATTCGAGATAAGCGAAGTGGAGATAATGAGTCAACTGTATTGTGATTCTCATCAGTAGCACCTCCCGAGGCGCTTCTAAGTAGTACCCACAATGTATGCTTTTTGTGAAGAAATAAGACGAATAAAATCTATAAAGGTTGACCTTGGAAACACCAAACACATAAAGTGAAGAAAATCGCTGTCTCGGTTTCATTAATACTCTTCAAAAGCAGCAATGTAGTCTGCAGAAGTATCAATATATTCTAAAACGAATGACCCTTGCGAGTAATAAATAAAGGCATTTATTAAACAGAAAACAGCTGAAATGTCAAGTTTTCTAGGCCAGACTGGCTAGTTTCGACCATTTACAAACTGTTATCCTGTCAGTGACAACTTTGTTTATTTGAAAAATGTTCCTTTTTGAGCTGTGTCGTCTAAGCCATTATAGCTCTCTGGTTTGGAATTGTGCCGTTTGTGTATTTTTAGAAGATCAGGGTACCATAGCTCATAAACTGAACGAGAGACTTGACTGAATGAAATCAATATATTTAATGACCTTCATTTTTTTTTTCACTTTTATTTTATGTTATTTATTTATATATTCGTTTTGGAAAATCATAATCACGCGCCTTTACCTTTTTAGGTAGGCCAAAGACTAGTTTGCTGCTAAATGTTAATGACTTGTATGATATTTAGATAATTATGTTTTTCCATGCGGATAAATCATTTGCAAACATTGTAGATCCTGATCAGATGATATATTCTGCAGCGTCTGATCTTGGTCTATATGGTTTGCTCAACCTGTCTCTGCGAATGCTTAGGGTAAATCCGATACTGCTTCCCAAAAATACGGTTTTACACTTCAGTTGGATGCGCGTCCGACTGGTGATCAGGAGGTTGTGGGTTCGACCCCCGCCGGGTCGGCAACATGCTTTCGTGGAGATTGACCATGAAATATTTTCTACGGTCATTCTCTACTTTCCGCTGATTCAAGAAGGGCAGTTGTCGGTTTCTGGCGAAAGAATGTGCACAATACTGGTTAACCGATTAGAGGACTAAGGCTGCCCAGTAAACGTGTGGTTAGGTAGACTGACCGCGCTCGACATGACCCCATTAGGTTGACTGGGCCGTAAAACCTCAACACAAACAATACTCATCAGCTTTAATAAAACTATAAGCAAGCAAATTCGCTCAAATCAATGGGAAGCACAAACTTTTAGTAACTGAAAAGCAGGCGGAAAAAACCTAAAACCTGCTTGGCTTAAAAATGAGAGGTATGCTTTCCATTTCTAGGGATCAAGAAAAACAAGCCGATATTATTGAAGCTAACCAGTCAACGTCTCAATATTTAGATGACTTAAGTACTAAATCTTGATACATATTGATAGGGATCACTTAGAATAAATAGTAGGTAAAATGTAGCCAAAAGAACTTAATTAAATAAAGCTAATGTTTTACCGAAACTCCATTTCTCGGTTAAAATTTATCAATATCTGATGAAAAAATGTGTACTACAATTTATAACAAATGTGATGAATTTGATTTTCTGGATGGCAATGCCATCTTTCGGCATATATATTTCTCAGCGTATTTTGTTTGCTAGAATATCTAGTCAAAAAAGGTAAGAGAAAAGTCCAGGGAATGCCACAATCACAAACCGCAGCCCTTCCCAGACCCCAAGAGGAAGAGGAAACCGACAAATCTAAACAAGCACAAACCGAACAAACGTATGAAAAGCACTAAGATTAGCTCTCTCTCTTCCCCAAGCGAGGTAATCGCAATACTAAAAGGACTGAAAAACACAAGAACAAAATGACACACGGAAAGACATACAACAAATCGCCTCGTAGAATAAACCACAAAGCAACAAAGAGTAAGACTATCAACGGGACCACCGCCTTAGAACGGTCAAGTCAGTAACCTTAAAAATCGGCGTAATTTTTTTTTTTTAAACGCTAAACCTCTTAACCCTTGTCCTGCTGAATAAATTAAGATGTCACACCCACTTCTAATTTCCAGCCAATCAGATTACTTGATCCAGGTTTTTGATAGAAATTCACATATTTAATGACAAACAATGCAGATCCAGATCTTCAGAAGCCAACTGATCTGGATCTACACTGTTTGCTAAAACAGGGCATGTCGTGTTCAGCAATATGCCCGTATCATTAATTACGCAGAACATTTGCTAGGTTTGTAACGCCACCATTCTGAATTAATTTCCAACTTTAATGTTGCTTTGAAACATTTCTGCATAGAAGTCTGTCGGAATCTGAATTTTATTATGACTTAGTCTGTAAATTCGGAAGGATGCTTTGTAATACTGATTTTTCGGAACAATTCAAAACAACTATCACTCGTTACAAAAAGATAGATTGCAACATGAATGTTCTGCGGCAAACTGCATGCATGGTTGTTAAATCAAATATTATTGATAATTTTTGCTTCTCTTTTAATGGCACGGCGGTGAGTTTGGCCTCAGACTGAATGACGGTTTCTTTTTTCAACCGGTTTCAGAAGGCTGGTGCCTATTTATCGATGTCAGTGGTCGGTCCCGTCGTGGTCCTACATGTCCTTTTTATGTCGCTAGGACATTCTTCTGACTGATCAAGAAAATAAATATTTAGGGATACTTTTTTTCCCTGTTTTATCATGAATATGTAAGTTGCGTGTACTCATTAGAATCACCTCATCGAGGCGATTCTAATGAGTACACTCAACATACCCTTATCTTATAGAAGATCGAAAAGACATCCATATATTATTCCCATTTATCTCCTTACCTGGCGCTATGATTAACCCTCAGTAGGTCTAACTACCCAAATCTAGAACATATTTCCATGATCCTAAAGATGTTCGAGAAATTGACGTTCGACTGCGGCCTTTTGATTTGTAGGTCGGCTATTGCAAATGTGTCGTTTTGTTTTGTCCTTGTTTTGTTCCTCAGCTTTTATTTCAGTGCCTAGGACAGGCTGTGCCTACGTGATTGAGTCCTTTCCTGGCTAACTGTCTTTGAGCCGGCACGCGAAAAAGGACCTTACGATTTTCCTGTTTGTGGGTCTTCAAATGCGCATGAGCAGTCCTCTATTTGGCTACTGGCATACGTTTTTGCATGAAGCTTCCTTAATGTCTCTACTATATGTCTGCGAACAGCAAAGGATCTGGCGAGACTGCGCTTATGCGCAGGCTTGGCTGAGCCTTTGCTTATCGCCTGTGTGATAAGTACCCTTTTCTCACGTGCTGGCTCATTTATATTTTATTAGTAATACCCATCCTGCTTGTTTTCAATTTTCAAACCAATATAATCTATCAAATCTGGGAAAGAAATTATCTGTTTCGCACAACCAATGCTAACGCATTATTTAACAGAAACATTTTAGTTAATGACAAGAAGGCAAAACTATTCTGTCATTCTGGCGTCGGATTTCGTGGGCGTGTCCCATGTAAAAGGTGTAACCCTACCCTACCCTTCTATCCTGGCCTATCGTAGCTTGGTAAGCTAGGGTGGGTTAGCAGAAGGGAGGGTTTGGTAGGGTAGAATTGAGCATAGCATCGCAGGGAAGCGCAATTCAACTCAAAATATAACTATATGTAGTATCAAATTAACCTCTTCTCTTCACTTGCCTCACATTTTAAACGGTAGAAAGACTGTTTCCTAGGTAACTCTGATTGTTTTGTGGTTAGCTAAACCAAAATTATTTAACCTCGCTTAAAGTGAAAAACAAGATCGGTAAAAAACGTAACTAAGATGCAAGCTTCTATGGACACCGCCAATATGAACATTTAACGACCCTTAATGGTGTCATTAGCTTTAATTAATATGCAAAACCTAAAAAAAAATGATAAGAGAAAATAAATAAATAATATCTGCAGCAATAGTCAATCCCAGTTTTGTGCTTGTAGTTTCTTCTTTAGGTATTAATTGATTTTGTTTGAAAACCGCAATTTGTTTTCCGTGAGACAGAAGCTTTTATCAATTATATTTGAAAATATTTAGAACCTCATTAAATATTCAGAATTGCAACGCTCTTGCTAATGGTTTTAAAATATTTAAACATACTTAACGGCTTAAGTTTTATCCTATTTTGGATAGAGTTGCACCAAAATGCATAATTTGTCAAGATCTCTCAAATAAGATACTCTCTCCACTAATCCTTCCTTTCCCTTTAAAAGTGTTTTCCTTGTTGCAGGTGAGATTCCTGATGCCTTACAAACAACTCCTTTGTTACACAAGTCTGCTGATATTGACTCGGAGATTGGATCCCTCAATCAAGAAGACATGCCAGATAGTTCTGAGATAGAAGACGATGTCTCCTCAAACGCCGATTCTGTTTTAAGTGACAGCGCATCATTGTCAAACAGCATGGTTGATTCAGCACGTCTTCCACTTAATGTACCTTATTCGTTTGAAACAACTGATGCAGCTGCTGATAGTGTTCGTGTTAAAACAGAGACTGATTTGGCAACGAATAGTCAAAGCATCTCTGATACACTCAGCATGAATGTCGAAAGTAATGTTGGTGTGAAATCGGCTGAATATAAAAAGGCTAAGATGGGTACTAGTAATATGCAATATAAATGCGCCTACTGTTCCTTTTCTGCTGGTCTTAGAACAATGGTGAAATTGCATTGCCACAAGCAACATCCATTCCGTAAAGTACATTTTATTGAACAGAAAAGTAAGTCCGGTGAAACTATAGAATCTCCGAACAATAATGGGTCACTCACTGATGAGAACTTGAATGAAAAATCTTTGGAAGTAAACGACGATTCTTCGCCACCATGTTTGAAAGAGACGGAAAATAAAACGGAATTGCGGCAGACAGAAACTCTTACCGTAGCTGCAGAGTCTTTCTCTAAGCAAAATAACACTTGTGTTGGAATTCAAAAGCCAGTGGCAAAGAAAGGTAAAAACTTGAAAAGTGTTATTGATCAGCTGAGCTGCATTGCTAAACAAAAAGTTGAACATGAGGTGATTAAAGAGCAAGTGAATGTGGCAAACCAGACCTGTGCAGATGAAAGTACTAGTTATCCATGTAATACGGTGAAGTCTTTGTTACATGAGTCACTTTCAGATCAGCATCAGATAGAACCATTAGGTGTACATAACCACGGAACAGACAGTGAGCAGCAGCCGCTCTCATCTTCCAGTACTGTAGAAATTCCAGATTCTGAAGTCAGTCCTCCTGTCCTTACAAACGAAATGTGCAATGTTGTTTCATCTCCTCAAGTAGAGGAAAGAAAAGAGTGTAATGCTACGCCTCCTTTACTAAACATAGAAAATGATAAACAAACTGAGGATCTGTCAGAGCATGCTTTCACTTGTTTAGAAAAGGCCCAAAATGAATCAAAACAATCAGTCTCCGAACCTATTGAGCCTGAAAATGTTTGTCCCGTATCAGAACTTGAGAGAAAAGGGAACGATATGTCTGATAGTAAGATATCTATTGAGCCTCAAGATATTATTCCCGAATCTGGACTTGAGAAAAAAGAGAACGATATACATATATCTGACAGCATGGCTTTAGGTTGTCCGGATGGAAACATTGAAGCTTGCTGTGCAACTAATGACAATGTTTACCTCAAAGAAAACATCGTCGAGGTATGTAAATCCATTACTGACTGGCAAACTAATGTTAATGGATGTAAAGACGTTTCTACAGTCATTGTAAATGAGAATAAAAATGACGAAGACCAAGTAAAGATGAATTGTTTCACAAGTCCTCTGGAAGACATTGTGAAACGGTGTACCGTTGGTCCTGAAATCAATGGTAATCTGGATTTGCCTAACAAGGAGTCAAGTTGTGAATGTGATAGCAAGGACAGTGGATATGATAAGGCAGCTAACAAAACCGAATCTGATATGTTTTCAGCCAAGAATATTGTTAAATCTTCAAACAAAAGTCAGTTAACCGAAATTGAAGCCAATCAGGAAAAGTTAAATGACACTGCTTATAATTCGGAAGAAACGGGTGTTGAAGACCTGCTGGTATCAAAGGCAAATATAGGTCATAGTTTGTCACACGAGAATGAAAGTAAAAATGAACCTGAAGGATTGGCTCCTAGCTAGAGAGTAAATCTTAATTCGAATGTCACAGAATCTCAAAACAGAACATTTAAGTCATAACACAGGAAACAAAGTCATATCAAACACTTCCAGATTTATTGTCAAAAGCCTAATTGGGAACAGAAAAATGCCATCCAAATTGTATTGGAAATATCTGACAGAGAAAAAGAAGATAAAACATTCCCAGTTCTCTTCCATTTATCCTGACATATATTACATGCTATTCTAGAATGCTCAGAAAGAGAGGATTACTGAAATATGTGCCAGGACACAACTTTCCCTACAAGATTGCATGTTCGCCCAGCGAGGACTCAGATCAGCCTGTATGTCCGCGCAGTCTGATCAGAGTCTTCATAGAGTACGCTGTTGGTAGGTTGGTAGATGGACAGCGAAGGCTCTAATCAGCCTGCGCCAATCTGAGTCTTCGCTGGGAGCACATGCAATCTTGTAGGAAATGCTGTGCCCCGGCTCAGCTATTATAATAGTGTGATAAATGTCTGGGCCCAGTTGTTCAAAACTAACGATGTCGTTAGTTAACGTATCGTTAAAACTTTGATCATTAAATATGGCATATACACTAATATTTTTTGCTGAAAAAAATGTGAGTAGCTTTTGCATTTGCAAAAGCTACTCACATTTTTTTCAGCAAAAATACCTGTGAATAAGATAATGTTCTTACTAGAACAGTTAACATTTTGACCACTAACGAGCTCGTTTAGCGAACGACGCTTTGAACAACTGGGTCCTGATGTGTCGGTCATTAGTACAGTTCCACAAGCGATGGCCAGTGCACTTCCAGGTAACTGGTTAGGTTCTTTACTCTCAAGCACACGACCGGTGTATTGATTTTGGATCTATGCACAATGTATGCAGCATAAAAGTCTGACCGACACGTGAGGTCACACATGACTGGCTTGCTTTGGTCTCCGACACGTACATTTGAAAGTTTTTCAAATGTAGAGATTTCCAGAGTTAATATACTGTAATGAATGCCATCTTAAATTCATTCTAATGTAAAATACGTTTTGGCTTCAGTCAAACGGTAAGAACATGGTTGCATATTCAGATTAATAGATGTTTTGAAGACAGCACGAGGTTCAAATAACTTTTAACCCCTGTATTTAGTTTTGCACCAAGCATGTACAAATCAATACTGCTTGTTTACTGAACATGACGTAACATGAGGTTGCTATGGTTTGTTCTTCACTTTCAGCATTCCCCTGTGCTTACATGCAGGGGCGGATTCAGAGAGGGGTTCGATGGGTGTTAGTTCCTTTGACTCAGAATGGTATTTTCTTGGGAAATTTTGGATAAATTTTGGACACTTTTTCTTATACTTGTCTTCAACAAGTATTTTACTACCTGTGAATGTGTTTAAAATTGCTGGGTGAGTGGCAAACAGTGTAGATCTTGATCAGACGCCGCGTTTTGCGGCGTCTGATCTAGGTCTACACTGTTTGCTTTGGCCTGTCTTTCCGAATACGTAGAGTAAGTACGGTAATACGGTAATACGATGAAATCGACACCCCAAACCACCCCCACCCCCTCCACCCCCCACCACCCACCCCCATCAGAAATCTTCCTTAATCCGTCCCTGACATTTTCAGTAAATAGGCATTTATGCAATATATACTGTGAAATTCTGTCAAAAATATTTACTGCTTTCACCCTTAATATTTGGACGAACATACCTGAGTTAACAAATTAGACCATATAAAACTGCCGAAAGAACAGGTTAACAAGGAAGAACGGGTTAACAAGGGTCCACGCTGTTTGACATTCAGCCGTCATATGTTAGACATATTACCAAGTAGTTAAAAGGACTTGTTCATATTGTAAGACAAGAATGGTGAGCTGTTAGTTATGTTATCTGAATATTTAGAGTGCTCCTGAATAAGAAAGAGATGCAACACTTTCAATGACAGTGCTTTAAATATATATGGCAGTATGCTGAATAGTCTCGTTTCTCTACAAAACCAGTCATTTGGGCATCCAATCAGAATCGTTTCACAGAATCGATGCTGATTGACTCCTCCACAGAACTGGCTGATAATCAATGAAACCATAGTCACTTGTGAAAATCCAGCCGGAAAAGTAGACATTTTTTTACAATGTTTACCTCTATATTTAAGAGGTATTTTGCAATGTTTGTCTAAAGTAAATTAACCATTATCCATCTGGGCGTCGGTTAGAACCTTTTGCGGAGTACTCATTTAGTGCTATATATATATATATATATATATATATTTTTTATTTTTTTTTCTGAGAGAAACAAGGCAAACAATATTCGTTCCGTGCTATATCCGTGCTATGTTTTTTTGTTTTTTTTTTTGTTTGAAGAAACATCTGGAAGAAACAAGACAAACAATATCCATGCTATATCTGTGCTATGTTTTTTATTTTTCTGAGAGAAACAAGACAAACAATATCCGTATTTGATAAAACAATGAAAAAGAAAGGAAATAACCGTTTAGCTTGTGCTCTGACATTATGATGTCACATTGAAAATAGAAAATTACCTATGGTAAAGTCAAAAGTAAACAGCAAACATGTCTTGTTTGATTGTATTTTAGTATTAAGTCTGCAACTGAGTCGCGTAGTGAGAAAACGTACCCTCTGACGTGCGCCCAGTGAAGACACAAATCAGCCTGGGCATCCGCGCAGTCAGATCAGAGTCGTCATTGCCCGCATGAAGAAATTTTGCATCCTTGGCTATCCAAAATGCGCCCAGTGAAGATTCTGATCAGACTGCGCGAATGCGGTCTGATCTGAATCTTCGCTCGGCGCATATTTTCGAAGGTACGTTTTCTGACGTTGTGGCTCAGTTTGTTTGTTTATAAACATGTATGATGGTGTGTAACGCACGAAAAAAAATCCTTATGTTATATTCAGTCAATGAAGGCACAGATCAGCCTGCGAATCGCGTATTCTGATCAAAATTGCATTGTCTGGTTACAGAATCAATGGATACTGTAGCATACAACAATGGACAGAGACGGCCCTGATCAGACTGCGCGGATGCGCAGGCTAATCTGGGCCTTCGCTGTTCGTACATGGCTTATGGGCCTTTTGTGTGTAGCACAAAAAAATGTATGTAAAATATAAATAATAAATCAATGTGTATATAGTTTTATGTTATTTATAGATAACCTTTGACACACACTTAAACATGCCTACATTTGCCCCGCCCCTCACACGTACGCGCACACACGCACGCACGCAAGCAAGTACGCACGTACATAGAGACAGAAAGAGAGAGAGAGAGAGAGAGAGCAATGTACCTGATCTGTATTTTGAAGACTTTAATATGAGAGGCCAATTGATCTGAACATAAGGATTACAAAATAATAATTGTCTGGAAAATTTATTTCAACAATCACAATAGTATGTGCTGGTTTCTAGCTAATTAAAATCATATCCTCCACAGGAGGATCTAGCGAAAACCTATAGAAGGTCGCCATCGAATGACCTTTTGGATTGGCCAATCAGCAAGTCGCTTACAAAATTTGGAAAGTAAACTTGTGCGAATGCATCCCATTCACGTTTTGCTATATTTAACAATAGGCAAGCTTCTAACCGATCCAGAAGCTCAAAATGGCGACGCGCACGACCACAGAAAATGATGACGCCCACAAAAAAAGTGCATTTTTTTTTGTTTAGATAATATCTGCATTATCTTTGATCTTCGGTCTTTGAATATTTGCTTGATGGGTGTCATGAAATCTATACAATTAATTACATTTGCTATTAACAGTTAATTATAAGGGAAGGGCCCATAAACTAGTATTTGTAGTTTGGAAGAAAGACATTCAGTAGCCTAGCATTTTGCAACAAGTTTCATGAAAATCGACCAATCTATAAGAAAGTTATAAAGGTTTTAAAAAAAATGGTAATGTAAGGCCAGAATGAGCTGTGAGTTCACAATCAAAAATATCAATTAACAGCCATTCTGATACAAGTTAATTTCAGTGAATGACCAATTTATATCATCACGAAAACATGCCTATATATTTTTTTACCCCCCTTAAACCCCACTTTTATATAGTAAAACTGGGAGTTTACAGGGGTATACATTATTTTCCTAATTTTTGCTCAATCATAGATTGTGGGTACTCGTTAGAACCGCCTCGCCGAGGCGGTTCTAACGAGTACCTACAATCTATGTTTTGAGCAAAAGTATGAAAAATTTCAGAGTTTTTTTATCTGAAAATTTTCAATTTTTGGAGGTGAAATTTTCTATATATTTGAATAGGCGTGTTTTCGTAATGTATGTCCCTTTTATTGCATATAATGAAAATTTACTGTTTTTAAGAGAAAAACAAGTTATCTTATGCTTGAAATTAGCGATTTCTTATTTCGTAATGTGACTTGACTGACAATATGGCGGCCTCTATAGAAAGTTATTGTGAAATGTACAAAAGGCAATATCTCCTAAACCGCTCAACCGATTTACATAAAATTTGTGGCAGAATGTTTGCCTCTTTCACCCCTTTTTACTGAAGTGACAGTTAAAGTTTGTGGGTCCTTCCCTTTATTTAATTCCTTAGGATATCTACATATATAATATTTAATGATATCTACAATTAATTACAAAACTAAGACGAAGCTATACACACGCAAGGGAAATAACTCTAACTCAAATGGAAATATTTGCCTCCCTTCTTACTGGGGACTTCCGTTACAATTTTGCTGTATTTTACAATAGGCAAGCTTCTAACTAATTCAGAAATTCAAAAGGCGACGACCACGACTACAGAAAATCAGGTGCCGCTGCCGATTTTTTTTTTTTTTTTTTTTACATAATATTTGTGATCTTCGATCTTGGCTTGATAGGTGTCATTTTATGATATCTACAATTGATTACATATGCTATCTACAGTTGATTTTATGATATTTACTATTAATTACATATGATATCTACAATTAAGTAAATTAATGATATCTACAATAAATTACAAAACTAAGACAAAACAAAACATATTCAAGGGAAATAACTCTAACTCATCTCTTATATGGAAATATATGCCTCCCTCTCACTGGGGACTTCTCTTAAAGCAAAAGAGTTACTCCTAGCGGGTAGCCCCCGTTTTCGAAATAGTTCAATTACTAAGGAGAGGAAGGCAACTTCCAGTCTGCAGAAGCTGTCTCTCTTTGTAAAATGGCGATAAAGTCTCACCACCCTAAATTCAAGTTATTAACCTTGTTAGAAGTACTGAAAGGTGAAAAAAAAATAAAATGTATAAATAAATAAATAAAGTTTGTATCTATTTGGATGTTTATATACCCGTATTTAAATACACATATGCAGTCGAACTTCAATGGCTCGAACGTCTTTGGACCATGTTCTAGACATGGATAGGTCAAGGTCAAGCCCATGAACGGCACCAGATCAGGAGGCAAACGTAATTATCACGAAAACATACCTATATAATTTTGACCCCCTTAAACCCCACTTTAATATAGTAAAACTGGTGTTTGCAAGGGTATACATTATTTTTCTGATTTCTGCTTAAAAACATAGATTGTGGGTACTCGTTAGAACCGCCTCGTCGAGGCGGTTCTAACGAGTACCCACAATCTATGATTTGAGCAGAAATATGAAACTATCAGAATTTTTATCTGAAAATTTTCATTTTTATGGTGGTAAAATTTTCAATATATTTGAATAGGCATGTTTTCGTAATGATAATCTAGGGATGTTTTTTCGATCTGTAAAGCAATGGTATGTTCAGTGTACTCATTAGAATAGCATCGTCGAGGCGACCCTAATGAGTTCACTCTACACACCATTATTTTATACACACAACATACATTTTCACAATGAGACATGAAAATCACCCTAAACTATTCCTAAATATTGGTTTTCTTTAGCTATCGGAGGAATTTTGTAGGGACTCAAAAACCCGTTCGAATCAGCCACTGTTAACGAGCCATCGATGTTCGAATGGCTGGAGTTTTGCTATTCTTGAATGTTTATATACCCGTATTTTAACCCTTAAACTGCCAGTCCCAACTGCAACAGACGATTTTTTTTTTTTTTTTTTTTTAATTTTCAGAGAAAACAAGTCTTGACATTGGCAGACGATTCACATGACATGTCAAGACTTGTTTCTCTGAAAAATAAAAAAAAAAATTTTGAAAGGCGCTTTAAGGGTTCATATACATATACATCTAAATGATGGGTGACGTGTGCAAAGGGCTCGGGTAAGATGCCCTTATGCCATACGTGAACAGCGAAAGCCGAGATCTCTTCTACGCAATCTGATCAAGTCCTTCTGTATGTGTCTATATCCCAGTAAGCATTTTTTATAAATCTATAGCGGACCGTTATCGGCCCGTCAGGGTAGCTGACGGGCCGATAACGGCCTGCTATAGATTTATAAAGAATGCTAGCTGGGATGTCCATTGATTCTGTAGGCCGGAAGCTCTGTTTGCAGAAACTTATTTGAGCCTTTGTTGTCTGCATATGGCATAAGGGTTGTTTTTCTATGTTGCATATCAATAAATGACCCAGCGCAGAACAAAACCAGCAAATGGCATATGCGCCCAGCGAAGACTCAGATCAGCCTGGGCAGCCGCTCAGTGCGCTCAATGGGTAGCCAAGGACCCAAACTTTCTTTATATGTACAGCGAAGACTCTGATTAGACTGGGCGGATGCCCAGCCTGATCTGAGTATTCGCTGGGCGCAAATGTTATTGTGTTGGTTTTGTTATGCGCTGCTCAAATGTTTACAAAACAATTTAAATGTTACAACAGTCTCACCACGAGAAAAGATGTCTTCGCAGCATAGCGAGATTTGCCAGCGAAGGACCTTTTAATATGGGCTGCTTCAAGCGAAAAAAGTGTCGTCGACTGAACATGCGCAAAATGTGCAGAATCACATTATCCTGCACATGCGCAAAGTATCATCCGGGCATTTGCTTTCCATTCATACATTTTGTGGTATCAAATGAGTCTGTTAGCGGATGTGCAGTCTGATCTGGGCCTCCGTTCTTCGCATATGCCCCGAAGACATATTTCCTCATGGCAGGGCGCGACTGTAATTTCATTAACATGTATATCAATAACTTAACCGCTTAACCGCACAACCTGTGAGAACAAAAGCGAATACAGCAGTGTCTTGGCGAGTGTTTTTCCATTTATTGGTGATCCATAACCTCCGTAACCGAGAGGTATCGGATGAGCTGCAACCGGAACAGGAAGTATGGAAGCTCCATTATTGTAATAGCCATTTTTATGGAATGATGGGTAAGTGGAAAATGGTAATGAATATTTCAATGGACTTGCAACTTTGTTGTAACCAAACTGCGGCGTAATCAGTGGGTATTTCTTTGGTACGGCGTAGGAGTTAAAGCTGTGTACAGACGGGTAGATTGATGGTACAGTGGGGACCAACGGCTGGGGGACGTTGATCACTGAAAAACAAGAATTACTCTCAATTAGAAATTGTCTGATTTCTGGGAAACAGATACAAGTTTAAGGAAGGCAACTATTTCTACTTGTTTTTGCCTCCCACGTAAAAAGATATCTACTCTTAAAGGCTCTATATTCCTCAAAAATAGACATTTTATTATCCAAGAAAGATTTAATAAATTGACACATGATATTAACACAGTCATAAAATGTGGCAACTGACTGCCTGTAAAATTTAAGTTCGTCTCTTGTTTTTGAAATGTAATGATTATTATCTCTGAATTAATGTTGTCAACATGGAGTCAGAGATACCATAAAAACCATTTCATTTTGACCCAGTTCAAAACTGAGAGACTAACTGTAATTTATGCCGCATTTTATGATCGTATTAATACCGTATATCAATTTATTAAACCTTTCTTGGATAAAAAAAAAAAATGTCTATTTTTGAGGAATATGGAGCCTTTAAATGAAAAAAAAAAATGAATTTGCCTCCTAGGTAGCAAATTCTATCCTTTCAGTGTAGATCCCTTTTCAGAAGTCTACCACTCTAAACAGAAGCTGCTTGGTGTACAGGAAACAGAAAACAGGAAGTCAAAGTTATCTCCCTTACGAAAAAAATGGCGCAAAAATCTACTGAGTGTATCCAGGTCCCTTAATGTATACTTAATTATGACTTGTGTCAAGGAAGACTCAGAACAGTTTGCACATCTTGTCACTCTTATCAGAGTTTTCTCTGTCTGCTTTGTGATTCCTTGGATCACTCATTGGCTATCCATAGAACATCCAGCTGTTTCTGATTAGATTCTGATTAGACAGCGCCGATGCATAGACTGACTTAAATCTTTGCTGCGCGAACATCATATGATGCCGCCACGCACGAAAAAGGCCCTTAAACAATTTGCGGACAACGTAGGTCCAGATCAGGATGCGCCTCTGTGCAGTCTGATCTGAGCATTCTCTGTTCGTCGAAATATACTACAGTATCCATTGCTTCTGTAAGTGGACAACGAAGGCCCTGATCAGCCTGCGCTTATGCGCAGGCTGATCTGGGCCTGCGTTGTCCGCAAATTGCATAAGGGCCCTTTTCTCACGTTGCAGCTCATCAGTGCGTTGAAGAAATTTTATCCGCAACGTGAGAAAATGTACCGTCTGCCAAGTGCGCCCAACGAAGACTCAAATCAGCCTACGCATTCGCGCAGTTTGATCAGAGTGTTCGCTGTCAGCATGAAGAAACCTTGCAGCCTTGGCTATCCAAAATGCGCACAGTTAAGATTCTGATTAGACTGTGTGAAGACGCAGTCTGATCTGAATCTTCGCTGGGCGCACATGTTCGAAGGTACGTTTTCTGATGTTGTGGTTCAATCTAAGGTTTTCTGCTAAGATTTCTTTCTCATTTTAGTTTAAAACAGTGAAAATAGCCAGTTTTAAAGTTATGCATTCCTGTATTAATGTTATTACAGAAAAAAGAACGGCTTTTAAGACCAGTCGAAATTAAGACCACAAGTTGTTGCCTGTCCAAAATGGCCTCTTGCTCATTATTCTATATTCAACATTAAGACCACCCACTTTTAGGCAATCCATGAAGGAGGTATTAACAGTGAAATTTTATTTTTCTATTCCAGAAAAATAAAAGAATAAAAAATTGTTAGAGAATTTTAACGGCAAGGAAATATCACAACAATAACAGCTAACAGATAGTAAAAAAACTCACTGTTAAATCCATCATATGCAAATGCGGATGACAAAGTCAACAAAGCTACTGTTCCAAACGTTAAAGCAGAAATCATAGTCCCACAGTACATGATTGTGTCTCTTTTTAAAATCTGATGAATTCAGGAATTTTCATTTCTTTATATACATTACCTGATAATACCACAAAACTTCCACATCCGGTGCTGGGTACTGATGATATCATGACAAAAAGGAACTTCCGGTAACAGACCGGTTTCACGATTCCGTTACTATTTGAACCCCACCAAACGAAAATGTATCTTCAAATCATGTGCGGACAGCGAAGGCCCAGATCAGACTGCGCATTCGCGCAGTCAGATCAGGGCCTTCGCTGTCCGCAAACAGAATCATTCGATACTATAGAATGTTTGATTGGAGAAAAAATGCCCGGATAAGACTTAGCGCATGTGCAGGTTTTAGCGCATGCTCGAAGGCACTTTTTTCCTTGGCGCGGCCCATTTAAATGGGACAGGATGGGAGAAAACCGACCACTCGTGTACCACATTCGCAAACATGAAACTACGCCAAACTGTGCCGTGATGATTTGTGCGTTTTAGTCTGGCCAAACGTTGAGACCCGGACACATTATAGCTACGTTGTAAACTCCAACTTTCAAACAGAATTATTTTAACCAGACTACCAATGCTAATTCTCTTCTGATGTTTCGCTGAGTGCTTGGGGAATAAGCGCCGTTTTTCTTCACATCACGTCTGTATTATTTTAATACATGTAATCCCTGGATTTGGTCAGCCAATCAAGGCATTTAATGCACTTTAATATTCATTTAATTACGTTTCCTTGTGTGTGTCATACCGATACATCATGACGCTCGGCAGTTTTCTTGACACAGGTATACCATTAACGACACAGGTATACCTTTAATATAGACCATTCCTGATGCGGTTGAGTTGTGGAGCACACGTGTAACACTGCAAGGTGCATGTCTTCTTTATTACCTGGACAATCAAATATTTGCATGAATCCTTTCACCCCTGAGTTTCTGAAATGGACTATTCCGTCTCTGAATTTGGACACACCAATTGTTGCGAATAGAGGTTTCAGTCAAAATCAATAACAGAATGGCAAACCGTGTAGATCCTGATGAGACGGCTCGTTACGGGCCGTCTCATCTGGATCTGCACTCTTTGCAAACGTATCTGTATTGGTCTGCTGGGATGAAAGGATTTAAGGGCGTACCATATTTATCGACATGTCTGTGCAAACAGTGTAAACTCAGATCAAAATGATAAGCTTTAATCAATGTTTGTGAGCAGTTTAATCTAAATTTGACCAGAGTCTGCACTGTTTGCTGTACAGCCAGCACGTTTTTGACTAATCCCAAATTACACGTAGTCAAATGGATAGGCTCAGCGTTTAGATCAAGTAGTGTAAGATTGTGAAGCTGTCGAAATAATTACCATACATACGATAGCCTGTATGAATGATATTGTATTTATTCTAAGTATTTGGACAAGCAGACATTGGCAAACAGTGTATACCAGATCAACACCTGAAGAATGCCGCGTCCAAGATATACACTTATATACATTTTTAGACACATCAGAATGTAATAAAAGGATTCTTTCAAACTTTAGAACAAGTATTGTAAGTAGATAAGGTGTCCCTATATTTAGGGTAAATACGGTAGACCTGTTTCTAAACAGTTGCCGGTCACTGTGGGCGAAAATAAGGTGTGGCGGTACCGTAATAGTTTATAATATTGCTGCGTGCCTGTAAAGTCTCACTTTACCCGAAGCTATAAATAGTCATCAGACAGGAGCCGTAAGGCGAGAAATGTACCTTCGACAAGTGCGCGCAGCGAAGACTCAGATCATCCTGCGCATCCGCACAGTCTGATCAGAGTCCTCGCTGACCGTCTCAAAATGCTAAGCTCCTTGGCTATCCATAAAGCGCCCAGAGAAGACTCAGATCAGCCTGCGCATACGCGCAGGCCGATCTGAGTCTTCGCTGGGCGCGCCTGTCCGAAGGTACATTTTCTTCGGCACCTAGAGGCTCGTATTTAAGTGTTTACCAGATCGCATTTAATTGATTAATGTGTATATTTTGAAGATAATTAATATTTCAAATTTTTCAATAATAAAGATATGTCCGTGTTTAAGTAATCACGTTGGCGATATCAAAATACGTGCCCATCGAGCATATTGAGAGGATTTTCTTGACCTTTTACATATTTCAGTCAAAATTCATTAGCACATTTATGCCTGGCGTCCCATAAAATGGATATATTGGCAAATAGTGTAGACCCCGATCAGACGCCGCAGAACACGTTACATTGTTTGCACTAACCAGAATAATAAGAACTAACAAGACATCCCTTCTATTGAAATGGACCAGTCCAAAGTTCTGAGGTAGAAAAGTCCTCTCGGCACGGATGGGTTAAAGTGTTTTGGAAGATTCTGAAGACAAACATAATAGTATGAGCACTCATATTGCTCGCATAAAAGTTGTGATAAAGAGAAGGAAGTATCGTTGAAATCCAAACCAGCAATTTTCATGGGAAAAGTTAACTTTGTTAAATGACAGTTCTTTTAATAATGATTGTTCGAAAGTACGAATTATAGCACTGAAATACGATGGAACAAATTCTTATGAAATCATTCCACGGATCAGCAAACCTATATTTGAAAAAAACGCCTCCCAAAACACTACCAGTAAAGCACATAAGAAAATTTTTTTTTTTTTCAAAAGACAGTTATTTTAAGGCTGTTGTTTAAAAGTACGAATTATAGCATTAAACTATGGTGAAACGAATTTTTATGAGATCATTGCACGATCAACAAACCTATAGTTGAAAGACGCCACCCAAAACACTACCAACAAAACTCACTGGAAAAGTTAATTTTGTCAAAACACAGTTATTTTAAGGGTGATTGTTTTGAAAGTACGCATGATAGCATTAAGATATGATGGAACTACTTCTTGAGAGACCATTTCACGAAATACCCGAAAAAGTTCTTCCAAAACACTACCAAAAAAGCTCATTTGATAAACTAACTTTGTTAAAAGACTGTGGCGTCCGATCCGGGTCTACACTATTTTCCAATATCTATTTTATGGGACACCAGGAATGCACACGATGCCCAACGTGGAAAAAAAGCCCTCGAGCCATATGCGATCAGCGAAGGTCTAGATAAGCGTATGCATCCTAGCAGTCTTATCTGGGCATTCTTTGTTCGTGGACATAATTATACTACAATATCCATTGATTCTGTAAGCGGGCCTGCTATCCATTGATTCTGATCAGGGCCTGCGTTGCCCGCAAATTACATAAGGACCCTTTTCATGTGCATCATACACGGTGAGAGCATACACTCTCTGTCTCCCGTTTGAAAATGGATTCAGTCTTAAGGAAAACATATGCTCCCCTTCGGAGCAATTCTTTGCTTTAAAGTAGACCCTTTTTCAGAAGGGTTTTGGTGTGTAGGAACCAAACAAGGAGTCACAAAAGTTATGTCCCTTGTTAAACATGGCAGAAAATCTGCCGGCTGCATCTTGTCCTCTTAAGCAGATTCTGACCGCGACTCCAGGGCTCTCACTCGTCTATAGACTGCTGGATGAGCTGCAAAGATTGTATGGGGCGCGTCATTCGGAAACGTGTCTTCGAGTATATGCGGACAGCGAAGGCCCAGATCAGCCTGCGCATCTGCGCAATCCGACCAGGGCAGGGCCTTCATTGACCGCTGTAGAATTATTTGATATCACAGAATGTATGAATTGACGAAATCCATGCAACGGTTAGGAGGCATATGCGATCAGTGAAGACTGATCAGACCGCTGATCTGAGTCTTCACTGGTCGCAAAAATCTTATTGTGTAGGTTTTGTCGTGCGCTGTCTCCTATGTTTTTCAATAATAGTCTAGCTCATGTGTTTATCCACTAAGGAGTTAGGGAAACTCAACCTACACCATACAAATATATAAAGCTGGAATTGTATCAGCATTAAGGGCGATGGTTGAATGTCTATAAGACCAGGCCCGAGGTATAAAATTTTGTTCGTCTTCATCTCTGGTGAGCATGAAATTTGTCCTGCTAATGAATCTCAGAATTGCAAATTCTTTCTTGCTAAACATAGCTGAGCATGAATATTTCTCTGCTTATAAACATGAAAATGCTAACTATTGATGACATTTTCACATTTATTAGCAGAGAAAAATTCATGCTCAGCTGACTTGAGCATGAAAAAGGTTTGGTGACCTCGGGATAAAGTGTAAGCCGCCAACAGTTTTAGGAACCCAGCTAGCATTCTTTATAAATCTACAGCGGGCCGTTATCGGCCCGTCAGCTACCCTGACGGGCCGATAACGGCCCGCTATAGATTTATGTAACATGCTTACTGGGAAGGTGGTACTCCTATTGTAGTTTCTCTTCGTTTGGCTCATTTCTCTATCCTCATTTATTTGGTTTTCGACAAGGAGACATCTTGTGCTGCCATTTTATATATTACACGCTTTATTCGGTGACTTGAAGGCTTGGGAGGAACTCTTCTTTCAAAACAAAACAAACCAACAAATCGAATCGCAACAGACGCAGCCTCATGGGACCGTCAACAGCAAAACTGTAAAAAGGATACCAAGAAAATGCCACAATCACGAAGCACAGACTTCCCTGGGCACCACAAGATGATAAGCACTAGGAATAATGCCAAGAAACAACAGCATAGTGTTGCATTGACCAACGTTGAGAAAGAATAACTGCTACAGAAAAAAACACCTTGGAGCGGCCAGAGGTACAATTACGGAGTGTTTTACGCATTTTTATTCGATCATATCCCCGCTTTTAGTTCTGATGCAGCTCAAAATTACCAATTAGTGTTTTGTCCGCGTAGGGTCCTCTACCTTATCATTGAAAGAGGTCAGTAAAACAAAAATAATCACAGAATCGAAATGAAACAAAATTTAGGTCTCAATTTGATAGTAGAACCAAAAAAAGCAAAAAAAAAAAAAAAAAAAAAAAACTTGGACCAGGAGAGGCCCGATACCAGGGCTCAGTTGTTCAAAGCATCGTTAGCTTACCGAGCTCGTCAATGACAAACTCGTTAACTGTTGTAGCTGAGGTATTTTCAAATACATTGATATTTTTTGCTGCAAAAATGTGAGTAGCTAGAAGCTATTCACATTTTTCCAACAAAACATATTAATGTGTCTGCTATTTTTTAAGATAGAAACTTTAACATCACGTTATATCCTATCTTTTTATGCTCCCCCAAGGGAGAGCATATAGTCGCCGCTTTGTCCGTCCGTCCATAGCATATCTCTAAAGGTAATGAAGGTAATTTAATGAAACTTGATACACTGATAGAGGGCCATGAGGGGAATTGCAGAATGCAGGAACCATTACCCTGTCACCAGTATTTACGGAGTTACTTCCCTTCTCAATGTTTTCCAATAAAATGCTTGTCCGGAGCGTATCTCTGGAAGTATAGGAGGGAATTAAATGAAACTTGATACATTGATAGACGGCCATCAGAGAAAGTGCAGAGTGTAAGAAACGTAACTCTATCACAGGTAATGACAGAGTTATTTCCCTTCCTAATTTTTGCAATAATAGGCTTGTCCGGAGCATATCTCTAAAAGTATTGAAGATAAATAAATGAAACTTGATACAATAATAGAAGGCTATGAGGAAAAATGCAGAATGCAAGAACCATAACCCTATCGTCAGTATTTATGGAGTTATATCCCTTCCTATTTTTTTGTAATATTAAATTTGTCCATTGCATATCTCTGAAAGGACAAAAGAGAATCAAATGAAACTTGATACGTTGGGAGACGGCTGCAGAAATAATGCGGAGTGCAAGAACTGTAACTCTATTACAAGTAATTACTTCCCGTCTTACTTGTTGCAATAATAAGCTTGTCCGTAGCATATCTCTTAAAGTATAAAAGGGAATCAAATAAAACTTGACACATTGATAGAGGGCTTCCAGCGAAAGTGTGAATGCAAGAACCGTAGCTCTATCACAAGTAATTACGGAGTTATTTCCCTTCCTATTTTTTTGTAATAATTGGCTTGTCCGCAGCATATCTCTGAAAGTAATGAGGTACCACATTCTTGAATAGCCAAAAAATTCTACATAAAATCAACAGCTATAATATTTAAGTTTTTTTTTTCTTTCACATCTGGCCCTTAGTTGACTGATTAATTACAACACATAGAGTGGATGGATTTTACATTTTACACCCCTTTCAACAGTATTTCAGTCATATCAAGATGATGGTATGCTAATAATGAAACACTGTGTGCAGTGGAACCCCAGATTTCATACCGCACTTCAAAGTGTATAGAGCCACCATATTTTACTCTTTCACTAACATAACCCTCCCATTACTGCACATCTCCGGGGAGCATCCTTCGGTTTCACCGATTCTCTTGTTACATAAATTAATAATATTTTTGAAAAGTTCTAAAATCAAGACTTACTAACAGCTCTCCTCAGTTTGTAAAGCAAGCTGCCGAAAAACTCGAGTTTCGACAGGTCTTGTTGAAGAAGTTTTGTATTCATCTATCACGCAAAAAATTGAAGAATTAGTTCCATCGTACCAAGTACAGCTTATCAAAAAAGTCATAGGCATCTATGTTGTTTACCACATAAAAAAGACCAACCGCGAATCAGCCGGAGCCTAGCAGACAACAATGCCAAACTGTTATTGGCTCAGGCCGATACGAACAAGATTTTGATTGGTTAAAAGCATATCTGTGTCAGGGCCTTAGAAAAAAATGCAACTTTCAATAGTTTTTCCTTATATTAAATTCCATCAAAAACACACATTGCGGGTATTCGTCAGAATAGCCAAAGTCGGTTTGGGAATCGCCTGAATGAGACAGTTCTAATGAGATCGACAGCATATGTTTTAGTGAAGAAATAAGACAAGTAATAAATATTTTTTTCCTAAAATGATGTCTTATCTCGAATACTATATGACTTGAATATAATTAGTGGGCATCCGTATCTTGTATGTTTTGGTGACGGCGCCGTGAAAAGTATAATTGATCAAATAAACGCTCAGCATGCTGGGTAATAAAACAGCAGACGACAATTTGAATAAATTTTATTTCTTTTTCCAGAAATAATAGGCTTTAACATTCCATGCAAATTGTCTTCTCAGGAGACAATTTGCATGAAATGTCAAAGCCTGTTGTCTGGAGAAAAATATCATCAATTTGTCGGCTGCTGAATTTGCCCAGAGAGTGGCCTTCAGAGTGTGGTAAAGGTTAATGCGTCTTATCTAACTTGCATTGGACACATATAAACATCCTGTTACCGCTCGCGCATTTACCATTATATAAAGACCTTGGTAGCAAACTGATCATATCATAATAGAAATCATTGACAACAATGAAGACTTCTTTAGCGTGCTTAATTGTCTTAGGAGTCCTGAGCAAATATCAAGGTAAATATTATCTGTATACTTACATAGAAATATAGTTTCATCCCAGTAAGCATTCTACATAAATCTATAGCGGGCCGTTATCGGCCCGTCAGGGTAGCTGACGGGCCGATAACGGTCCGCTATAGATTATGTAGAATGCTAGCTGGGATGCTAAATAGTTGATGTTAAACAAATATTTCGTAGTTGTGCTTTCAAAGTAGGCTAATTAGTGTTTAGCTTCTGAAACCTTCATGACGTTGCATCGACGTTAATGTGGCATTGTATGAATGTCATGCCGTTGCATCGACGACGTTAAAGCGACTTTATAAACGTCATGTGCTCGCTGGGTATAGCTGAATGACTAGTTGAGCGACCAGCCATCTCTTCCTAAGTGAGGGGACCACAAAGAAAATCAAAACATTGATAGCATCGGTGGGTCGATTGTTTTTGAGTATAGGCTGGGAAAATAGTCCTGAACGGGGACGTAAGACTGTTTCATTTAATTATTAACTTCCTATAATTAAAGCAAACGGTGCAGGCCCTGATCAGACGCCGCGTTCTGCGGCGTCTGATCTGGGTCTGCATTGTTTGCCAATGTCGCAAATGTCCCAGTCCAGGTTTTACAGATAACCCTCTATCAACAGCGGTTTGATTACATTGGTCAATGATAATCACGTGCACAACTAACTTAAGGAAATTTTGGCGTTTGTATACTATGGCTCGACTGTAAACAATTGACCCAAAAAGGAGAAGAAACACAATAACAAGGCACCAATCAGGGACTACAGCGACATTCAAAGAACGGAGAAGATCAGACCGACCTCTGATTCTTTATGTGAATATTTGCATTCTTAGGAGACAATTCACATGGAATTTCTACCCCTGTTTTCTGCGAATAAATTATTTTATTGTATTGCAAGCAGTGAAATCTCTGTATACCCGAAATAAATAAAAAATGATATTTTTACACAGTGAAATGATACGGTATTTTCATATTATTTTCACTCCTTGTTTCGGATTACTTCGGTTGTCTTCATTATTTCCCTAAGATATGTCAATCTCACTTCGTTTTTTTTTTTTTTTTTTTGTTTTTTTTTTTTTTTTTTTTGTTTGAACTCCTCTAACTTCTCTGTTTCTGAACAAAACCGTCAAGTGTCGGTGTGCAATTTCTTTAGTTATAATGTAAGGAACAGTTTGGTAACGAGTATTTTGATTTACCGATTTTTTTTGTCTCTCCAGCGCTTCACATGATAAGCACTGAACGTCGACGCCATGACGTTTATGTTTTGTTTGGCCATGTTAGTTATGACATCAGAAGCACGCATTGGCGTGAAAATAAACATCAAAATAAAAAGAAAATTTACTCTTTTTCAGTGAATACCATGTTCATATTTTCTTCTCGTGCAATGAAAACATTCAAATTTTCACTCGTGCTTCGCACCCCGGAAAATACTGATGTTTTTATTACACTCGATGAAAATATTTATGGTATTCACAGCAAAAGAGTAAATATCCTCTATTTAGAACGCTGAGCGCAGATTTTGTTTAGTATTTTACATTTGCAACTGTTACCACTTTGTATGGCGATGACAAAATAACATGATAAATATATGGTATATTTTCAAGGTTTATCACTAGCACAGGCCAGGAAAAGTGATTTGCATGAAATGACAAACTGTATTGTCATAAAAAAAAGTTCAGCTGGTTAAGCTAACTACTCCATGGCGGAGTTAATTAAACCACATTATTAGCATCGTTGAACAAGGAATTCCAATTTTGTCCCAGCTGAAGACGTGAATTGTTCCAGAACATAAGCTTTGACATTTAATACAAACTGTCTCCCTGGGAGACAGCGTGCAAGAAATGTCAAATCTTATTTTCTATGAGGTTATCTTCTATGTCTTATGTTCCTCTATAATGTATAGTGAAACAGAAACATGCAGGATATTAGTACGGACTCTAGAACTCATTTTACTAACACTAGCATCGGAAAGATATACGAGTTATTTCGATATAGGAAGAAAGCCTGGACATTTCTGTATATAAAACAAAGGTATAGCAGATATGCATACATTGTATTTCGCGAGCTCGCACGTTTCTATGGAGGCCCAGTTGATACTTAACAATTTCTAAGTATATTTCTGTGTATTCAGGTTAAATCATAAACAAGACAGAAATAAAAATGCTCAAAATCAATTTAAGTATGTCTTCAGCTGTAAATTTGCTTAGTGTTGTAAGGAGTAAGAGCTTTGGAAGTCCCAAGATGTCATATACAGCTTTGTTTCGTTTAGTTTCAGGATTGCCTCCCCCTGAACCTGCGGTAGGAGGCGCTCTAACAAGTGCGGAGAGACAAGCAGGACAGGCGATAGCAAGCAAACTAGAAAATATCTTGAAAGACGATTCAAGACCTGTAATGATGTCGGATCATCCAGGTCTCGAGCCAAGCTATCCTTATTACCATGACATAGACTGCCAGTTTATCTTGGACAGTAGTGGTAGTATTGGCTACAGCGAATTTATAAAGGGCAAAGAAGCCACCAAAGTAAGTCAGTCTAATTACCATTGATCATATTTGTCCAGTGTCCGTCTTGATCTGTATTGTCCGTCTTGATACGTATTGAGTCCGTCTTGTTCCGTATTGAGTCCGTTTTGATCCGTATCGTCCGTTTTTATCCGTATTGAGTCCGTCTTGATCCGTATTGAGTCCGTCTTGATTCGAATTGAGTCCGTCTTGATCCGTATCGTCCGTCTTTATCCGTATTGAGTTCGTCTTGATCCGTATTGAGTCCGTCTTTATCCGTATTGAGTTCGTCTTGATCCGTATTGAGTCCGTCTCGATCCGTATTGAGTGCGTCTTGATCCGTATTGAGTCACTTGATGTTGCATTACGGATCAAGACGGGCCCTTTGCAAAATAAAACGTTATATTAGTGGAACTAAGCATTCTGAAAACACAGCCCTGACATCCCAATCAGTTAGGGAACTGGATACATTTGTTCGATTATCCGACCACATTGTTTACAAGGAGATACGCTTTGACTTCCTGTTATTTGTTTATCTCCACACCAAGCCCCTCCTGAAAATAGTCCTACTCTAAATGGAAAGAATTTGCTATCCTGACTCCCCTCACTCCCCAGTCTCTAAAATGAAAATTTGCTCAGCAAAGGAAATTATTTCCCTTTAGAGAAAATAACTTGCTCTCCTGATTTTAAAAGGAAAGAATTTGCACAGAGGAAGCAAATTCTTTCATTTTGGAGAAGATTCATTTTCGGAAGAGTGAGACAAAGAATTTTTACAGAATTGCTTTGGTAAGTGTATCGATACCTCTTAAGAAACTGCACAGATTCAGATCAGGCCTGTGCCCCCGCGTCTTCCGTTCGGGTTCAGCACGTATCAAAGACACAGTAACTACTCTGCTGTCGACATATATTAAAAAATCCTTTACGAAAACACGCCTATTCAACTATATAGAAAATTTCACCACAAAAAACTGAATTTTTTTTCAAACAAAAAACTATTAAATATTTTTTATACTTCTGCTCAAAACGTAGATTGTGGGTAATCGTTAGAACCCCCTCGCTGAGGCGGCTCTAACGAATACCCACAATCTATGTTCTTGAGCAAAACTATAAGAAGAATAATGTATACCCCTGTAAACCCTAGTTTTATATATAAAAGTGGGATTTAACGGGGTCAAAATTATATAGGCGTGTTATCGTGATGTTTTTTTTTTTTTTTTTTTTTTTTTTTTTTGCCTGACGCTTTACACAGAAGAAGTAAAATTGCACCATTTTATCATGATTAAATGCGAAAGCTTTTGTTGTAACTGTCTTTGCACAAATCTTTCTGTTCTATTCATTGTTTTTCCCATAGTAAAAATGGCTGCAAAGTATGCGGGAACTCGGTAGGGTGGGTAAATTAGAGGCAGACTTTCAACAAGTTCCACAATATTGTCATAAAACATCAGTCATTCAAAATCAGCAAAGAAATGTAAAACAAATACTCACTTTACTATAGAAATTTCAAAGGTCAAAACAATTTTTACCCTTAAATTTAAATTTAGGTTAAACTATTTGAGAACAAAACAAAGAAAGAGAAAATACAAAAGGTTTCTGATAAGATATGGTCAATCAGAACAAAATAGTTTCATTTAAAATAAAATCCCAAGCAAAATACGTCTTTCTAAATGATGTCGAAAGGACAGTAGACATTGTTATAGGACATTTTAAATTTGTAATATTTAGCGCTCTTGGCGCTCAGTAGACATTTTCTGTTTAAAGGCCTACAGACTTACATTTCATCATTTTCTTAGAATGGAAATGAAAACAAGAAAATGTACGTCTTCTCTTTTTGACTTGGATTGTTCAAGACCTTGAGAAACATAAAGCAACCTTATTCAATCATGATAAAACGTCAGACGTCAGAAAAGAGCATAACGTTAACGTCAACTTTGACGCTAAGATCCTAATATTCTTGAGGCCGCCAAAGTAAAGTCCATTTGACAAAAGTTAAAACTGAATTCTCTTTGAAATATGGTAAACTTCAAGAATGTAATCACATATAATTGATTGAAAATACTAATAAGTAATTTAAGTGGTTATGAAAAAATATGAAAATTATGTATTATTCACTTATGTATCTCAAGTAAGCCTTTCTAGTAAGCCTTCCCAGAATTATTCATCACAGTATATCTCCATGGTATACAGGTTTGTGATAGTCCGGGTAGTGATCCCCTTTAGTTCGAAACCGGACTGTTCTCACTGCTCCATCACCACCAGGTATGAGTTCCTCAACGACACCTAGTGGCCAAGTGTTCCTCGGTGACTCTTTATGAACGAGCTCAATGTCTCCGACTTTAACGTTGTGACCGTTCCTCCGCTTGTATCGATCAAACTCCCTGAGTAAGGTTAGATACTCGTTCCTCCATCTGGTCCAGAAGTGTTGAGTAATATGTTGTTCAAGTTGTGAACGTTTTTTTGGGCGTGTCACGTGTAACTTTCGCCTCGGCTTCGTCGGGACGCTCATCTGGGTATGTTAATTACATAATTGTCAATCCATAAAGTGGATGTGACAGGGTGAACGGCTCCCCATCCATTGGATCTGACGACACGTATGTCAGTGGTCGGTCGTTTAGGTTGCACTCTGTTTCGGTTGCAACAATCTGTAGTTCCGCAAGGCCGATAAACGCTTTCCCAAGAACCTTTCTCAAACAGCTTTTCGTCAGTCCTATAAATCCCTCCCACCAGCCACCGTACCAAGGTGTTCTTTCTGGTATAAATTTTAAGATGGTTCCATGGGAAGCTAATCTATCGTTGGCTGCGCTGGTGAGCTTCTCGATTGTTTTTGCAGGCTTTATCGGAAATTATAACCTTCGGCATGTACATTCTTGCTGCAAACCGTCGAAACGCCAAGAGGAAATACTCTACTGTAAGGTTTGATACAACTTCTAATTGTCTTCATATTTGCACAGGTGAAAAGACAGATATAAACGTTTTCCTGGTTTCCGTACTTGTCTTTAATGTATAAGGCTCCTGTGAAATCTACGCCCGTGATGGTGAATAGTGGTGATTCTCGAAGTCTGCACTTTGGTAATGGCGGCGGACATGGTGCAAGGTATGGTTGCCCAGAAACCTGACGGCAAATGGTGCATCTGTGAATGGCGGATTTGACCCGTTGCCGTATGTTTGGTGTCCAAAATTTCTGCCGTAAAAATGTGACTGTACTTTCCAACCGGAATGTAGATGGGTAACGTGGGCTTCTTCGATTATCAGCGCTGTGAGTCTGTCCATTTCGCATCAACATCCAGGGGCGCATTTTGTATGCGTCCTCTGCAGCGTATGGGATTCTTTTCATCCAAGTAGACGTTCAGGGCCCAGTTGTTCAAAGCGTCGTTAGCTTAACAAGCTCGTTAAGGGTCATTTTGTTAACTGTTTTAACAGATTCAATACACAATATTCTGATATTTTTTGCTGAAAAAATGTGAGTAGCTTTTGCACTGCAAAAGCTACTCACATTTTTTCAGCAAAAAATTTCAGCATATTTGCGTATCACTCGATGTAAATTTTAACGAATCGTTAACTAACGATGTCGTTACCTTTGAATAACTGGGCCCAGTTGTCTTACAAGATTAGGCTTCTCGGAAGTATTACGAGTATTCTGTAGACAACGATAAGTATCCGGGTAACTGGTTTGCTATGTGCTTCTGATCCACTCCAGTGTGGCAGCGTCAATCTCTGTAGCAGAGAGTGAACCAGTTTTCCTCTTGTGTCTACAGTTAGAAATGAATCACAGAACAGAAGCCGTGACTCGCATAAAAGTCTTGTAGTGTTAAATCTCACAAGGTCGAATACTCTGGCGATTCTCTGGGTTTCTCGTCGTTGGTAGTTATGTTTGCTATCGTCGCACTTGAAATGTGTCGTTCTCCTGGTTCATCCGTAGGCGTGCTCGTGCAATCTGCTGCAGTCCAAAGCGGCCATCTTTTATCATCTGTTAGCCAGTCGGGTCCGTGCATCCACAGACTCTTGTCTTTGAAGTTGTCATAACTCAGACTCTTGTTAATAAGTCTGCTGGGTTCGTCTCGGTAGGACAATATCTCCACTGGTAATTGCCGGTCAGTTTCCTAATTTCCTTCACTTTTTACTGACGAAAATGGAATTAGTTTTCTCTGATGTTATTCATCTAAGGACGATCTGATTGTCGCTCCATAGGTAACGTGCACATCGCTTGTTGCTCAAAATTGGTCACAACGTCTGGCACCAATTACAGCGGCCATAGTTCCAGTTTGGGTATAGTCATCTGCCCAAGCGGAGCTACTAGATTTCTTGCCATCACTAGTGAAGATGCTTTCCCGGAAACAATGAACTCGCACGCTCCGTAAGCTTACACACAACTGTCAGTGAATACATGTAAGGCCTTCTCGTTAGAGCTGTCAGCTTCCTGTGTGAAGTAATATCTGGGGATTTTCGTTTCCGCTGCCTTTGCTACCCAGTCAGCATTCTACGTAAATCTACATCGGGCCGTCATCGGCCCGTCAGCTACCCTGACGGGCCGATGACGGCCCGATGTAGATTTACGTAGAATGCTAGCTTGGTAAGTCATGGCTCATGTTGGTCCATACAATAGTGACATCTGGTGGTGAAGGCTCGTTCATTCAAATTTCCGTTGCCAAAGTGATACCTTGCCTTTGCTTGGAAATGAAATGGTATCTGTCTTTGTTTCCCAGCGGAGGCTTGACCCCATTGGTTACATGGTCATTGTCTTGGATATTTTTAGATTTTGCCAGATTTTGCCAGACCTGTCAAAACTACGTTGTTATATGCCCATGATAAGTTTAATCCAGCTTCCTTGAAAAATGGCTCTACTGGTAGTGAAGTAGTCGCGTAACATCTCTTCGCTAGGCAGGGGGTGGGGGGCGGGGCGTGGTTGCAGATTCGTTTTTAACGGTATGTAATGGATCTTCGACTTGGGCCGGTCGCATTCGGGAACTTTTTCGATAAATCCTAATCTCTCCTGCTTCATGATGATATCGCTACAGACTTGCAACTTGCAACAAAGTTGGGTCTCGTTTCAAGCAGTGTGTTACTTGCTGCGTTCTTCGTTTGGCTACTTCTTCATTTGTCGGTATGTATGGGTAACTCTAGAGTAACTTAGTATCATATTTCCCATCCTGGAAACTAACATAAACGCTCAGATACTCTCTCGAGTAAATATCATGGTTCTGATCGAGTCCCAAGGGATTGGACATTCCAAAATCTTTCAAGATCGACTTCTTTGACAGAGTATGACGTCATTATGTTTATCATCGAGGTGGAGGGTGATTTCTTGTTGCATCCAGTTGTAGGTCCGGAAACTAAGTACCCGATTTTTGACTCTACAACAGTGAAGCCATTTCGTCTGATGACTCTGTCTTTCGGCCCATCCTGGTTATTTTGAAAATCGAACACCGCTTAAGCCGGCGCTAGGGAGGGGGGCGGGGGGGGGGGGGGCGTATGAAGCCTCGCTAACTACAGTGTTGCATATGAAGAGACTCAATTAAACCGAGTCTTCGATTTTCGTGATTTTGTGTGTTCTTTGTTTCCAAAGGCAGTCCTTTTTTTTCACTTTTATTGCATGACGCTCCAGTAGAATGTTGTGAACTCGAGATTTTTTCATCTATTTGGAGGAAAATGTATAAATAGTAGGAAGCTGGAACCTTTTGGAGAAGTTTGTGCATGTCCTCCTGGACAACTTTCTCGCTGGACATGTTTTTTTCCAAAATAACAAATAAAAAAGTTATCACCGAAAATCAAGCGAATATATATATATAGTAAAAACTCTTTCTTGTTTATTAGATTGTTGTTGACTTTATCCACCTTAAGTCTCCGATCTCCTCAGATGGTTCCCGGGTAGGTTTGATCGAATATTCTTCACCCGAGCTGACGCACGTGGAGTTTATTTTCGGCGACCACAACAGTGTTTGGGCGGTCAAAAATGCCATTGACAGTGTCAGCTATGACTATGGTAAGTGTTGCTTACTTTAAACCTTTAAGGGTCAAGCGAAATTCATTCTACATTTTCTTTTTAATTTTCAGAGTAAATAAAGGAAAGAGTTGCCAACACTGCTTGCCATCTGTTCATTTTGTGGCTGCTTTATTGCATTTGTCTGTCTTTCCCTTTGGTGTTGGGGGCTTGATGTGGATCTGATTGTATGAGTTCCTGAGTTCTCTTATTTACTTGGCATTGTCAGTTTTCCTTTTTTTATGTCAGGATATTCCTCGATCTTCCTCATATGGAATATACATAACTTATTCGTTTTCCAATGGTATGCTTTCATGTAAACTATTTTAACAATAAGATTAAAGCCCTGGGCCCAGTTGTTCAAAGCGTCGTTAGCTTAACGAGCTTGTTAATGGTCATTTCGTTAACTGTTTTAGCGGATTCAATACACAGTATTCTGATATTTTTTGCTGAAAAAATGTGAGTAGCTTTTTGCACTGCAAAAGCTACTCACATTTTTTCAGCAAAAAAAATTCAGTATATTTTCGTATCACTCGATGTAAATTTGAACGAATCGTTAACTAACGATATCGTTAGTTTTGAACAACTGGGCCCTGCTAAACTCCTTACACAAGGCTATAGGTATCATAAACTCCCTAAAGCTTTTCCAAAATTTATCACTGGCACTCCAAATTAATTGATAAATATAAAGTTAGCTTAAACAATTCTTCTGCAACAAGAAATATTGAAAGTTTTACGGTGACTTAGTTTATAAATTTAGGAAAAGTATTGAGAAATCCAATTTTCAGAAGAGTTCAAAAGATATATTACCCGTTTTACAATTATATGATATAACATAGATGTTATGTGACAGACTGTTTATTTAGCTTTTAATTCTATCATGGTTAATAATTATGTTTCCTAATGAGTATCCTCAAAATATATTTTTGTGAACATCACGAAAACATGCCTATATAATATTGACCCCCTTAATCCCCACTTTTATATAGTAAAACTGGGCTTTACAGAGATATACATATTTTTTCTTATTTCTGCTCTAAACATAGATTGTGGTACTCTTTAGAACCGCCTCGCCGAGGCGGTTCTCACGAGTACCAACAATCTATGTTTTGAGCAGAAATATAAAAAAATTTCAATTTTTTGTTTATCTGAAAATTTTCAGTTTTTGGAGGTGAAATTGTCTATATATTTGAATAGGCGTGTTTTCGTAATGAGAAATCAGAAAAAAATAAATATTATTGTTGAAATTGGCTTATCTAATGCTAAAGCGAAGAATAGTACATTTTGCATCGGTAATAAAATACCGTATTCGATCCAGTTATCGCACGTACTCCTATATGTGGACAATCAAGCAATTTCGTAGTCTTCAGATTACAGGCTATGTATCAACTTCTTAATATAAAATCATATGTTTTTGGTATTCATTCAACGTCGAGGCAATTCAAATGAGTACCTACAACATATGCTTTTATAAAGAAAATTAGGAAACAAAAACACACAAAAACATCGCATAAGCATCATTAGATATGTCCATCACTGATCTTTTTTACGTGTGCCCTCAGTATAGGTGGATACATATTTTTGCCACAAATCATCCCAGTAATTTTGAAAACCTTAAGAGCAAGGTGCGGTTATTAGGTCGAAAACGGTAGGTGTGTTAGTATAATAAATATTGTTATTAATTCAGGAAGTTCCACGGCCACTGCACTGGCATTGAGAATGGCGAAAACACAGATTCAACAGAATGGCAAGTGGAATAATGCCAAGTTGGTGTGGTTGGTCAGTGACGGAAGAGCAAACACTGCCGGAAATCCGATTACTCCGGCCACATACCTGAAAAATATGGGTAAGCCTAACTGTGTATTTAGAGGAAGCGTAATATACGAGTACAAGTACAGTGTTGTATATAATCTTATAAATGAGTAACGGGTATTATTGCATAAAAAGTAATATCGCACGTTATTAAAAGCCGTGCATTAACCGGCGAAAAGCCGTGTATTAACAAGGCAATTCCACGCGCTGTTAATACACGGCTACGCAACTTTCAATATGATCGTATCGGGGTCACAGATTTGCTGCCGTTACGAGATGTGTACTGCCCGGCCCTAGAACGAGCATAATCCGTGGAAATTGCGTTTGCGAGACATCGGTGAAAAGACGAAACAAAATAGTGCAAGTAATAACGTGAAATGTAGCAAATGCTCTCGGTTTTTATGCAATAATAGCGATCGAACATGGTTTTTCAATGCATTAACATTCGCCAGGTCCCGTGGGAGGTGTTGAAAACCGCGGCCTGCGGTTTTCAACACCTCCCACGGGACCTGGCGAATGTTAATGCATGAAAAATATGTTTGATACCTATATTAAAGAAAATGACCCGTGCTCATTATGAGAAATGTGTATACCTTGCATATTTCGCATACACAGCGGGCAGGTTTAACTGATTTCTCACCGTTTGCTCAAGTACAGTCGAATCTCAATAGCTCGAACACCGATGGCTCGTTTACCATGGCTAATTCGAACTCGTTTTTGAGTCCCTACGAAGTTCTTCCGATAGATCAAGAAAACAAATATTTAAGGAAGCTTTCTCATTTCATTATGAAATTGTATGTTGTGTGAACTCATTAGAATCGCCTCTTCGTGGCGAGTCTAATGAGTACACTCAACATACAATTATTGTGTAGAAAATCGAAAAAAAAATCCCTAAATTATCGCCATTTGCTTCCTGACTTGAAACCATAATTAACCCTCAGTGGCTCGAACCATCCATGTCTCGAAGAATTTTCCATGGTCCCAAAGGTGTTCGAGCCATCGAAGTTCGACTGTATATGGGTTCGAATACTTCAAAACATAAACATAGTACTTTCTTATTGAGATCCAAAATCATCATTATATTTATAAATGTATAACTAAATGGTCTGACCTCTTTGAGAATGATTTTATGCAAATTTACTTCTTTAGAGTAAATTGTCATTTAAAATGGTGCGATCTTTTGGGCGATGTGTTAAGGAGGGGTCACATTTGATACAATGTGCGAATAGGCATAAGACCCAGATCAGACTGACTGCTTCTTATGAGTAATCTGATACAGATCTGCTCTGTTTACTATTCCGCCAATGATTGACACGTGGCCAGTCTAATGTACTGTTTCCCGTTTAAGGACGTGTTGTGAAGTGTTGAGATGTGCAGACAGATATAGGGATAAATACGGTATTTACCATATGATATCGGCCGCATCCAACAAAATGTGTATATGGGCCGCGTCCAACGAAATTATGTAAATGGATTGCGTCAACGAACATGTGTATCTGGGCCGCCTCAAACCAAAATGGGAATCTGGGCCCCCCTCAAACAAAAATGTGTACCTGGGCCGCCTCAAACCAAACTTTGTATCTGGGCACCCCCAAAACGAAAATGTGTATCTGGGCCGCCTCAAACCAAAATGTGTATCTGGGTCGCCTCAAACCAAAATGTGTATCTGGGCAGCCTCAAACCAAAATGTGTATTTGGGCCGCCTCAAACCAAACTGTGTATCTAGGCTGCCTCAAACCAAAATGTGTATCTGGGCCCCCTCAAACCAAAATGTGTATTTCGCGCCCCCCCCCCCCCACCCCCCACCCCCCATCCTCAAACGAATATGTGTATCTGGGCCGCTTCGAACGAAAATGTGTATCTGGGCCGCCTCAAACGGAAATGTGTATATGGGACGCCTCAAACTAAAATGTGTATCTGGGCCGCCTCAAATGAAATTGTGTATCTGGGCCGCCTCAATTGAAAATGTGTATATGGGTTGCGTCCAACGAAAATGTGTATTTGGGTCGCCTCAAACGAAAATGTGCATTTGGGTCGCCTCAAACGAGAATGTGTATCTGGGCCGCCTCAAACGGAAATGTGTATATGGGACGCCTCAAACTAAAATGTGTATCTGGGCCGCCTCAAATGAAATTGTGTATCTGGGCCGCCTCAATTGAAAATGTGTATATGGGTTGCGTCCAACGAAAATACGTATATGTTTCGCATCAAACGAAAATGTGTATTTGGGCCGCCTCAAACGAAAATGTGTATTTGGGTCGCCTCAAACGAAAATGTGTATTTGGGTCGCCTCAAACGAAAATGTGCATTTGGGTCGCCTCAAACGAGAATGTGTATTTGGGTCGCCTCAAACGAAAATGTGTATTTGGGTCGCCTCAAACGAAAATGTGTATTTGGGTCGCCTCAAACGAAAATGTGTATCTGGGCCGCCTCAAACAAAAATGTGTAATTTAGGCCACCTCAAAGGAAAATTTGTATATGGTCCGCCTAAAACGAAAAATCTGTCATCGAGCTGATGCGGACAGAGAAGGCCAGGTCAGACTGTGCATCTCTGCCCGCTTACAAAATCATTGGATACATTGGAATGCAAAGATCCTGATGAAACTCGTTTCGCATGTATTAGATGACGCCTTTTTGATTGAGGCAGTCCATATTTTTAAAACCTATATTTTTCAGGTGTGACGGTTTGTGCCATAGGAGTCGGAAACAGCGTCAATATGACAGAGATCAACGCCATAGCAAGCCCCAACTGCGCCTTTGAGATGACGTCGTACTCATCGTACGAACGAGTGATGAAATTCGCTTTTGCGGAAGGAAGTGGATCTCAACAATCACCGTCTGTCGATCCAGGCTTTTTCACCGGACTTCAGCTGTAAAGTTGGCATAAAACGCCAGCAGTAACGTTTATGCAAAAGTCTGTGAGTAAAAATTACGCAAAAGTTCGGCAGTAAACTTTACGTAAAGTCCGAATGTCGTCTGTTACAAATTTTGCTTGGCGCTTTAAAGGGCAAGACCGTTTTTTTTTTTTTTTTTTTTTTTGTTTTGTTTTTTTCATACAGTTCTTGACATCATTACCAAGTTATTATTCCGGTGAACTACTATACATCTATTTATTTCAGCTATATATAGAAAGGAGGCAAATGAGGATAATTGAGGGCTGCTTTTTCGATCATCTATAAAGTAGTCGTATGTTGAGTGTACTAAATAGAATCGCCTTGGCGAGGCGATTTTAATAAGTACACACAACAATTTTCTTGATGAAAATGAAAATCTCTAAAATATCCCTAAATATTGTTGTTATTGTTTTATTTGTTTTTTGGTTTTTTTTGTTTTTGTTGTTGTTTTTTTGTTGTTGTTTTTTTTTTTTTTGTTTTTTTTTTTTTTTTTTTTTTTGATCAATGGGAATTTCCCCCAAAACGAGTTGGATTCAGCCACGGTAAACGAGGTATATGTGATCGAAGCATGAACCCCATATAAGCCCAGCGTCCCGTAAAAGAGACATTGGCAAACAGTGTAGACCCAGATCAGACGCCGCAGAACGCGGCGTCTGATCAGGGTCGACACTGTTTGCATTAAGTTCAGAAACTCCTATAAAACATGGTAATAATAAAAAATAACCAGACACCCCTTTATAGGAAATAAACCTATCCAAAGAGTTGAGGTAGAAGAGTCCACTCGGCATAAATGGGTTAAGTTTAACTGTATTTGGAAACTATAACTCGGCACCATGCTTGTCCTAAACTTTGAATAATAAAAATCTAAATGGTTGCCTTTGCAAAAAGACAATTCAGAAAAGAACGAAACTCAGAGTTTCTGTTTCATTCAGTCTCTTCATAAGCAGTTATGTATAATACAACCTCAATGGCTCGAACATCTTTGGGACATGGAAATTTATTCGAGACATGGGAAGTTCGAGCAACTGAGTGTTAATCATGGTGCCAGGTCAGGAAGAAATGGTGATAATTTAGGGAAGTCTTTTTATCTTCTATGCAAAAATGGTATGTTGAGTGTACTCATTAGAATCGCCTCGGTGAGGCGATTCTAATGAGTACACACATCATGCAATTTCATGATAAAATAAAAAAAAATCTCTAAATGTTTGTTCTTCTGAGCTATCGGAAGAATTTCGTAGGGACTCAAAAACGATTTCGAATCATCCAGGGTAAACGAGCCATCAGTGTTCGAGTCACTGAGGTTTTACTGTAGTTTACGAGGCTGTTTACGCCCAAGCACCGGCTTGAGCGATAATCGATTCTCAAATTACCAAAAATGGGCTCAGTGATTCCAAAAGAAATAAAAATATAACCTGCGCTATGGTGAAGTACAGGGAAGTGTGAAGTACAAGGAGACGTTTTATGGCCGCCACACGGGGCTAAACACCAGCTGCAGTGAAGTAAAAATTAAAAATAAAAAAAAGTGTCTTTAGAAACAAAGAACACACAAGTCCATTTTACCATCTACTGATGCGTCTAATATATTGCTGGTCGAGTGGCAAACAGTGTTGACGCGTTTTGCGGCGTCTGTTGTGGGTCTACACTGTTTGCCAAGGCCATCTCGTCCGAATACTGGGGATAAAAACGGTATTTCATGCATGAATGTTAGTGGCGAAGTCATAGATTACAAATTAATCTGAAAAAAAGGGTCCTTGGATATAAATGAAAAAAAAAAAAAATCCAGTTTCATACTAATCCTGCAAAATTGTTATTGTATTTTTTTTTATTAAACGTTAGCTTGTACAAGTGAATATGTCTTCTTGAAATAAACGTTACAGTAAATGTGTGTTGTCTAGTGTTGATCTTAACGGTTCGTACTATTTCCATTTGAAGAGTCTAAAAGGAACTGGATACATTTGGTAATTTTTCTGCCATTGTTTACATGGGATGCAACTTTTGTGACTTTCTGTTTGTGGCCCTGCACACCAGTCCCCTTCTGAAAAGAGGTCTACTCTAAAAGTAAAGATTTTGCTGCCAAGGGGAGCAAAGTCTTTACTTTTAGAGAAGACCCGTTTTCAAGAGGAAGTAAAAACATTTGAGTTGCCTCCCCTGAAAGTGTATTTATTTCAACCCACCCACCCCCACCTCTTAAAATAGCACCAGAAGAAGGCACTGGCTAGTCCGAGTAACAACTAATCAGCCAAATCAGAGAGAAGGATATTCCAAAAGATGGGATTTTTTTGTTATATATAAAATATAAATCATTTTTATGCTGATCCATATATCAGTTAGACTGAAACTAGTCTAACGTCCTTCGAAGGCACCATATAATGGTTTAATTGCAAAAATATAAGTCCTGCCTTTATTTGTTTTTCATCTCTCCTCTCTGTTGGTGCCTCGGAAAGGTTGTGCTACGTGATTGCGACATTTTCTGGGTACGGTAAATGTCCTAAAATTTCGAACACCCAAGTTTCTGACAAAATGGCATATGCAAACAGTGCAGACCCAGAACACCAAAGTTTCTGACAAAATGGCATATGCAAACAGTGCAGACCCAGATCAGACTGCTCCTGAAGGAGCAGTCTGATCAGGGTCTTCACTGTTTGCCATTCCACTAAGCATTTTAAGAGACAAATGCATAGAAAGCAAAATTTAAGCACAAAAGTATGGAATAAACTGTTCGAAATTTTAGGACAAATGTCCTAAAATTTCGAACACAATTAGTCCTAAAATTTCGAACGTCAAATATTAAGACAGAATGGCATATGCAAACAGTGTAGACCCAGATCAGACTGCTCCTGAAGGAGCAGTCTGATCAGGGTCTACTTTGTTTGACATTCCACTAAATATTTTAAGAAACAACTGCATAAGAAGGAAATTTTAGGCCAGAAAAATATGGAATCAAGTCTTCACTTATATATTCTTGTTCCGCAACTCCTCTTTCATTTTTCCCCGAATTCATCTGAAATTTCATTATGATTCCTTCTTTTTTGTTTTTGAAGAAAAACGCGGGAGCATAATACAGACGAACCTCAGTATGTTCTAGATATAGGTAGTTCGAGGCACTGATGGTTAATCATAGCGCCAGGTAAGGAGACAAATAGGAATTATATATGGATGTCTTTTCGATATATAAAATAATGGTATGTTGAGTGTACACATTAGAATCGCCTCGATGAGACAATTCTAAGGAGTACACACAGCATACTTTTTCATGATAAAATAGGAAAAACTCCTATGATATCCCTAAATATTTGTTTTCTTTCGGATGAATTTCTTAGGGACTCAAAAACGAGTTCGATTTAGCCGCAGTAAACGAGTCATTGAGGCTTTACTGTAATCGTCTGTCTATGTGATTCCGTAATGCGTGGTCCGACCTCTGATAGTACATATTTTATAAGCGCAACACCTCTTGCATTTGTAGGCGATCTTTTTTAAACTTACAGATGTTTTTTTCATGGTGTGATAGGAGGTATGCATGTGTTTTCGGTATAATCCTAAAAAATTTCTCACGTTTTTGCATTTTTCGCATTTTTAACTTAGTCATTTTTCGAGCTCCAATACTATCAAAGTGTATAGATAATGGGTAAAACAACTAGACACCCCTTCTATTGGAAACGGACCTGTCCAAAGAGTTGAAGCAGCAGTCCACTTGGCATACATGGGTTAATGCAGATCAGAGGTCAAAATATCAATCGGAGACATCTTCTGATGGTATGCCTCTTCATAAAATATGCCCACACGGGCATCAAATTTTATCAGCCTATGCCATACATTACAGGAGTTGTATCCCGGATACTTGTCTGTGAACAAAATACAGGTCAGAGTGACCTACTTTTGAGATACGCTACACTGTCTTTACACAGCCCAGGTTATACAGCAAGTAGACATACCCGGGATGGTTCTGTGTAATTTATATCAGAGGCCAACATATAGGTCACAATGACCTACTAGTGGTATGATAAACTGTCTTCAGTAGACACACATAGGCATGTATGCACGTACATACCAACCAAATTTTATCAGCCTATACCGTACAGTACAGGAGATGTATCCGAGATACCTTTTCTGTATTTGGGTCAAGTTTTAACATATAGATTTATTACAGTTACCTAAATATGGTATGCAGGTATGCTACACAACAGCACTAAATGTGCCCGTACACAAAATTTGATGAAAGTAGGCCAACATTGCAGGAGAGCTTTTTATTTGGGGCTTCGCCATGCTAAAACGTATCTTCGGGTATATGCGGACAGCGAAGGCCCAGATCAGCCTGCGCATCCGCGCAGTCTGATCAGGGCCTTCACTGTCCGCTAACAGAATCATTG